>CM076569.1:98130873-98717934 GCA_034641835.2 Pinus albicaulis
AAATTTAATGGAAGCGAATGACAATTTCAAGGCCCAACATACCCCCCAACTGAAGCTATTGCATGTCCTCATGCAATCTATTACATTAATTTTTTTTTATCCTTGAGCTTCAACTTAACTTTTCATGATATCATTTGATAACTTCATACTTCTGCAAAGTGTTTTACTTGAATTTCAACATGGTTGGTTCTTGTGTTACAACCATATTTTGTTGTTGCATTCAATTTTGACCTTTGATCTTTGCATTATAATAATTTGATTTGTATTGCAAAGTATATCTTTATTGGATTGCATCATGGTTGGTTCTTATGTGACGACCATGATTGTGTTTGTATCCAATCATCTTTTGAGTACTTTTGGAAAGCCATTGTATGCTCATAATAATAATGTAATAGTTAATATCTTTTGGAAGTATGTGGGTTTCTAAATGTGATATGAACGTGGCAAAGTATTAATAGGAATGTATCCCTCCCCCACCCCCCAACTAATGGTATTGGAAATTTTATGAAATGAGGAAGAGATGTTTTTTTCCAAAAATTATCATTCTAGATTTTCAAGGAATTCTATGGTAAAAAGTTAGAAAATGACATACCTTAACTTACCCTTTGGAAATAAATGAGTTGCATGTGTGTACTGAAGAGTGTGGTTGTTGATGTTGTTGGACTATGTAAATAAATGAATTTGATCTGCTTCTTTTTTCTCTTTGTGTTGATGACAAGATTGGGATCTTTATTGTTGCTGATACAAATTGATTCATGCTACAAACTGCTGAAATGATGTAGTCTTCAATCGTTACAAAATCCAATGGTACAATTCTAGTCATGCGAATAAATGTGTTGATGTCAAGCATGAAGAGAAGTCATTAGATTACTGACCATTGATGAATGTCATTAACTAATGCGAGGCAAACTCACCATTAATTTCAATGAGTGCCAAGGTACCTAAGTACATCTTACGAAGTGCGAATAGATGAGCTGATGTCGAGCTACTTGCAAGATCTGATGATCAAGGGACATTGATGTATTCCCATGATTGTTAGCGAGAGAAATTTTCATTAATGCATACAAGCCTCAAGGTACTATTAAGGACTCTAGTCTTAGACCTGGATAATGTGCTGACGTCGATAGGCCAAGACTTGTTAGAAGGAAGGCCTTAAGGAATCCTCCATCATCTAACGCAAGCATGAAAGAATAATTTATTTATTTTAAAGGACTATGGATGAAAAATTTTGCAGTGGATCAAGGTTCATTTGACATAATGAAAATGGAAATGAAATGAATTAGCTTTGTAGAGGAGTTGAATGGTTTTATTGCTAGGCTAGTGAAAGCAGGGCAGGAAAATATAATGACTCGGGAAAAAAAATGAGCAGTGAGGGAAAATGAGACTCAAATTTTATTGAATGACTAAGTAAAAATGCAATAGCGAATATAAAGGGAAATGAGAATGGAAGATGAAAATGGAAAATGACAATGAGCAATAAGCATGTAAATAAGCTTATTGCTTTTATTTGTGGAGTAGACAAAAGGTAATGGAAAGTGTATGTGAATGAAGGAAAATGAACAACTAACTTTTGCTAGGAAAATAATGGTGGTTTGCTTTGAAGTTCTTGGTTGGATTTACAATTCAAAAAGGAAGGAAAAGTAATGGTCTTGATGAACATGGAATTTTTCTTATGTTTCTCATGAAATCGATCATTTGAAAACCAATTGTGCGCTCAATTAGTTTCCTTCAATGATCATTCGATCATCCCAAACCTACAAAAAAATTTGACATAAAGAACATAAGTGTGTTCAAAAAGAAATGGCCAATTCATTTTTTATTCTTACACAAAAATTAAATGTCAAATGAAATAGATTCAGGTAAACCAAAAAGTTATATATTTGGTCCAATTCATGATATCGATAACAATCCATTTTTAAAGAATAACCATGAAAAATAAATCAACTCCCTGTTGTTGGATGACTTCATGCACTGGGCTCAGTAAAACGATTAGCATCACAAAGATTCGTTGTGTCCTGCAAGTTAAAACTTCATAGGAAAATACACATCAACAATATTAATGCCAAATGTTCAGAAATCATCTAAATAATCTTCCAATTGTCCTGCAAACCATTATTGAGAAGAAATTATAATAATTTTTTTTATTTTATTTTTTATATTTTTATTATTATTATTTTGAATTTTTTTTAAAATGAAATAAAGCATGGATGAAATAATCATATTTATGAATCTTTTTGAAACAAAGTCATGCCAGTGCCTCTTTCATACAAGATAAAAATAAAAAGCTTGAAATTTCTAAAATCAAGTTCCTAACTATGAAGGAGATGGAGACAGAATTCTTCTCAATTAATACAACTTGCATTTGATGCACATGTGATAATGCTTTTGCCTCAAATAATCCATTTGTCACTCATCATCTGCCACCACAGATAAATTCTACCACATTTTCTTTCAGGTAAGGAAATCAGATCCTTGATTATTCTCAAAATTAAATTTTATAAAACCGTGACTGTTTACATAAAAAAAAAAAAAAAAACGTTTTTCTCTTACGCACACTACAAATTAGTGCTCCGAAGAACCCTGAATTTATCTCAAATGGCTGCGAATTTCATAAATTTCTTGTATTATTACCTAATTCACCTCGTTCCCGAAAAAACCCATGTTTTAGTTTTTTCTAATTCGCTTCGGTTCGCTCAGAAAATGCATTTTAAAATCAGGTGTTTTTAACAATTACGCATTTTGTTTTTTGGCAATTATTTCTGCGATAAAATTGATGTGGTTTGATTTTTTTTATTTGCAGGTTTTGATGTGTAATGGTTTGTCTCTCACAAAGAAGTTCAGATCAATCTCCCTCATTTCAATTACCTGCAATGGAATCTGCAATCTTCTCTTCATCAGCAATTTCTTCATGTGATACACTTTCATTGTCTGTCCCTGCAATTGAATTTGTAATCTTCTCTTCATCAGCAATTTGCAATCTTCTCCTCATCAACAGTTTCTTCATGTGATATACCTTCATTGTCTGCAAATTTTAAAAATGATTTCTAATAACTATTGTTTGAGGAAAAACGAATATGGAAAAGAGAAGGTTCTATTTTTATTTTTTTTATTTTTTTTATTCCAGTGCATGGGTCTTTGTGTGGATTGAAGGCCTGCATAAAGGCCAAGCCAAAGGCTGGCCTTAGGCATATACGTGGGTCTTACTTCCATGAGCCAAAATATTATTTTTATTTTTTTTATTTTTAATTGATTTGTTAATAAAATTATATATATTATATTTTCAAAAATTTAAATATATATATATTTCATTAAACAAAACAATTTATTGAAATTAAATTTTTTCATCATTTTTTTTAAAGTTTATTATATGATGAAAACACACACACACACACACACACACACACACACATATATATATATTTTGTAACATAAAAATAATCTTTTTTTCTGATCCTCTAGATCACATAAAGTGCAGGAGGAGAGCATACACGAGAAATATTTTTTTTTTAGATGTAAGAAATAAGGCTACCTAGTTACACTTCTCCGGCAACGACGCCAAAATGTTTAGTCAATTTAGTGTCCTAAATTGTTAACATAAATTATCGACCAGGGTTAGTAAACTAATGAAGTGTAATGCACTGTATGTGCCTAAGTGTCCATTTTTCTTACTTCGTTGTTTTAATGCTTTGTTGATGTTTTGGAAGTTTTTATATTTTGATCCTTAGTATTCTATTCTAAACTATAAATATGAGATTAAATCTATTTAAAAAGGAAGGAAAAGGAAATGTTGTCAAATGAATTAAAGCAGATTTTTATTTACAAGTTTTTGGAGTCTATTTTCTAATTAAGAAATGATGAAAACTAGAAATCTTAATCCATGAATATTGCAGCTTAATTGAAGATTCAAGAAATGAAAACAACTAATAACTCAAACATTACAACTGAACCTTATTCATTCAATCAAAGTTTATTGGAATAGTTTTGAAAGAGATTAATTGAAGTGTAAAGAGGATTTCCTATGACATAAAATAAAATGCTGAAATAATCAATAACTCAAAAACATTACAACGGAATCTTATTCATTCAATCAAAGTTTATTGGAATAGTTTTGAAAGAGATTAATTGTAGTGTAATCAGGATCTCCTAAAACATAAAATAAAACAATGAATAACTCACAAACATTACAACTGAATCTTATTCATTCAATCAAAGTTTATTGGAATAGTTTTGAAAAAGATTAATTGTAGTGTAATGAGGATCTCCTATGACATAAAATAAAATGTTGAAACAATCAATAACTCAAAAACATTACAATTGAATCGTATTCATTCAATCAAATTTTATTGGAATAGTTTTGAAAGAGATTAATTGTAGTGTAATGAGGATCTCCTATGGCATAAACTAAAATGCCGAAACAATCAATAACTCAAAAACATTACAACTGAATCTTATTCATTCAATCAAAGTTTATTGGAATAGTTTTGAAAGAGATTAATTGTAGTGTAATGAGGATCTCCTATGACATAAAATAAAATGTTGAAACAATCATTGTACTTATAAGTCACTCGTTATTATTCAATAAACTGAACCCAGGGAAACACAATGACTGTGAAATAAGAAAGCAATTTAGAAAGCAAGAAGTAAAGAAAGATACTAAAACAGAAATTAAAATGACTTAGCTAGAAAGCACATGAAACCTCTTCGAATAGTAGGGGCCCTCTGCTACCAATTCAGTGAATTTCTTAGCTCCTTGAAGATGTGATCAAAACAACATCAAAGAACTTCTTTATTGATAAACTCACAAATCTACATCCCATTCCATCTCAAGCCTTGTTACAAAACACTCTATAATCCCTTCTCTTCTTCTCCTATTTTTTCACACCCATGATAGGAGAAAGCTTCCCCTATTTATAAAAAAATATGAGAAGTTATCTCATTAGTAAGAGTCCATGAATCTCTCCCTCTATATCTAGAGTTACAATCAAAATAGGAAATGATAAGACACATGTCTTTTTAGAGTTTCAATACAAAATAGGAAATGAGACACATATCTTCATGATCCCATGATCTTCTCCACTCAACTTCGAATTTGGTTTTGCTAGGCCACATAAAAGTCTTTTAGAAGCTTCCTTTTGACCTACACATGGCAACAATCTCATCCCACTTGTTAGGTATAAGCATATGCACATTATTTTCTAATTTTTAACCACAAATTCACTTAAAAATGCTAAGAATTAATAAAGTTTGGAAAAACATAAATGTAACCCAATAGTGGTAATGTTAAGGTAAATGTAATGAAATGGAGGTAGAGTGAAGCTGGTAATATGAAAATATAAGTGAAAATGTAATGGAAGTGAATGAAAATTTCAAGGCCCAACACCATATTACATGTATCTTTCCCATACACTGTTTTTACACCTGCATCATCCATCTTTCTTATAGAAATCAGATATCTGGCCAATGCAGGAATGTGCAGAACACTAGGAAGTGTTCTAATCCTTCCACCTTGCAGCTTCAGCTTGACTTTTCCACGTCCGACAATTTTGGCCTTCCTATCATCCCCTAAGAAGACATCACTGCCATCATATTTCTCATACTCGCAGAACCACTCCCTATGGGGAGTGAAGTGAAAGGACGCACCCGAGTCAATCAACCATGGCTCATGATCTACATGTGTATTTGAAGGAGAAGCCAGATACACATCCCCACCTTCATCCGAGGTGGTTTTTTCCTCTGCAGAAGGAGCATCATAAGATCCCTTTCCTTTCTCAGGAGCTTTAGATCTGCAGTTCTTTTTATAGTGCCTTTTCTTTCTGCATTTCCAGCACACCTTTACAAACTTTCCAGGAGATTTAGATCTCCCTCTAGATTTATATCTCCCACTCAAAACCTTATTCTTGTTTTGTTTTGGGACCTTCCTCATACAGATAAGGCATCTCCATTCTAACCCTCCATATTTCTCCGTCTCGTTTCCTTCGACAGCAAGGCTGAGACAGTGTCATCAAATTCAAGGTAGTTGTATTGCTACCTATTGAAATAACCAGAATATCTCATGAATCTGGTAGAGAACACAACAACCTGATGTAATTATCTTCATCTAAGATTTTAATATCAACAGATGATAGCTGGCTTATCACAGTATTGAAGGCGTTCAGATGCTCTGTTCTCGAGTCTCCATCCTTCATCCTCAGGTTATACAGCTTTTTCTGCAGGAACAATTTATTCACCAGAGACTTAGATTGGTACAAAGTCTCAAGTTTGTCCCACAAATTATTCGTCGTAGCTTCCCTAGATAAATTCAACAATATTGAATTTGAGACACACAAGTGTATTGTGCTCTTCTCCTTATGATCCAATTTCTTCCAGTCTTTATCTGACATTGCCATTGGTTTAGTACCTTGATCTACTGTGATCCATTAATCTTTATCCACCAACATGTCCTCCATCTTGAGCTTCCACAACTCAAAAATTTTACCATTAAATTTCTCAATCTCTATCTTTCCACTGCTCACCATATTCTTTCACAAAAAACAGGGTCTACCTCAGGCCCAAGCAAAAAACCCCTCAGCAGAAAGGTGTCCCCTTGAAGCCGAAACAACTTTGATACCAAATACAGGTTTTAACCATGTACAAAAATTATCTAGAAATGAATCTTCAAAACAAAAAATAAAAAATAACGAGAGCATAAAACATAAAATAGATATACACAAATATTTTTCCCTGGATCCCAAATCAAGACGAGTAGCTTGATTTTTCATTATTTTCCTTTTAGTGTTACAACACATATATATACATGTCGAAGCATACATAAACCCCAATCCATTAACCCTGGATTAGAACATAACCGTAGTTCCCTTGATTGGATCTACAAAATACCAGGGGCTGAAAACCATCATCCCAAAAAAAAAAAATTTCACGGGGCACTGCCCTGGACCCAGAATATAACACATACCCAAAATTCTCCCACTTGTTGTTTTCTTTCCTTAGGGGGTCACAGGAGAGCTTAATAATCAGTCCAGCTTTGCAACACCCATTTTTTCTCTACACCAAGAGAACTTCTGAGTGCTCACAGACTTCGTCAATTCATCTGCAACATTCTTCAAACTGTCCACCTTTACCAACAACACCCTTTTATCCTCAACCATATATCTCACAAAGTGATATTGAACATCAATGTGCTTTGTCTTTGAATGATAAGCAGGGTTATTAGCTAAGAAAAATGCACTTTGGCTATCACAGTCTATCCTTATAGCTTGCTGCACCAACCCCATACTTGAACACAATCTCTGTAATCAAACTGCTTCCTTGCTTGCATGAGTGGCTGGCATGTATTCTGCCTCTATATTTGAAAGAGCCACTACCGACTGTCTTTTACTCATCCAACTGACTGCACCTCCAAATAGGCTAAACACATACCCAATTGTAGATCTTATTTGGTCCAGATCTCCAGCCCAGTCTGCATCAACAAAACCACGAATGTCCAACACTCTTTCAAATCTTGGTCTTCCCTGGTAGCACAAGCCATAATCACTAGTGCCACGCAAATATCTGAAAACCCGCTTCACTACTATCCAATGCTCCTTCTGTGGGTTTGACATAAACCTTCTCAATAATCCCACTACATGTGCAATGTCTGGTCTAGTACAGACCATTACATACATTAGGCTACCTACTGCACTTGCATATGGAAAACATGACATATCCTATTCTTCTTCATGTGTCTTGGGACACTGTTCAGCAGACAACTTTACACCTAGAGGAATAAGAACATTGACCGGTTTACTATCCTGCATATTTAACCTCTGAAATATAGTCTCGATATACTTCCTCTGGTTTAACTAGAGCTTCCTCTTTGCCTGATCTCTCTTAATTTCCATGCCCAAAATATAGTTTGCAGCACCAAGATCCTTCATGTCGAATTTGGAGAACAGTTGGGTCTTCAAATCTTGGATAATTTCTTTGTCATTTCCAAACAACAACATATCATCCACATACAAGACCAACTAAATAACACGGTCACCAATTAATTTAAAATAAACACAGTGATCCTCGTTGCTTCTGGTGAAGCCAAGTCCCCATATATAGGTATCAAATTTTTGATACCACATCCTTGATGACTGTTTTAACCCATACAGAGACTTCTTTAACCTGCATACCAGTTCTTTCTTCCCCTTCACCATAAAGCCTTCAGGTTGTTTCATGTAGATTTCCTCTTCTAGATCCCCATGAAGAAATGCAATCTTCACATCCATCTGTTCTACCTCAAAATCAAATGCAGCAACAACAGATAAAAGTAATCTAATAGAAGTAACTTTGGAAACAGGAGAAAAAATATCACCAAAATCAATTCTCGACACCTGGGAAAAACCTTTTTCTACCAAACGAGCTTTTTATTTCTCCACCTTGCCTTCTACATTCATATTCTTCTTAAACACCCATTTGCTCCAGATGGGCTTCCTTCCAACTAGAAACTCCACGAGATCCCATGCCTCATTTTTATGCAAGGATGCCATTTCATCAACCATGGCCTCCTTCCAGAGTTTTCCATCCTCTGAATCGACTGCCTCCCTGATGGTTCTGGGATCATCATCAGTTATAGTTAAACAAAAATTTGAATAGAAAGCAGATGGACTATACCTTTCTAGTTGTCTTCTTTCCCGAACTGATATTCTCACAACTGGAGTTTGTGGCTCTTCCTCTTCCGAGTCGTCTTCTATTGTAGAGTCTGATTCATCCTCCTTTAGCTGAAACTCTATCTTCTCAGGTTCATTTGGTAGGACTTCATGTTTAACAACATCTTTGACCTCTATAAACACCACATCTTAGCTATACACAACCTTCCTTGTTAACGGGTTCCAAAGCTTGTAACCCTTTAAACCATCCTTATACCCAATAAAGATGCACCTTTCAAATTTATTATCCAACTTGGTCATTTTCTCCTTTGGAACATGTACATAGGCATCACATCCAAATACCCTCAGATGTGAAAGAGAGGGTTTCTTACCAGTCCATACCTTATGTGGAGTCTTAACCTCCAATGTTGATGAAGGTGATCCATTAACCAAGTAACATGCAGTCTCCACTGTCTCTGCCCAGAATTCTTGTCCTAACCTAGTACCACTGAGCATGCTTCTTGCCTTTTCCATCAGCACTCTGGTCATTCTTTCTGCAACTCTGTTTTGCTGAGGTGTGTATGGAGTAGTATTTTTCCTTGCTATACCACACTTCTTACAGAACTCTTCAAATTCCTTCTTGCAAAACTCCCCACCATTATCTATCCTCACCACCTTTATGTTCTTCTCTGTCTGGTTTTCCACCAGAGCCTTAAATTCTTTAAATCTGTCAAAGACTTCAGATTTATTCCTCAAGAAATATATCCATGTATTCCTTAAGAAGTCATTTATGAATGAAACATAGTACACAAACTTACCCAGTGATGGAACCAACACAGGTCCAAACACATCACTGTGCACAAGCTCTAATATCTTATGCACAAGCTCTAATATCTTATTCGCCCTCTTAGCACCAGAAGGAAAACTTCCCCGATTTTGCTCTCCATATACAAAAAATTCACAGAAATCGAAATCCAGAGAGCTATTAGACATACCTTCTACCATACCATTTCCATGCAGTATCCGAAGGCCCTTCTCTCCAATATGTCCAAGCCTTTGATGCCATAGCATGGTATTTTCTCCAGAGACCGCTAGGATTTCCACTCCACTTTTGGGAACCACAAAACTGTTGCACCCATCAATAACAGTGCTACCCTGAAGCTTGACAAGAGTTCCAATCCTAACTCCTCGCATTAATACCAGTTCTCCCCGAACCATCTTACAAGTATCTTTCTCGAACACTATTTTTACACCTGCATCATCCATATTGCTTACAAAAATCATATTTCTGGCCAATGCAGGAATGTGCAGAACACCAAGAAGTGTTCTAATCCTTCCACCTTGTAGCTTTAGCTTGAATTTTCCATGTCTGATGATTTTGGCCTTCCTATCATCCCCTAATAGGACATCACTGCCATCATATTTCTCATACTCGCAGAACCACTCCCTATGGGGAGTGAAGTGAAAGGATGCACCTGAGTCAATCAACCATGACTCATGATCTACATGTGTATTTGAAGAAGAAGCCAAATACACATCCCCACCTTCATCCGAGGTGGTTTTTTCCTCTGCAGAAGGAGCATCATCAGATCCCTTTCCTTTCTCAGAAGCTTTAGATCTGCAGTCCTTTTTGTAGTGCCCTTCCTTTCTGGCACACCTTTACAAACTTTCCAGGAGATTTAGATCTCCCACTCGAAACCTTATTCTTGTTTCTGTTCTGGGACCTTCCTCGTATAGATAAGGCATCTCCATTCCGACCCTCCATATTTCTCCGTCTCGTTTCCTCCGACAGCAAGGCTGAGACAATGTCATAAAAATTCAAGGTAGTTGTATTGCTACCTATTGCAATAACCAGACTGTCCCACGAATTTGGTAGAGAACACAACAAACTGATGCATTATCTTCATCTAAGATTTTAATATCAATAGATGATAGCTGACTTACCACAGTATTGAAGGCATTCAGATGCTCTGTCACCGAGTCTCCATCCTTCATCCTCAAGTTATACAACTTTTTCGCAGGAAAAATTTATTCACCAGAGACTTAGATTGGTACAAAGTCCCAAGTTTGTCCCAAAAAATATTCACCGTAGCTTCCCCAGATACATTCAATAATATCGAATCTGAGACACACAACCGTATTGTGCTCTTCTCCTTTCGATCCAACTTCTTCCAGTCTTCATCTGACATTGTCATTGGTTTAATACCTGGATCTACCACGATCCATTGATCTTTATCCAAAAGCAGTTCCTCCATCTTGAACTTCCACAACTCAAAACTTTGACCATTAAATTTCTCAATATTTATCTTTCCACTGCTTTCCATCTTCATTCACCGCAAGAATTGATCCTGTAGATCTCCCACTGAACAGGGTATACCTCAGGCCCGAGCAAAAACCCCTCAGCAGCAAAGGCGTCCCCTTGAAGCCGAAACAAATTTGATACCAAATGTAGGGTTTAACCCTGTACAGAAATTATCTACAAATGAATCTTAAAAATAGAAAATAAACAATAGCGAGAGCATAAAACATAAAATAGATATACACAGATATTTTCCCCTTGATCCCAAATCGGGACGACCATCTTGATTTTTCATTATATTCCTTTGAGTGTTACAACACATATATATACATGCCGAAGCATACATAAACCCCAATCCATTAACCCTGGATTAGAACATAACCGTAGTTCCCTTGACCGGATCTAAAAAATACTAGGGGCCGAAAACCATCGTCCCCCAATTTTTTTTTTTTTTCACGAGAACCTTTGCCCTCGAACATAATATAACACATACCCAACATTCTCCCACTTGTTGTTTTCTTTCCACAGGGGGCCACAGGAGAGCTTAGTCATTGGCCCAATTCTTCA
Source organism: Pinus albicaulis (assembly GCA_034641835.2). Classification (NCBI taxonomy): domain Eukaryota; kingdom Viridiplantae; phylum Streptophyta; class Pinopsida; order Pinales; family Pinaceae; genus Pinus; species Pinus albicaulis. Next base: position 98,142,352 of record CM076569.1, read on the forward strand.
ACACCCATTGTTTCTCTACACCAAGAGAACTTATGAGTGCTCACAGACTTCGTCAATGCATCTGCAACATTCTTCAAAGTGTCCACCTTTACCAGCAACACCCTTTTAGCCTCAACCATATCTCTAACAAAGTGATATTGAACATTAATGTGCTTTGTATTTGAATGGTAAGCAGGGTTCTTAGCCAAGAAAATTGCACTTTGGCTATCACAGTCTATCCTTATAGCTTGCTGTACCAACCCCATACTTGAACACAATCTCTGCAACCAAAATGCTTCCTTGCTTGCATGAGTGGCTGCTATGTATTCTGCCTCTTTAGTTGAAAGAGCCACTACAGTTGTCTTTTAAATCCAGGCGAGCGACACCTCAAATAGGCTAAACACGTTACCCACTCGCAGATCTTCTTTGGTCCGAATCTCGAGCGGTTTACATCAACAAAACCATGAATGTCCAAGCACTCTTTCCAATCCTGGTCTTCCTTGGTAGCACAAATAGCAATCACTTTGGTGCCACGCAAATATCGAAAACCCGCTTCACTTGTTTGACCCGTGCTCCTTCCACCAGGTTTGACATAAACACATTGAATACTCCCCACTTGCATGTGCAATGTACGGCCTAGTACATACCATTGCATACCTCACCCTTCTGCTTTGCACTTGCATAAATATACGAAAACCCGCTTCACTATTGTCCAATGCTCCTTCCACAGGTTTGACATACGGCGCCGCCTCCAATACTCCCACTTCATGTGCAATGGCTAGTCTAGTACGGACCATTGCATACATCACGCTACCACTTTGCACTTGCACATATGGAACACGGGACATATACCTCTTCTTTTTGTGTCTTGGGACAGTGTTCAGAAGACAAATTTACACCTACAGGAATAGGAACATTCACCAATTTACTATCCTGCATATTGAACCCCTGCAATATAGTCTCGACATACTTCCTATGGTTTAACCAGAGTTTCCTCTTTTCCCGATCTCTCTTAATTTACATGCCCAAAATATAGTTTTCAGCACAAAGATCCTTCATTTCGAATTTGGAGAACAGTTGGGTCTTCAAATCTTGGATAATTTCTTTGTCATTTCCAATCAATGACATATCATCCACATACAAGACCAAATAAATAACATGGTCACCAATTAATTTAAAATAAACACAGTGATCCTCCTTGCTTCTAGTGAAGCCAAGTCCCCGTATATAGGTATCAAATTTCTAATACCACATCCTTGGTGACTATTTTAACCCATACAGAGACTTCTTTAACCTGCATACCAGTTCTTTCTTCCCCTTCACCATAAAGCCTTCAGGTTGTTTCATGTAGATCTCCTCTTCCAGATCTCTGTGAAGAAATTTTGTCTTCACATCCATTTGTTCTACCTCAAAATCAAATGAAGCAACAACAAATAAAAGTAATCTAATAGAATTAACTTTGGCAACAGGAGAAAAAATATCACCAAAATCAATTCCCGACACATGGGAATAACCTTTTTCTACCAACCGAGCTTTGTATTTCTCCACCTTGCCTTCTACATTCATCTTCTTCTTAAACACCCATTTGCTCTCGATGGAAACTTCCTTTCCAGTTTGGCAACTCACTTCAGATCCCATGCCTCATTTTTGTGCAAGGATGCCATTTCATCAACCATGGCCTCCTTCTAGAGTTTTCCATCCTCTGAATCTACTGCCTCCCTGACAGTTCTAGGATCATCATCAATTATAGTTAAAGCAAAATTTGAACAGAAAGCAGATGGACTATACCTTTCTGGTTGTCTTCTTTCCCGAACTGATCTTCTCACAGCTAGAGTTTATGGCTCTTCCTCTTCTGAGTCTTCTTCTGTTGTAGAGTCTGATTCTTCCTCCTTTAGTTCAAACTCTATCTTCTCCTTTGGTAGGACTTCATGTTTAACAACTTATTTCACCTCTCTAAACACCACATCTCGGTTGTACACAACCTTCCTTATTTCCGGGTTCCAAAGCTTGTAGCCCTTTAAACCATCCTTATACCCAATAAAGATGCACCTTTCAGATTTATTATCCAACTTGGTCCTTTTCTCCTTTGGAACATGTACATATGCATCACATCCAAATACCTCAAATGTGAAAGAGAGGGTTTCTTACTATTCCATACCTCATGTGGGGTATTATCCTCCAATGCTGATGAAGGTGATCTGTTAACCAAGTAACATGCAATCTCCACTGCCTCTACCCAAAATTCTTATCCTAACCTGGTACCATTGAGCATGCTTCTTGCCTTTTCCATCAGCGTTATGTTCATTCTTTCTTCAACTCCATTTTGCTGAGTTGTGTATGGAGTAGTCTTCTGCCATGCTATACCACACTTCTTACAGAACTCTTCAAATTCTTCTTGCAGAACTCCCCACCATTATCTGTCCTCAGCACCTTTATCTTCTTCTACGCTAAGTTTTCACGAGCCTTAAGTGCTTCATCTGTCAAAAGACTTGATTTCTTCCTTAAGAAATATATCCATGTATTCCTTCGAAGTCATCTATAGATAAGTACAGTACATAGACTTACCCGATGATGGAGGCAAACCTGGCTTAAAACACATCAACATGCACAAGCTCTACTATCTTGTTCGCCCTCTTAACCCCAGAAGAAACTCTTGGGTCTTGCTTCACATATACACAATGTTTACGAAATCGAAATCCGAAACTATTAGACATACCTTCTACCATACCATTTCCATGTAGTATCTGAAGGCCCTTCTCTCCAATATGTCCAAGCCTTTAATGCCATAGCATGGTCTTTTCTACAGAGACCGCTAGGCTTTCCACTCCACTTTCGGGAACCACAGAACTGTTGCACCCGTCAATAACAGTGCTACCATGAAGCTTGTATAGAGTTCCAATATTAACTCCCCACATTAATACCAGTGCTCCCCGAACCATCTTACAGGTATTTTTCTAGAACACTGTTTTTACACCTGCATCATCCATCTTGCTTACAGAAATCAGATTTCTTGCTAATGCAGGAATGTGCAAAACACCAGGAAGTGTTCTAATCCTTCCACCTTGCAGCTTTAGCTTGAATTTTCCACGTACGACGATTTTGGCCTCCCTATCATCACCTAAGAAAACATCACTGCCATCATATTTCTCATACTCGCAGAACCACTCCCGATGGGGAGTGAAGTGAAAGGATGCACCCAAGTCAATCAACCATGACTCATGATATACACGTGTATTTGAATAAGAATCCAAAATACACATCCCCACCTTCATTCGAGGTGGTTTTTTACTCTGTAGAAGGAGCATCATCCGATCCCTTTCCTTTCTCGGGAGCTTTAGATCTGTAGTCCTTTTTGTAGTGCCCTTCCTTTCCACATTTCCAGCACACCTTTACAAACTTTCCAGGAGATTTATATCTCCCACTCGAAACCTTATTATTGTTTCTATTTTGGGACCTTCCTCATACAGATAAGGCATCTCCATTCTGACCCTCCATATTTCTCCGTCTCGTTTCCTCCGACAACAAGGCTGAGACAATGTCATCAAAATTCAAGGTAGTTGTATTCTTTATTGCAATATCTGACCTCCCATGAATACGGTAGAGAACAAAAATAAGGCGATGCACTTATCTTCATCTAAGATTTTAATATCAACGGATGACAGCTGACTTACCACAGTATTGAAGGCATTCAGATGCTCTGTCACCGAGTCTCCATCCTTCATCCTCAGGTTATACAGCTTTTTCCGCAGGAACAACTTATTCACCAGAGACTTAGATTGGTACAAAGTCCCAAGTTTTTCCCACAAATTCTTTGTCGTAGCTTCCCCAGATACATTCAACAATACTGAATCTGAGACACACAACCGTATTGTGCTCTTAGCCTTCCGATCCAGTTTCTTCCAGTCTTCATCTGACATTGCCGTTGGTTTAGTACCTGGATCTACCACGATCCATTGATCTTTATCCACCAGCAGATCCTCCATCTTGAGCTTCCACAACTCAAAACTCTGACCATTAAATTTCTCGATCTCTATCTTTCCGCCGCTCGCCATCTTCTTTCACCGCAAGAATCGATCCCGCAGATCTCCCACTGAACAGGGTCTACCACAGGCCCGAGCAAAAAACCCTCAACAACAAAGGCGTCCCCTTGAAGCCGAAACAACTTTGATACCAAATGTAGGTTTTAACCCTGAACAGAAATATCTACACACGATTCTTATAACAGAAAATAAACAATAGCAAGAGCATAAAACATAAAACAGATAAACACAGAGATTTTCCCCTGGATCCCAAATCGGGACGACCAACTTGATTTTTCATTATATTTCTTTTAGTGTTACAACACATATATATACATGCCGAAGCATACATAAACCCCAATCCATTAACCCTGGATTAGAACATAACCGTAGTTCCCTTGACCGGATCTACAAAATACCAAGGGTCGAAAACCATCGTACCCCCGAAAAATTTCTCGGGGCACGCACACAGACGAGAATATAACACATACCCAACATTCTCCCACTTTTTTTTTTCTTTCCGCAGGGGGCCACAGGAGAGCTTAATAATCAGTCCAACTTTGCAACACCCATTGTTTCTCTACACCAAGAGAACTTTTGAGTGCTCACAGACTTCATCAATGAATCTGCGGAATTCTTAAAAGTGTCCACCTTTACCAGCAACACCCTTTTAGCTTCAACCATATATCTCACAAAGTGATATTGAACATCAATGTGCTTTGTCTTTGAATGATAAGCAGGGTTCTTAGCCAAGAAAATTGCACTTTGGCTATCATAGTATATCCTTATAGCTTGTTGCACCAACCCCATACTTGAACACAACCTCTGCAACCAAACTGCTTCCTTGCTTGCATGAGTGGCTGCCATGTATTATGCCTTTGTACTTGAAAGAACCACTACAGACTGTATTTTACTCATCCAACTGACTACACCTCGAAATAGGCTAAACACATACCCACTTGTAGATCTTCTTTGGTCCAGATCTCCAGCCCAATCTGCATCAACAAAACCACGAATGTCCAACACTCTTTCCAATCCTGGTCTTCCCTGGTAGCACAAGCCATAATCACTAGTGCCACGCAAATATCTAAAAACCCGCTTCACTGTTGTCCAATGCTCCTTCCCTGGGTTTGAAATAAACCTACTTAATAATCCCACTACATGTGCAATGTCTGGTCTAGTACAGACCATTGCATACATTAGGCTACCCACTACACTTGCATATGGAACACGGGACATATCCTCTTCTTCTTGTGTATTGGGACAACATTTTGGTAGAAAAATTTGCACCTCTGAGAATCGAGCATTCAACTGGTTTACTATCCTGCATATTGAACCTTTGCAATATTGTCTCGACATACTTCCTCTGGTTTAACCAGAGCTTCCTCTTTGCCCGATCTCTCTTAATTTCCATGCCCAAAATATAGTTTGCAGCACCAAGATCCTTCATGTCGAATTTGGAGAATTGTTGGGTATTCAAATCTTGGATAATTTCTTTGTCATTTCCAATCAACAACATATCATCCACATACAAGACCAAATAAATAACATGGTCACCAATTAATTTAAAATAAACACAGTGATCCTCATTGCTTTCGGTGAAGCCAAGTCCTCATATATAGGTATCAAATTTCTTATACCACATCCTTGGTGACTGTTTTAACCCATACAAAGACTTCTTTAACCTGCATAATAGTTATTTCTTCCCCTTCACCATAGAGCCTTCAGGTTGTTTCATGTAGATCTCCTCTTCTAGATCCCCGTGAGGAAATGCTGTCTTCACATCCATCTGTTCTACCTCAAAATCAAATGCAACAACAACAGATAAAAGTAATCTAATAGATGTAACTTTGGAAATAGGAGAAAAAATTTCACCAAAATCAATTCCCGACACATGGGAATAACCTTTTTCTACCAACCGAGCTTTGTATTTCTCCACCTTGCCTTCTACATTCATCTTCTTCTTAAACACCCATTTTCTCCCGATGGGCTTCCTTCCAGCTGGCAACTCCAAGAGATCCCATGCCTCATTTTTATGCAAGGATGCCATTTCATCAACCATGGCCTCCTTCCAGATTTTTCCATCCTCTGAATCTACTGCCTCCTTGACGGTTCTGGGATCATCATTAGTTATAGTTAAAGAAAAATTTGAATAGAAAGCAGATGGACTATACCTTTCTGGTTGTCTTCTTTTCCGAACTGATATTCTCACAGCTGGAGTTTGTGGCTCTTCCTCTTCTGAGTCTTGTTCTATTGTAGAGTTTGATTCATCCTCCTTTAGCTCAAACTCTAACTTCTCAAGTTCCTTTGGTAGGACTTCATGTTTAACAACATCTTTCACCTATTTAAACACCACATCTCGACTATACACAACCTTCCTTGTTTCCGGGTTCCAAAGCTTGTAACCCTTTAAACAATCCTCATACCCAATAAAGATGAACCTTTCAGATTTATTATCCAACTTGGTCCTTTTCTCCTTTGGAACATGTACATATGCATCACATCCAAATACCCTCAGATATGAAAGAGAGGGTTTCTTACCAGTTCATACCTCATGTGGAGTCTTATCCTCCAACGTTGATGAAGTTGATCTGTTAACCAAGTAACATACAGTCTCCACTGCCTCTGCCCAGAATTATTTTCCTAACCCATTATGACTGAGCATGCTTCTTACCTTTTCCATCAGCGTTCTGGTCATTCTTTCCGCAACTCCATTTTGCTGAGGTGTGTATGGAGTAGTCTTCTGTCATGCTATACCACACTTCTTACAGAACTCTTCAAATTCCTTCTTGCAGAACTCCCCACCATTATCTATCCTAGCACCTTTATCTTCTTCTCTGTCTGGTTTTCCACTAGAGCCTTAAATTATTTAAATATGTCAAAGACTTCAGATTTCTTCCTCAAGAAATATATCCATGTATTCCTTGAGAAGTAATCTATGAATGAAACATAGTACATAGACTTACCCAGTGACGGAACCGACACAGGTCCAAACACATCACTGTGCACAAGCTCTAATATCTTGTTCGCCCTCTTAGCACCATAAGGAAAACTCACCCGATTCTGCTTCCCATATACACAATGTTCACAGAAATCGAAATCCAAAGAGCTATTAGACATAACTTATACCATACCATTTCCATGCAGTATTCGAAGGCCCTTCTCTCCAATATGTCCAAGCCTTTGATGCCATAGCATGGTCGTTTCTCCAGAGACCGCTAAGCTTTCCACTCCACTTTTGGGAACCATAGAACTATTGCACCCACCAATAACAATGCTGCCCTGAATCTTGAAAATAGTTCCAATTTGAACTCCCCGCATTAATACCAGTGCTCCCTAAGCCATCTTATAGGTATCTTTCTCGAACACTGTTTTTACACCTGCATCATCCATCTTGCTTACAGAAAATCAGATTTTTGGCCAATGCAGAAATGTGCAGAACACCAGGAAGTGTTCTAATCCTTCCACCTTGTAGCTTCAGCTTGACTTTTCCACATCTGATGATTCTCGCCTTCCTATCATCCCCTAAGAAGACATCACCGCCATCATATTTCTCATACTCGCAGAACCACTCCCTATGGGGAGTGAATTGAAAGGATGCACTCGAGTCAATTAACCATGACTCATCTACATGTGTATTTGAAGAAGAAGCCAAATACACATCCCCACCTTCATCCGAGGTGGTTTTTGCCTCTGCAAAAGGAGCATCATCAGATCCCTTTCCTTTCTCAGGAGCTTTAGATCTGCAGTCCTTTTTGTAGTGCCCTTCCTTTTTACATTTCCAACACACCTTTACAAACTTTCCAGGAGATTTAGATTTCCCTCTAGATTTAGATCTCCCATTCGAAACCTTATTCTTGTTTACGTTTTGGGACCTTCCTCGTATAGATAAGGCATCTCCATTCTTACCCTCCATATTTATCCATCTCATTTCCTCTGACAGCAAGGCTGAGACAATGTCATCAAAATTCAAGGTAGTTGTATTACTACCTATTGCAATAACCAGATTGTCCCACGAATCTGGTAGAGAACAAAAAAAACTGATGCACTTATCTTCTTCTGAGATTTTAATATCAATAGATGATAGCTAGCCTACCACAGTATTGAAGGCATTCAGATGCTCTGTCACTGAGTTTCCATCCTTCATCCTCAGGTTATACAGATTTTTCCACAGGAACAATTTATTCACCAGAGACTTAGATTGATACAAAGTCCCAAGTTTTTCCCACAAATTCTTCGTCGTAGCTTCCCCAGATACATTAAAAAATACTGAATCTAAGACACACAATCGTATTGTGCTCTTCACCTTCCGATCCAACTTCTTCCAGTATTCATCTAACATTTTCGTTGGTTTAGTACCTAGATCTACCGTGATCCATTGATCTTTATCCACCAACAGATCCTCCATCTTGAGCTTCCACAACTCAAAACTCTGACCATTAAATTTCTCAATCTCTATCTTTCCACTGCTCTCCATCTTCTTTCACTGCAAGAATCGATCTCGTAGATCTCCCACTGAACAGGGTCTACCTCAGGCTCAAGCAAAAAACCCCTCAACAGCAAAGGCATCCCCTTGAAGTTGAAACAAATCTGATACCAAATGTAGGCTTTAACCTTGTACAAAAATTATCTACAAACGAATCTTAAAAACAGAAAATAAACAATAGCGAGAGCATAAAACATAAAACATATATACACAGATATTTTCCCCTGGATCCCAAATCGGGACGACCAGTTTGATTTTTCATTATATTCCTTTCAGTGTTACAACACATATATATACATGCCGAAGCATACATAAACCTCTATCCATTAACCCTGGATTAGAACATAACTGTAGTTCCCTTGACCGGATCCACAAAATACCAGGGGCCGAAAACCATCGTCCCCCAAAAAAAAAAAATCCTCGAGGCACTGCCCTGGACCCTAACAGGGGGGGCTGCCACGTGGGACTAATCGTGGAAAGAATATAACACATACCCAACATTATCCAGGGTTAATGGATGGGGGTTTATGAATGCTTCGACATGTATATATATGTGTTGTAACATTGAAAGGAATATAATGAAAAATCAAGTTGGTAGTCCCAATTTTTGGATTAAGGGGAAAATATCTGTGTATATTTGTTTTATGTTTTATTCTCTCGCTATTGTTTATTTTACGTTTTAGAGTTTTTCTGCAGATAATTTGTTACAGGGTTAAAACCTACAAACAAGTCGACTGGATGCATTGGATATCAAATTTTGATTTTCACTTTCAAAGAGTCGCATTTTCAGATCTTCAAGCTGCTGATGGAGAGAAACCATCTCATCAAATTGATGTATTAATTTATCCTTCAAAGCCTAAATTTATTCCATAAGGTTGATGATGATCAATGTTTTTTTGTACATTCCAATTTGTATCCATGATTTCCAATTGAAGGGATTCAATTTGTTGATAATAGTTGTTGCACCCAGTTTTACTCTTTGCTCCCAATTTTTTTTCTCTGTAGACCCACGTTGTTGAACTATAGGTAGGGAGAAACTCATTTGTATTTTGTGACCACTGCAAAAGACTCAGTAAGTGATAAGGGGGGCTACAGGGTTAAGAATATAAGGTAATTATAACCCTATAGAATATAACACGAAGCAAGCAAAGAGGAGACAACCTACACCCACCAATAGATAAAGTACCCACTAGGGAGTGCATGATTTCTGAAGTGATCAGACTAGAGAATTCAAATGAAAGACTCAATTCCGAGGCATAAAAATGTATCAGCCAAAGGATATAGAGCACATAGATGAAAATGGAAAAGGGGAGGTTGCTTCTTTGCTCAATAGGTAATTCGACACACTAATTTAAATAGAGAAATAAACTTTCAAACATGAGGTGATGTGTCCCATCAATAGGTACATTATAAGTCCCATTTTTCTATCCTCCAACCTATAATTTCATTGTTTCTCCCATTAATTAACATATTTTTTGGCTATAATGTGCTTAATAGCGAGGATAAAGGATGTTTGTCATACTTTGTGGCTTAATGTGGTTATTGTGTAGGAAAAGATATTTTTTAGTGCATTTACTATGCATATAAATGTTGGAGGCATCTAGAGAATATGTAGGAGGATTTCCCCCTGCATTTAATCTCCTACAACTTGAATTGATCCCTAAAATAACTCACCTACAACTCGAGGTTCTACTAGCAATCGAGGCACTCAAGGGATTGCAAGGGTCTAAGAGAGCTAAATCCAAATTTTTAGATTTTTTGGAGGGAAACAATAATATTTTCAAGGAGGTTACCCCTCAGTCAGATTTTTATAAATAAAAAATCCCAAGGACTCAATATGATTCAGAATTTTTAAGGAGAGAAGATCCATTAAGAGCTAGGAGCTTGAGGCTATCATTTTCATTTCCTTTGCATGACACACTTGCACTTTATTTTATGTCAATGAGAAGCTTACCGTTGTCTTGCATCTGAGTTTGTTTTGGAGGGTTGACGGTTGAGTCCCCTTGGGTTAGGGTCCAACCCAGAGGCTTAGTCTCTCTTCATGTACCTTATCTATGCATTAATTTTTGTAGCAGAATTTATTCCTTTCTTAGTAGACGTTTACTTGCAAAAATTGTTGTTGCAGGTTTGGTTACCACCTTTCTTGTGGGAAGTGTGGTTGAAGAATATGTATTAGCAATCCAAACATATGTGGTTATTCCCTTTTGCAATTGATAGATGTTAGGTCACTGCTCTTTTACACACTCTTTTTTTGCATACTTAGGAGTTAAATGCCATTTATCGTTAATATTTCATGGATTTAGGTCAAATGTATGCTGCAAGTGATATTTTCTTTTGATGCAACAAAATTCAACTCATCCTTTCTGATTTAGTAAATTTTGCTGCAATTTGGTTATTTGTTTGACATTCTTTTCAAGTGCAATTGGTTGTTTGGTCTGCAGGTACTACTAGTGAATTGTAGGGTTGGCACACTCATCCTATATTACTCCTATCTTCATCAACCTCTTCCTCTTCATCTCATATTGCCCTAAAATTTTTTCCACCGAAAATCTATTCCTGGGTCATTGAAGGAAATTGTGTGCATTTGTTTTTGTGAGAGATAGTCCTCTGAGAGGTGCCAAGCTTCAAAAAATCTTAATACAATCTCCATATACCTTCATCTACCATTTACCACCTTTAAACCATAGTTTCCACCCTCAGTATGCTCACGGATCCAATCCTGTAGCAAAATAGGGCAAAATTGTAGCATCCTATAGCAATCTTGTAGCAATCCTATAGCAATCCTGTAGCATTATGTAAACTTGACTATATTTTCTCCAAAACCTTGATTTTTCTCTCTTAGGCTTTAATAATGACGCCTAGGTTCTGAACCCATGATTGAGGAGGACCAAGGACCACTTTAGACATGCATTTTTTTCACTGCAACAGAATTATGCAATTAGGGTTAGAGGACAATGTTGAAGCCTAGAATTGTATCCTTTTGACAGTCCTTTTTTCCATCTCATTTCACCTTTTTATCACTATTCTATAACAATCTCAACATATTTGAGGTCAAGTTAAACTCCTACAAAGGTATTAATCATCCATAATTAAATTCTCTATTTCTTAGTGATTTATAAAAAAGTATTCTTACAGTAACTGAATCATGAATATTATGCAACTGATAATTGTTTCCACAACAGAATCCATTTTTAGACAGGTTTCAACACTCCAGTAAAGAGAAATAGACTATCAAAAGGTGACAAATGGCTCTGAGATGAATAACCACCTACTAGCATCACTTTGCAAGCTACGCGGGTTAGGAAATCTTGAAGTCAAAGGCAAAGTCAACCGTGTAAACTCTGTATAGCAATCAAACACAAGTAGTGGATAAATAACAAACATCAAGCGAGTGAGACTGGAGATTGGATCAAATGTCGAGATTATAGATCAAAGTAAATATCCTATGACTTTATTTTTCAATATTAATTCATAAAGATATTTAACTTTAAGTTACATCAATCTCGTAGATGTCTAAATTATTCATAGCATATTGGCTTAAAACTCTTTCAAGTCATTTTATAATTTGTATAAATGTTGTAAGCGAGACGAGAGACATAAGGTTTTCAATTTTCAAGTTTATAACTCCTTTGTGGTGAATACTGATGACATTTTTAGTGTCTATGAGTCACTTGTGATCAAATGTACTCTTTCAATGTCAGTTGATAGGGTCCTAGGTCAATGTTGAGGAGTTAAATCCCCTATGCGGACAGAGGCGATCCCTACTAGCCCAGCAGGGGTCTAGCAACAATCACGAAATGTTACGACGCAAGTTCCTAGTTACGAATGAAAAGACCAAAGATGGAGGCATACCTGGAATCCAATGCTACGATCTGAAGAAGAGAGCATTCCCGTTCCTCAGCCTCGGCAGATCACGATCCTCCACGATCTCCGCGGATGGACACCTGCACACGCAAGAAACAAACAGATACAAGCATAAAATCCAGCATACGCAACTAAATATCAGTCAGAAAGGATACTACTCATATTAACATAATTGAAAACAGAGTGGAACCATAATCGTAATCATTCATTAAATAACAATCGAAAGAGATTACAACCAATGTTCTGACGTCGTGTTCTCCTTCGGATGGGTCTCCAGTCATTCACGTCTCGCAAAGCTCGCCAGGGAAAGGGCAAACCTCTCCAAAGTCTCTCGACGATAGTCTCCTTACTTGAGTTGGCCTTAAGGGAAGAAAGAGGGCTCTTATAACACAAAGGCTCTTGGGAATTTGGAGATTCAAAGCTTAGGCACTTCAAGACTAGCTTGCTATGGAATTGAGCAGGCTTTTATAGATGGAGAAGGAGGGAGTTGGGATCCCTATTATTGTGGGATTGGCCCTATCCACAAGGAAGGTTCCATGGGAGGTGGCAAACTACTTCCCTTCCATAGAACTCCCGCAGCCAAACCTCCCAACTCAAGATAGGCAATGGTTTCTGAATTTGTTGAAACACAACTTCCTCCATCTTTATTTAAAAAACACTCCTTAAATTGGCTGGCGCGACTACTGCTCTGGGACAGAGCGCCAGTTGGCGCGGCCTCTTTGTAGGATTTTCCCCATTGGCGCGAGTGATGAACTGTCTGCCCGCACCAATGCAAAAGGAGATGTTTTCCATGATTTTGCAAGGAGATGTCTTTAGGGCAATTGAAGCCCATGCTTAGAGGAATGCATTGATGATGTTTTCAAGGCATGACAATGTTCACAGGTCACAAAATGGGTCCTCCATTGTGCGGGACGGGGAATGGTAGGGACGGTGACAAATTACTGTGTAACAAATGCCCCCTAAAGTATGAGACTGAGAGAGAGGGTGGGGAAATGCTTTACGAAACATGTTCAGGCGAAGCCCGCCCAGGTGGAAAACCTGCGCGAGAAAAAATCGTGATATCCCAAGTACATGATGTATATTTGGTATGGGCGCGACCATCAAAACAGTGTGCTATAATCCGGATCAGGGTATGGGCGCAGCCATCAACGAGGATCAAGATAAATAGACTTAGTATGGTCGTAGCCATCAGTGAGTGAGTCATGTACATAATGATAATCCACAAATCGCGGCACCAGTTACAACGAAGACAAAATCAGGGGTCTTGCGCTCCATCTCGACCCAAACAAAGTACAAGTTCGAGCATGCGAATATGTGAGCTGAAGTCGAACATGCAAGAACATCGTCTGATTACCAGCCAATGATGAAAGCTGTTAACAGACGCGAGAGAAACCACCAATAATGCCAATGGTCCTCAAGGTACTACAGGTACAATCTACGACGTGTGAATCAATGAGTTGGTGTCGAACACCCGCAGAATCACTCGATTGGAGGCCAATGATGAAAACCTCACGTCGAATGCGACGAACCTGCCATTTAGGCATGCAGGCTCCAAGGTACCATAAAAGAGTCTCTAGATCAACTTCCTGGATAATGAGCTGAAGTCGAGAGGAAGTGATCTTGCCATTGAGGCATGCAGGCTCCAAGGTACCATAAAAGAGTCTCTAGATCAACTTCCTGGATAATGAGCTGAAGTCGAGAGGAAGTGATCTTGATCGAAGGTGGGCCATAATGTTTCCCACATCATCGACACGAGATAGAGGAACATGATGTTTTTGTTGTGAATCAAGATCGTATGAGAATCAGAGGAAGGTTGATATTTACAAAGGCCAACTTCTCTTGAACATATAAATGGCACGACAGTGGACTTGGCAGTATTTGACATCAGCGGATCAGAGGTCATGGTGACGAGGCAATGAGCAGATGAGAGGTCAAAAGGGATTATCCAAACCCATGGAGGCAAAGTGAAGAAACGAGATGAGATGTCCCCAACCCGACACGGATGCAGACAAGTGCCATGTTCAAGAGCGACATACTGCCGACGACAACGATGATGGTTCCATTTTTCCCCCACCATTTCTGGCGAGCACCCCAATTATTTTTGGTAACAAGCTTGAAGGGGATAACATATGCTTGTAATATAAGTCCGCCCTTCGGGCGAATCCATCTTAGTGCATTTAACGAGTCCTAGGAAGGAGGAACTCGGAGAACGTCATTTCGACTGGATCCGATGTCATCAGGGTTTAACGAGTCTGACAAAGGGAGAACTCGGCGTCTTTTCATGTTTAGAGAGTCTGAAAAGACAATAGAAAAGTAAACTCCACAGGTCCCTTTTCGTAAATAGTTCCTCAGATCCGAAAAGGTAGAAAACAATATCCGAGAAAACCTCCTAGTCGTGATAGGCTAGGGTATTCCTTTTTCGTAATCAATCCATCCCAGCCCGAAAAAGGGGTAAACGAATACTGGGTAGATGTCGATTCATGTCCATTTTAACGAGATCGAAATGACAAGGGCCTCGACAATCTTTTCATGTTTAGAGAGTCATAAAAGAGCTGAAAGATGACTCCAAAGTGACTTTTTCGTGTATTTACCGAGTCCGAAAAAGTATAAAATACAACTCGTTTCCATCATTAAAGTCGCAAAAACCTGCTGCTGCACATACCAAGCAAGCGTAAAACCCATTTTCGACATAAAATATCAAAATATTTGATAAAAATGACTCTTTAGAACTCATTTTATGTCAAAAAGTTATAAATATGCCAAAATGGTAAAAATAAAATTACATTTACTATTTACCTTGGTAAAAAGCAACAGTGATCCATTTGGAGCAGAAAATTCTGACGACGATTGCGACAGATCCGGTTGACCATTCAGTTTCTCGTCTGCTACAGGTAAGAGGCACTTCCCTGCTCTACATTTTCATCCATTTTTTAATATTTTTCCTTTGTAAATCAGTTCTTTGTGGCCACTTTTGAAATTTTAGGGCCGCGCTCATTGGCACGGGTATCGGGCACGGACCCGCGCCAATGGGCTCTTTTATACAAAGGGATCACGCCACATGGAGTGACTGTTCACAAAACAGCCGCGCCAGCGGCCGAACCTAAAAATCCGCCTAAAAAATCAATATTTAAACCAAATTGCATGGAATTTGAGGCCTATCAAAGATCTAACTAAGGGTTTATGACCATATGGATGCAGGTAATCAAGCAAAATGGTGATTGAATGGAAAGAACGAGAGCATGGAGAAGAGGATGAACAGGCCATCCAAAGTGAGGCTTGCATGAATGCCCTCAGAAACTGTGGGCTGAAGAAGTTCTTCCTTACGCCCTGTTTATGAGCTCAGCCCAAGCTCCTCCAGTATTTGATCAATATTTGGGATGAACATGAACAAGTGTTCAGGTTACGAGATCAGGTATTGGAGCTGGAGGTTTCTGATGTGTATTTTATCACTGGATTGTCCCGCAGAGGTCCGATCCCCGTGTTGACTGGAAGCAGACCATCTGGCGAGAAGATGGAAGAAGTGATGGCACAAGTGTGCCGAGGAGCACAAATGGGATCAGGAAGCAAGAAGGTGGATATCCACACTATCCCTGATCTGGAATTGAGAGTTGTCCTACATACCATCACGCGGGCTGCAGGGTCGCAGGCACCACACGAGGCCACAAAGGCCCAACTCCTGCTGGCCTCAGAATGCATGAGTCCCTTACTGTTCGACTGGGCAACAACAGTAACAATAAATATGAAAAGGCAGCTCACAAAATGCAAACAAGCTAAACTGAAACAGTTTGGCTATGGTTCCATCCTGGTATCGTTCATTCTGGAATGCTTACCAATCTTCCAGGGCCAAGGGGCCATAGTAGCAGATCCGATACCACGAGAGCCAAGAATGGCTCGCTGGGCAGCACTAATGCCCAGAGCTGGAGGCGGCCAACATATGTCCTGGAGGCCGGAGTTCTTTAGGTGGTTACGGCGCCAGTTGATTGTAGTGGAGGACTGGCCATATGCAGGAACTGACTTCACCGGAGACCCAGATCTCCCGCTGCCAGAAGGAGATGACTGGGACGAGGAGTTGGGTAAGACCTCATGTTTTTTGATTTTTATGTTTTATGTTTTTTTTGTTAATACACATTCGTTCTAACACATTTTATATATGTATGCAGATGTGGGCCCTGAGAGACCAGCTGGGATGTCTCCAATCTCGCGGAGGACTCATCTCGCCCCTGATCCTCAGGGAGAGGGCACAGGAGGAGAGGAGTTGATCCAGAATATCGAGGGCATTGCCCGAGGGATCCTGGACTATGCTCGGCTGGCAGACGTACAGATGGCGTACCAGCATCATACGGTGGGAGTTCCAAGTCGGATCCACCGAATCTTGAGACGCTTAGTGCATGCAGTTACATGCTATCATGAGCACCATGCGAATTAGCTCTTAGGGATTATACCACACCTATTTTTTGAGAGACATATCGTCTCCGGATGTACTTAAGACGATTATGTATATTTTGACTTTATGTGACACACTCTATGTAAACATTTCGATATCTATATATATATGCATATCTATTTCTGGATGGATCTTTCTTTACATGTGATGATGATTTACAAATTGCGCAAATGTCTGTCTAATACCAAATTTGCTACTGCATATGTTAATGTATTCAAATGCCTGGGTATATGATGATATGTAATGTAGTCAAAATTCCTTTCCAGTAATCGAATACGCAGATACAGACGTAAGATGGACGGGTTTCTTACCGAATAGTGTCCGTTCAGTTGTAACACCACAAGCTGTGAATCTAGATACACGAGAAATTCACGGATACCAAGGTTTACTGCCTCGGTTAATAATTCTAACACAGCACTATATTCCACGATGTTGTTCGTGGTACGTCCTAGACACACTCCTTGCAGGTTGATCAACTCACCAGGAGGATCATAGATTACCCAGGCTGCTGAAGACAGATTCCTGGTACTGCGGGAGGCACCATCCGCGAAACCAACAAATGGATGAAAAGACATCTGCACAACCAGGAAGACCCGATCAGCAGAAAGATGTTTACAAAGCACACCACACTATACATGCACACAAATGAAAATCACACACCTATGTACACACACCACACCAAGAAATCGCTTCAGGCATAGTACTTTTTAAGGTACAGCCCATTTCTGGGCTGCGCCAGCGGAACTCCTTCATAATCTATAAGCTCGTAGGCCCCATTTTTCAAAACGTGCTTTACTATATAAGGCCCGTGCCACATAGGCTGGAACTTCCCAGCTCCAAGCTTGTCATGTGCTTGATCGTACAGGAGGACGAGGTCTCCTTCAATAAAGGAACGAGGAGAAACAGATTGATCAAAATGAGTTTTGACCCTCTTCTTTTGTGCTTCGATAACCAAAGCAGCCAGACGACGGGTTTCATCTAACCGTTCCAGATACAGAAGATGTTCTTCCTCAGCAGAAGTATTAGGTAGAAGCTCCACAGCTAATTTCAACGAAGGAATCTCGCATTCAACCGGAAGAGTGGCTTCCAGACCGTACACCAATTGAAATGGTGTGAATCCAGTTGCACTCTTAGCAGATGTTCGGTATGCCCAGAGAGCTGAGAACAGTTGGAGATGCCAATTGGATTTGTGAATACCAACTGTTTGTTGAAGCATAGTGACCAGAACCTTGTTCACTGCTTCAACCTGACCATTCGCTTGAGGGTAGTATGGTGTTGAGTTGTCGTGACGCAAGCCCAACGTTGAAGTCAGCTCCGCCATCATGTAATCTCGGAAATGAGTACCGTGATCAGTGACGATGGCTTGAGGAACCCCGAACCATGCAATAACGTGGTTGAATATAAATTGAGCAGCCGTTTTCCCGTCAGCAGCTAGTGTAGGCATCGCCTCGGCCCACTTGGTGAAGTAGTTGACGGCGACAATGATATACGCATGCCCCCCGGCCGAGTGAGGGTTACACGTCATAAAATTCACGCCCCACTTCGCAAAAGGACCGACGGTAATAACGGGATGCAATGGTAAAGGCGGCGCGCGCATCTTGCGCTGAAATATCTGGCATGGATGACATTTACGGACTGCAGTGATACAGTCTTTGAATATGGAAGGCCAGAAATAACCTGCTCGCAGAATCTTCTGGGCAGTAGCATACCCGGACATATGTCCACCACAGGCGCCACTGTGGCAGTCATTTAGAACCTTTTCAGCCTCTTCCAAGGTTAGGCATCGCCGGAGCACCATATCTACTCCAATGCGGTATAAGGTATCTCCTACTATACTGTAGGGCTGGGACTGGTGCCGAATCCGACGGCGGGCAGCTTTATCCAACTCAGACCGAAATTTCAAGGTCTGAAGAAACACTATTATGTCACCGTACCAAGGGTCACGAGTGCTGATGAGGAAAAGCGTTTCGTCCGGTATATGGTCTTCAGAGTGTGAGGGAGCAGAGTCTGTAGGGAGGGAACATATCAAATCCGCGAAGACCAGTGATTTAGTTGACTTAGCGGTAGTGAACTCTAAGTCAAACTCCTATAGGATCACAATCCATTTGGAGTACTTGCCCCCCAGTAATTGTCTAGAGAGAATATACGTCATAGGGTTGCAGTCTGAAACCACTGTTATCGTACGCAAAAGGATGTAATGGCGAAAGAGTTGTACAACGTGTACTGCTGCTAATGCCAACTTCTCGACATGAGCATATCACGTTTCTGGATCGAGAAGGTTCCGTGATAGGTAATAAACAACATGTTCATCACCGTCATCGTCATCCTGCACCAAGACCATGGCTATGGTGCTAAATGCGGCGGCTAGATATAAAGTGAAGTCGCGGTGGTAGTCCGGAGGACGAAGCAACGGAGCATTGACAAGCAACGTCTTCAGCTTCTCAAAGGATTCCTGAGAAATTTCGTCCCAATGAAAGGGAACGTTCTGCTTCAACAAACGAGTGAATCCTTTGGCCACCTCGGCATAATTCGGGATAAAGCGTCGAAGAAAGTTCGCTTTCCCTTGCAGACTCTGTAACTGATACAGGGAGGAGGGTGATGGGAGATTTACGATGGCCTTGACCTTTAGAGGGTCAAGGCGAATTCCGTCTTTCGAGACTATGAATCCTAAAAGACGGCCAGAATCAACGCAGAAGACGCATTTATGAGGATTGAGCCTGATATTGTAGCGCCTGCAACGAAGAAAGATCTGGCGGAGATGCTCGGGATGGTCCTCTCGCTTACCCGAATGGGCTGGAAAGTCATCCAGATAAGGCTGAACGATATGGCGAATGTCATGAAAAGCGTAGGACATCGCACGCTGAAAAGTGGCTCCAACGTTCTTTAAGCCGAACGACAGTTTTTTATACGCGAAAGTACCCCACGGACAGATGAATGTGGTCTTGTGTTGATCCTCAGGTGCAATATTGATTTGGTTATATCCTGAGAAACCGTCCATTAAGGAATAGATCTCATTCCCAGCACATTCGTCGATGATCTAGTCTATAAATGGAGTGGGATAATTATCTTTTGGACAGGCGCGATTGATGTCGCGATAATCCACACAGACTCTAATCGTACCCTGCTTTTTATCGACAGGGACAATGTTAGACACCCATTCTGTGAGGGGGATGGGATAAATAAAACCCGCGTTCAGAAGTTTTTCAACTTCTGCCTTGATGGCGGCGGCTTTCTAAGGATGCATGGGGCGTAAGTGTTGGCGCACGGGTTTCACACCTGGATAGGTTGGAATCTCGTGCACTACGATACTGGGATCAATCCCCAATATTTCCTCGTAGGACCACGCGAAAACATCTCTGAATTCTTTGAAAAGCTCAGTATAGACTTGAATCTCATCGGGAGAACAAGTCACACCCACGTGAATATTCTCAACGATCCCCGGTTTAACGGAGATGTTGATTGGAATAGTTTGAGTAATGTTACCCAGGTTACCCTCCGAAAAAACCTCGTGCGTCAAGATGGGCGTTTGAAGAGGAGGGGAAGGAACCTGAGTAGCATAACGCTCCAGACAATCAGTCATTGCCCCCAAGCTAGGCATAAACGAGGAGCGATGATGTCCATCGCCCCAGGGCAGCTCCTCAAGAGACATAGTTTCAATGATAGCCTCATCGGAAGGAAAAGTCTCTCTGAGAGGATCAGGTGAATCAGCCTGACCAAGCCAGGGGGATTGCGAGTAGACGTCGAGAGCCATGCTCATCGGAGCATGCTGAGGAGGTGGAGGGTCCGATGCAGCAACAATCTCACAGTAGCTGATCTCTACTGGCGTTAAAGGCATGGACTCTCCAAACTCATATACCTTCTCAGGTGTAGGAATCAGCCAGGGGTCATCATTCCTGGACAACATGTTAACTTGAGCGGTATTCGGTGGCGGCGCAGGGAAAATACCCATGAGGACTGGGTCTTTGAAGAGACTAGGTCCTATGCTGTCTGGGGGATTCGGAATTTGATCCACATACGGCACGTTGTTCTCAGAGCTAGAGGTAAAAAATGACAACTGATCTACCGTGACAATCTTGCCCTCGTGAGGGAACTTAATGAATCGAAAGACGGTAGACGGCACGCAGAGCATGGCATGGGTCCAGCTGCGGCCAAGAAGTATATTGTAGTTGAGTTTAGCGTCAACCACTTCTACTTCCACGTTGACAGTTTTCCCCTGTAATGTGATCGCTAGACTCTCGAGAACACCCAGGGGTTTAGATTCCCGACCATCAAATGCCTCGAGGGCATTCGGAGATGACGAAAGGGCTGGAGAGCCGATGGCCTTCCAGCAAGCGGATGACATAACGCAAGTAGAAGCACCTTCATCTACTACGGCCCTATGGATATTCAGACCGTTAATCCCGACTTGAATGACAAGAGCGATTTGATGTGGAAGTCGGGGAGTGAAATTCTCCAAATCGAAGGTGAGAAGACTCGATTCGGCGGGATCAATGCCCCCGATCGCAGACAATAAAGCCTTCCGTTGCGAAGGACAAATTTGAAGAACCTCAAGTGCAGACATAGAACACGGCGCCTATGCCAGATCCTCAACAATACTGTAGTGTTGAGCGGCACGAGCGTTTGGATTATAAGAAGATCTTCGAAGAACACCTTTAGGAGGTGGCTTCACAATGGGTTCGAGAGTAGGCTTCTCGATTTCCAACGGACCAGAGACAGGTGGGGGAGGTGGCCCATCCGCAACTGCCTTCCTGGGTGCCTGCCGCGATTCGTTGTAATCCTTCGACCGCGTAGCGACAGAGATAGGTGCAACACTCTTCACCATGAAAACCTGAGACCCAAACGGTGCAGATGGCGACGGCTGTTCGACCATCTGGGTCTGCTGAGATGGAAATGGCTCTTTTAAAACATTCGGAGTCCCTTTAGGGCCCTTAAGAAGTTGACTAACCTCGGATCGTCGTGGACAATCCTTAGTATAATGGTCCCCTTCACAGATGAGGCAAGGGTACTTCGGTTTACGCTGGGAGCCATCCTCAGTACGAGACTTAGATTCTGGTTTCGGGGCATCAGATTTAGATTTGCCTTTGCCCTTCTTCTTCCCCTTGGAGGATTTGTCCGCAGGATTGGCCTGAACAACATTCACCTCCGCAGTTTTGCCAGAATCGGATGAGGCGGGATTAGCAGAAGTATTGTTGGAAGAATTAGCCTTCTGCTTCCCATTCGAAGATTTCTTCGAATTTTGGGAGACAGAACCAATGACACCATCCACCGCAGGGGTAGGCGGAGCCTTAGTGGTTCCAGGCCGTGGAGCATCAGTCAAGATGTCATAAAGCGCGCCGGACTGAGAATAGACAAGATCCATGTACTGGGCACCGGCGATGGCTTGTTCCTCCGTCACGCACGCTCCCATCGCGATATCCTGAGCGATTTTATTCACAAAGGAGGTGGTGAACCAGTGAGTCAATATCTGATCAGGTATGTGAAACTTGATCAGTCTACGACGACGCCGCCACTCGTGAATGTGATCTGAGATGTGAGTGGCTTTATCCTGCTTCAGGGAAGTCAGGAGGTGCGTCCCGGCCTCATAACGAACCGGTAACTGGAAATGCGTGAGGAAAGCCATGGCTAAAGAATTGAAATCTTGGAAAATGCCACGGGGTAATTCTATGTACCACTTAGCAGAAGCTCCAGTTAAAGTACGCTGGAAGAGTCGCAAAAGGATTGAATCGTCGACCTAAGATTTAGACAAACACCTAAGGTGATACGTCATCACATGCGCCTGGGGGTCCTCTCCAGCTTTTCCCTCGAACTTGGGACAATCACCTGGTATCTTGGTGGGAACCAGAGGCCAATATGGATTATGTAAAATCGGATCATTGGTCAACTTTGAAACATCCGGCAGCTCCAAGGTAGCCAGGAACGGCAATGGTGGATTAACCGTCATGCCAGGCCCAGGATGAGGTCCGGTACCCATACTCCAAGATGGTTGTGAATATCCTTGCCCCCACGGGTTTTGTCCCGTAGGATTCTGACCGTAGGGGGCGTAGGTCGTATAACCAGACTGATTTGGATGCTGGTAACCATAGTGTGGGGCTTGATAACCAGGGTACGGACCCTGATTAGGCGTCGGCCCCGTATAAGCAGCGTTTGGATTTGGCTGCTGAGTGTAGGTAAAACCGGGTGGAGGAGGATAATACTGAGAGCCTCTGGGGTGGTTATAGTTCGGTTGAGACTGACCATGAGGATAATAACCACCCTGAGGATGAGTAGGCTGCTGAAAAGTGGAACCCTGCGGAGCCTGATATGTAGGGCGCAGCTGTTGATTTGGTTGCGGCATTGAATGAGTCGGCTGCTGAGCAGGGTGAATGGAATGAGCGGGCTGCCCTGAATGTGTTGGGTATGTGTTATATTCTTTCCACGATTAGCCCCACGCACTGTATGTTGTGTCGGGCGTAGCTGGGGGGTCACGAGGGGCGAAGCAGTCCCCACCATTGGGGTCCGGGGCAGCGCCCCGGGCAAAATTTGTTTTTTGTGCGGACCCACTCATAGGCGGATCCGCCCATGGTTTTGTGCATGGTTTTGCACATGGTTTTTGGGGATGATGGTTTTCGGCCCCTGGTATTTTGTAGATCCGGTCAAGGGAACTACGGTTATGTTCTAATCCGGGGTTAATGGATTGGGGTTTATGTATGCTTTGGCATGTATATATATGTGTTGTAACACTAAAAGGAATATAATGAAAAATCAAGCTGGTCGTCCCGATTTGGGATGCAGGGGAAAATCTCTGTGTTTATCTGTTTTATGTTTTATGCTCTCTCTATTGTTTATTTTCTGTTATAAGATTCATGTTTAGATAATTTTTGTTCAGGGTTAAAACCTACATTTGGTATCGGAGCTATTTCGGCTTCAAGGGAACGCCTTTGTTGCTGAGGGTTTTTTGCTCGGGCTTGAGGTAGACCCTGTTCAGTGTGAGATCTGCGGGATCGATTCTTGCGGTGAAAGAAGATGGCTAGCGGCACAAAGATAGAGATCGAGAAATTTAATGGTCAGAGTTTTAAGTTGTGGAAGCTCAAGATGGAGGATCTGCTGGTGGATAAAGATCGAGTGGATCGCGGTAGATCAGTCTTGGAAACCAACGACAAGGTCGGACAGAAGAGCCCCGGGCTTTGAAGGGATCGGAAGGCTAAGAGCACAATACGGTTGTGTGTCTGATTCGATGTTGTTGAATGTGTACGGGAAGCTCGGCAAGAAGACCTTGTGGGAAAAACTTTGGGACTTTGTACCAATCTAAGTCTACGAGTGAATAAGTTGTTCTGCGGAAAAATTTCGTATAACCTGAGGATGAAGGATGGAGACTCAGTGACAGAGCATCTGAACGCCTTCAATATTGTGGTAAGTCAGCTGTCATCTGTTGATACTAAAATCTCAGATGAAGATAAGTGCATCAGTTTGTTGTGTTCTCTACCGGACTCGTGGGACAGTCTGGTTATTGCAATAGGTAGAATACAACTACCTTGAATTTTGATGACATTGTCTCGGCCTTGTTGTCGGAGGAAATGAGACGGAGAAATATGGAGGGTCAAAATGGAGATGCCTTATACATACGAGAAGGTCCCGACAACGAAGCAAGAATAAGGTTTGAGTGGGAGATCTAAATCTAGAGGGAGATCTAAATCTTCTGGAAAGTTTGTAAAGGTGTGCTAGAAATGCAGAAAGGGAGGGCACTACGAAAAGGACTGCATATCTAAAGCTCCTGAGAAAGGAAAGGGATCTGATGATGCTCCTTCTGCAGAGGCAAAAACCACCTCGGATGAAGGTGGGGATGTGTGTTTGGCTTCTTCTTCAAATACACATGTAGATCATGAGTCATGGTTGATTGACTCAGGTGCATCCTTTCACTTCACTCCCCATAGGGAGTGGTTCTGCGAGTATGAGAAATATGATGGTGGTGATGTCTTCCTAGGGGATGATAGGAAGGCCGGAATCATTGGACGTGGAAAGGTCAAGCTGAAGCTGCAAGGTGGAAGGATTAGAACACTTCCTGGTGTTCTGCATATTCCTGCATTGGCCAGAAATCTGATTTCTGTAAGCAAGATGGATGATGCAGGTGTAAAAACAATGTTCGAGAAAGATGCATGCAAGATGGTTCGGGGAGCACTGGTATTAATGCGGGGAGTTCGGACTGGAACTCTGTACAAGCTACAAGGTAGCACTGTTATTGATGGGTGTAACAGCTCTATGGTTCCTGAAAGTGGAGCGGAAAGCCTAGCTGTCTCTGGAGAAAAGACCATGCTATGGCATCGAAGGCTTGGACATATTGGAGAGAAGGGCCTTCAGATACTGCACAGAAATGGTATGGTAGAAGGTATGTCTAATTGTTCTCTGGATTTCGATTTCTGTGAACATTGTGTATATGGGAAGCAGAATCGGGTGAGTTTTCCTTCTGGTGCTAAGAGGGCAAAAAAGATATTAGAACTTGTGCACAGTGATGTGTTTGGGCCTGTGTCAGTTCCATCACTGGGAAAGTCTGTGTACTATGTTTCATTCATAGATGACTTCTCAAGGAATACATGGATATGTTTCTTGAGGAAGAAATCTGAAGTCTTTGACAAATTTAAAGAATTTAAGGCTCTGGTGGAAAACCAGACAGAGAAGAAGATAAAGGCGCTGAGGACAGATAATGGTGGGGAGTTCTGCAAGAAGGAATTTGAAGAGTTCTGTAAGAAGTGTGGCATAGCACGACAAAAGACTACTCCATACACACCTCAGCAAAATGGAGTTGCAGAAAGAATGAACAGAACACTGATGGAAAAGGCAAGAAGCATGCTCAGTGGTACTGGGTTAGGACAAGAATTCTGGGCAGAGGCAGTGGAGACTGCATGTTACTTAGTTAACATATCACCTTCATCGGCGTTGGAGGATAAGACTCCACATGAGGTATGGACTGGTAAGAAACCCTCTCTTTCACATCTAAGGGTATTTGGATGTGATGCATATGTACATGTTCCAAAAGAGAAAAGGACCAAGTTGGATAATAAATCTGAAAGGTGCATCTTTATTGGGTATAAGGATGGTTTAAAGGGTTACAAGCTTTGGAACCCAGAAACAAGGAAGGTTGTGTACAGTCGAGATGTGGTGTTTAGAGGAGTGAAAGATGTTGTTAAACATGAAGTCCTACCAAAGGAACCTGAGAAGATAGAGTTTGAGCTAAAGGAGGATGAATCAGACTCTACAACAGAAGAAGACTCAGAAGATGAAGAGCCACAAACTTCAGCTTTGAGAAGATCAGTTCGGGAAAGAAGGCAACCAGAAAGGTATACTCCATCTTCTTTCTGTTCAGGTTTTGCCTTAACTATAACTGATGATGAACCCAGAACTGTCAGGGAGGCAGTAGATTCAGAGGATGGAAAACTCTGGAAGGAGGCCATGGTTGATGAAATGGCATCCTTGCACAAAAATGATGCATGGGATCTAGTGGAGTTGCCGGCTGGAAGGAAGCCCATTGGGAGCAAATGGGTGTTTAAGAAGAAGATGAATGTAGAAGGCAAGGTGGAGAAATACAAAGCTCGGTTGGTAGCGAAAGGTTATTCCCAGGTGCCGGGAATTGATTTTGGTGATATTTTTCCTCCTGTTGCCAAAGTTACTTCTATTAGATTACTTTTATCTGTTGCTGCTGCATTTGATTTTGAGATAGAACAGATGGATGTGAAGACATCATTTCTTCACGGGGATCTAGAAGAGGAGATCTACATGAAGCAACCTGAAGGCTTTATGGTGAAGGGTAAGAAAGAAGTAGTATGCAGGTTGAAGAAGTCTCTCTATGGGTTAAAACAGTCACCAAGGATGTGGTATCAGAAATTTGATACCTATATACGGGGACTTGGCTTCACCAGAAGCAAGGAGGATCACTGTGTTTATTTTAAATTAATTGGTGACAGTGTTATTTATTTGGTCTTGTATGTGGATGATATGTTGTTGATTGGAAATGACAAAGAAATTATCCAAGATTTGAAGACCCAACTGTTCTCCAAATTCGACATGAAGGATCTTGGTGCTGCAAACTATATTTTGGGCATGGAAATTAGGAGAGATCGGGCAAAGAGGAAGCTCTGGTTAAACCAGAGGAAGTATGTCGAGACTATATTGCAGAGGTTCAATATGCAGGATAGTAAACCGGTGAATGTTCCTATTCCTGTAGGTGTAAAGCTGTCTGATGAACAGTGTCCCAAGACACAAGAAGAAGAGGAGTATATGTCCCATGTTCCATATGCAAGTGCGGTGGGTAGCTTGATGTATGCAATGGTCTGTACTAGACCAGACATTGCACATGCAGTGGGAGTATTGAGCAGGTTTATGTCAAACCCAGGGAAGGAGCATTGGACAGCAGTGAAGCGGGTTTCCAGATATTTACGTGGCACTAGTGATTATGGCTTGTGCTACCAGGGAAGACCAGGATTGGAAAGAATGTTGGACATTCATGGTTTTGTTGATGCAGACTGGGCCGGAGATCTGGATCAAAGAAGATCTACAAGTGGGTATGTGTTTAGCCTATTTGGAGGCGCAGTCAGTTGGATGAGTAAAAGACAATCTGTAGTGGCTCTTTCAACTACAGAGGCAGAATACATAGCAGCCACTCATGCAAGCAAGGAAGCAGTTTGGTTGCAGAGATTGTGTTCAAGTATGGGGTTGGTACAGCAAGCTATAAGGATAGGCTGTGATAGCCAAAGTGCAATTTTCTTGGCTAAGAACCCTGCTTATCATTCAAAGACAAAGCACATTGATGTTCAATATCACTTTGTTAGAGATATGATTGAGGCTAAAAGGGTGTTGCTGGTAAAGGTGGACACTCTGAAGAATGTTGCAGATGCATTGACAAAGTCTGTGAGCACTCAGAAGTTCTCTTGGTGTAGAGAAACAATGGGTGTTGAAGAATTGGGCAAATGACTAAGCTCTCTTATGGCCCCCCGTGGAAAGAAAACAACAAGTGGGAGAATGTTGGGTATGTGTTCACGATTAGCCCCACACGCTGTATGTTGCGTCGGGCATAGCTGGGGGATCCGCCCATGGTTTTGTGCATGGTTTTGCACATGGTTTTGGGGTTCGATGGTTTTCGGCCCCTGGTATTTTGTAGATCCGGTCAAGGGAACTACGGTTATGTTCTAATCCAGGGTTAATGGATTGGGGTTTATGTATGCTTCGGCATGTATATATATGTGTTGTAACACTAAAAAGGAATATAATGAAAAATCAAGCTGGTCGTCCCAATTTGGGATCTAGGGGAAAATCTCTGTGTTTATCTGTTTTATGTTTTATGCTCTCGCTATTGTTTATTTTCTGTTATAAGATTCGTGTGTAGATAATTTTACGTTTCGGGGTTAAAACCTACGGAGATGAACGGGTTGACCAGTGAGAGGGTTGACCTGAATGACCGGAGTTGACCGATAGATAGGCGGTGCACGGTTGCGCGGAGTTGACGTAAGTGAGCCTCAGGTTGTACTGGATGGGCCGGTTGGCCTGGAGGTGGGACACCGTGTTGTACCGGATGAATCGGTTAGCCTGGTGGTGGAACAGGACCAGGTGCTTGCTGGAAACCGGTTTGACCTGAAGTAGAACCATAGGATGGTCCCGGCTAATATGCAATGTTAGAAACAATAGGGTACCATGGTTGCATCGGTAAAGAAGGCTGGATTTTCCCCCCAGGACCATAGATCGGCCCTGGTTGGTACCCCGACTGAGGCTGAACAGGTTGACCGGAAGGGCTATAATATTGTCCTTGCGGATGGTACGATGGCCCTTGTTGGCCGACAGGATAGCCCTGAATGGGCTGTCCCTGTGGATCATAAAGATAGCTAGGTTGGCCTGCAGGTTGGCCTGCGAAAGGCTGTCCTTGCGAGTCATAAACCTGGTTATAAGGTAAACCTTGAGCATAGAGATAATCCTCAGGAGCGGGTAGACGAAAAATCTCCCCGTGCTCGTCATACTGACCTAGGAAAGCATACACGGGAGTACCATCCTGTGCATAGTGCGAAAAGTAAGAATGGTTAGGATCTTGGGAGGACGGTCCAACCTCGACGTTCGGCTATTGCAAAGACAACCGATACTCCTACGGAGAGATATTCTCCGGTATAGCAGTCGCTAGATAAACATCTTCAGGAGTTGGCCCAGCCCTAGTAGCAGATGCTGAGACAACAGGAGAAGAGGCAACCACACAGACAGTGGGCCGGACGGGAACAGAAGTGACGGGCGTCTGAGGAGACACCCCGGGTGTAGTAGCAGCTGGCCTCGAAGCAGGAGATGATATTCCCATAGAGGCTGCAGCTGAAATGATCTGACCCAAAGATCTGTATCCCTGTGGTAAAGAAGGACTGGCTGTTGACATGTTAGCCAGCTCAGAGTTGTCTCCCTCAAAAAATCTACGCGGGAAGAGCTGATAGTCTTCACCGGACGTTGGGATTTCCTCACCAGAATCACTCATGGTTGATCCTGTCGTTAAATCACGCAAGAGACGGCGAGGACTAGGAGGAAATACAGCAGCAAAAAAAGGCGAACCTGATGTAAGAGAAAGGAAATCAACTCCTAATCTCAATTCAGACACAGGGTCCGAAAAGGGCCAATTGAACTCAACTGGTCCTCCAAAGGGTTGCTGAAGTGAAGCTGGTCCCAGTCAAGCTTCAAGGAAGCTCTAGCAATTCATCTAAAGTTCTGAGGTCAGAAACTGAAGAATCGTCAAAAAAGTGTAAGGACTACCAGTAGACGAAACCGAAGGTTTTGCCACTATGGCAAACGACAAGAAAAAGAAACAAACACACACACGGGCTGAAAACGAGTTAAGACACACGATCAAACGGTCAAAAAGAAATATCTAAGCGGGCGTGTAATCGTGGGTGATTAATTTTTACCACATTGAAAAGTAAGAAATTTTACCGTTTCATGTTTTAAGAGTCGAGAAACGATAAAAGATGACTCTATCTCTTTCAGATTTGACACAGGCGTGAAAGGACAAGCGCTTGACAGTATTTTCAAGTTTAGGGAGTCAGAAAAGACCAAATGACTGCTCAGGTAATACTAGGCACAAAGGGTGTACCAAATATCCGTGAACTGCAATATACACCTTGGTTTCAATAATGAAACATAAATCGACCAAGGACTTTCCGTACGTGCAGGTAATCTCCCCGAATGCTGTGTTCGGTGTATCACGGGTATAGGGCGGCAGACTCGGCTTCCTATGGATAAAGGATTGAAAACCTAGAGGGGTCTCCCTTTATATACGCGACGGTACGGGGAGCACAAGTCCGTACTAACGCTGTCTAAAGCCAAAAGGCTAGCGACAGCTGCTAGGTTTAAAGACGCCGGAACACGTCTCTAGCCTAGACCACTAAATATGTTTCGTTAGATTTCAATGCTGCCTTAGGTTAATTGAATGAATTTTATAGTTGATCTTCAATTAAGTTTCAATTTTCAGGCCCTATCGTATGTAATGTCTTAAAAGACTCTTAAATGCAAAGCTACATGCCACAGTCCAACATTTCGTTCGATGAAAACTAGTTACAGAAGAGTTGAGAGTTTTTACACAAACGAAATGATCGGAAGACAAAAAATGAGATCTCTAATGCAACTAATGAAATTGGAAACTTTTCATTCAAATCACTAATCACTAGAAAAATCGAAAAGATTACAATTTGCACTAATTAACCAAAAGCAAAAGAGATTTTTTTTTTGTAATTTTCAACGTTTGGTAGCTAAATGCACTAAACAAACTGAAAACAAACGGAACAACTTGAGAAACGATATTGAGAGAGAAAAACAAACAAATTTCACTCAATGACACAAGCAATCAGATCCCAGATCGACCAAAGTCTCTCAAAACCAAGAAAAAGACTCAAAGGCTCCAATGGACCGTGTGATCTAGGCCCAAAGCAAGACCAAACGAAATTTGAATGAAAAATGAGCAATCACCCAAAAATCACAACAAAATAGTGAACAACTACTAAGAGGATGCGGAGGAGCAATCAGAAAGTCGACTGGACAAACGAAACACCAAAACTCCCAAGGAGGGCTCGATACACTAAGCCACTAGATGCCCTAGGGCTTAAAACGTGAAATCGATAGATAAAAGCAAACAACCAAAGGACAGAGGTGAATTCCTAGTCAAACAGGACTCCAACACACTCAGGTAGTCGGAAAATCAAGAAGAAAATCACTGACCAGATCCAGAGAGCTCAAAACTAAGCAAACTTAAAAAACCCTACAGGAGTGGCGCGACTGTAAGGCTGCAACTGTCGCCAGAAAGAAATTGGCGCAGGCTAAACAAAAGCAACATGCGCCAATTGGCGCGAATGTCGGGCTAAAAAGCGCGCCAGTCGAGTTTCTCAGCCAAAATTAAAAAATAACTACTCCAGAAGCAGATCAATGTAAACTAAGCAAACCAAGAAGCAAAAAACAGCAAGAGAACCTAACCCAGAAGGCTAACCAAGAAAGGAAAATCATAAAACAATCAAACGAGACAATCCAAACGAGACGGTGAAATCTAGACGATCCCCAGTGGAGTCGCCAAATTGTTGAGGAGGTAAATCCCCTCTGCGGACAGAGGCGATCCCTACTAGCCCAGCAGGGGTCTAGCAACAATCACGAAATGTTACGACGCAAGTTCCTAGTTACAAATGAAAAGACCAAAGATGGAGGCCTACCTGGAATCCAATGCTACGATCTGAAGAAGAGAGCGTTCCTGTTCCTCAGCCTCGGCAGATCACGATCCTCCACGATCTCCGCGGATGGACACCTACACATGCAAGAAACAAACAGATACAAGCATAAAATCCAGCATACACAACTAAATATCAGTCAGAAAGGATACTACTCATATTAACATAATCGAAAACAGAGTGGAACCATAATCGTAATCATTCATTAAATAACAATCGAAAGATATTACAACCAATGTTCTGACATCGTGGTCTCCTTCGGATGGGTCTCCAGTCGTTCACGTCTCGCAAAGCTCGCCAGGGAAAGGGCAAACCTCTCCAGAGTCTCTCGACGATAGTCTCCTTACTTGAGTCGGCCTTAAGGGAAGAAAGAAGGCTCTTACAGCACAAAGGCTCTTGGGAATTTGGAGATTCAAAGCTTAGGCACTTCAAGACTAGCTTGCTATGGAATTGAGCAGGCTTTTATAGATGGAGAAGGAGGGAGTTGGGATCCCTATTATTGTGGGATTGGCCCTATCAACAAGGAAGGTTCCATGGGAGGTGGCAAACCACTTCCCTTCCATGGAACTCCCGCAGCCAAACCTCCCAACTCAAGATAGGCAATGGTTTCTGAGTTTTTTGAAACACAACTTCCGCCATCTTTATTTAAAAAACACTCCTTAAATTGGCTGGCGCGACTGCTGCTCTGGGACAGAGCGCTAGTTGGCGCGGCCTCTTTGTAGGATTTTCCCCATTGGCGCGAGTGATGAACTGTCTGCCCGCGCCAATGCAAAAGGAGATGTTTTCATGATTTTTTGCAAGGAGATGTCTTTAGGGCAATTGAAACTCATGCTTAGAGGAATGCATTGATGATGATTTCAAGGCATGACAATGTTCACAGGTCACAAAATGGGTCCTCCATTGTGCGGGACGGGGAATGGTAGGGACGGTGACAAATTACTGTGTAACAGTCAAATATAAAAGTTTCAAATAAATTTTCAAATAAAATTTGATCATTGGTTGGTGTGTCTAGGTATATTACTGCTCCCACCGTATTTAAGGTAAAAAAATTCCATCCTAGTCATGTCATCACTCCTTGTGATAGGTCATCAATAACGTGTCTTGGTCATCATTTTGGTAATCAAATCATGATTATGCATACTGCAAGTTTCAAACGTCCAAATCACAAGTTTTATAAATGCATTTTATGTCATCATTAGGCCGGGTCATCAAAAAGCCATAAAGAGTCATGTCATCACCTAGGTCACCATCATGTGAATTAGTAATTAGGGAAAAACTGTTCTAAATTATTTATAAGATACATTTTAATCCTTATGAAGATGTAACTTTGCATAGTAAAGTGATAAAGCTGTTGTACACTATCCTATCATTCAATTCTTCGAAAAGACAAGAGATGTCACTTCATGACCCAAATCAAAAATCGATTTCTGAGCTATAAGAAGACCATCCAAGAATTCCAATTTCTCATTTCACCTTCATTGAGCACCTATCTATCTTCGAGTTTCACCTAGCCACAAGGGCGTCAAAGTTCCTCCTCAAAACACTTGCTTACCTCCCACGCTGCGCTTCTTCCTCCTACGCTGCGTTTCTAGCTCCTATGTTGTGCTTTTCAATTTCGAGGCCAATAAATCATTAAAGGAGTTCTTTTAAGCACTTCATAGGTTCTAGCATCTCCTTGGAAAGTAATTTTATATTTTTCACCTTTCTTATGCATCATTTGTCTCATAAAACTCAGTGAAAATCCCTCTCCTAGGGTTTCACTACGCTTTTGGTTTCTATGTGTTTTTGTTTCATTACAATGGTAAAACACCTAGATTTTATATTCTATCACTCTCACTCACACGTCACATACCTCCCCTAAAAATTTCCCATACCCATTCCCTTCATCTTCCTCATATTCCCTACAAACCCTAGCCTACATTGCACTTTTGGAAAATTCTTAGGCTAGGATTGTGTTTTTGACCTTTTCACACCTTTACCTCACTCTTTTAAAGAAATTCCACCTCCATACACTCTCTAATATCTATCCATACCCCTTATAATTTTCCCACAAATTTACATAATCCCTAACCCTCCATTCCCTTCCCTCAATAAAACAGTCCCTTTTTCCCCTGTTTTCCCAATCATACCCTACCCATATTTCCTACCTAGATAGGGTTTTATCATGCAGACTGAAACCATGGATAATGGGAAGAAAAAGTATGACGAAGGAGGGCAAGTTTCTAGATATGGTCCAACTCATATCCAAGAAATCATGATCTCATATTTCATCAAGAAATCCTTTGAAGATGTGGGTTGCCTAAGTTTTTGTGAAAGGATTCAAGAGGCAGGTTGCCATGCCAAATTGACAAGACTCTTTGCCACCAATTTTAGGAGGGATAAGGCCAACATAGCAGGGTTTGAATTCACCATCTCAGCAGATGCCATAGCCTCAGCCATAGGTATCCCTAACCATGGATAAAGCTGGTTTAAAGGGATGGATTTGGACATTGAGAATTACAAAGTTTTCCTAAAGCCACACGACAAATATGATCCTACACACATCTTTCCATTCAGACAATTTCTTGACATGTATGCTCCTTTAATGAAGATGATCATGAAGTACTTTACTTGTGAATGGAGGTTTTCAAGACTATATCAATATCACATAAGGCTACATATGCATTTCACAACAATCAAACCTATAAACCTACCTCATTACTTATACAAAAGCCTTGTCAAGATGAAAGAGAAGGTAAAAAGCAAAGGGAAAGATCACCAAGAAAACCTATTTCACCACGACTTGGTCAAAGTCATTGTTCTTCATCAACTTTCATAGATCAACCTACCTTGGGAGGAATTCATGTAATCAACTTGTCTTTTTCCTGCTACTACTCAACCTAGCAGTCAAAATACTCCATTGGCACCACCAAGGCCACAAGAGGTTGGTTCTTCAAGTAAATCATCAGTGAAAAAAACATATAGCAGAGGTAAAAGACTAGTGTTTTCTCCTGATAGTGTGGAAAGATTTCAACCTAGTATTGTTAGAGAAAGGAACATCAGGACACCAACATGATGCACCCTTGCATGAGGAAGAAAATGTACCTTTTGATGATGTCATGGCTAACCTATTTGAGCATGAGGAAAAAAAGTCAGCTTAAGAGGTAATCAAGGAAAAATAAGCAAAAATAAGAGAGCTCAAGGACAAACTTTCAAAAGCGAACTTCATGATATTGCTTTTACAGCAAGAGAACAGGCAGCTTAAGGTAAATCAACTTTTTCTTAGTAAGTCTAAGACATATTTGGTGGCAGAGGATGTGTTATCACTATAATAATTCTTATATTTGTAAGATTTTTAGTTTAAATAATATCAGAGGTAACCACAAACCTACTTTTAAGCCTTAGGATCTGGCCTTCCTAATGCTCAGAGAGGGCTCTCTCTATATGATTTAACTTTGTTGATTATATTTGATTTTAGGCTTGTTATATAGGGCAAATTGGTTTTGGAGTTTTGATTTGATTTGGTGGTGAGATCACTTACTTAGATGGATAGCTATGGATCTGTATCCCATTGGGAAAATGGAGTCAATGTGTCAAGCAGTCAGATCAGGATCAATGTCTAAAGGTAAATGTTTATAGGGAAAGTTACCTGAGTTACTTAAGATCTTCAAGGCTGATGGTGAAATGGTTTTGATCGGGATAAAAGAGCAATTAAGGTTTCTTAAATCCGGATTAGGAGTGAAAGGCAGAGGTCAATCGAAATTAGGGGGCAATTAAGGGTTCCCTAATCTGGATATCAGTTGACAACATATAAATGACAATCAGTCAAAATAGAGTGCTTTTAACAAATTCTGAAATACAATTCCTGATTTATAATTTAGATTTAGAACACATTTAAGAATAGATGGAAAACATAAGAAAATTGAAAAGATAACAAGTGAAATACTTCACTGCAGTGGCCCAACACATGAATCCTGTAATATTATGCTTTATTTCCTGTGATCCAGTTTGTTGATTTGAAATTGATACAAAAACCCTTAGGTTCAGAATAGTATAACTACATAAATTTTCAGAATTTCATCCACCCTCAATACTTCAAATGATGAAGTATTTATACAAAAACTTGTACAAAATATCTTAGAATAAACCTAGGAATTTTTTATGAAAAACAAATATCTTCATGCAAGAAGATAGTGACAACTCCCTAACTAATGCTAGTTGCCCTTTTTATTGAAACAAAAAAGCATGCTATTTTGATTTTATCACTGCTTTCTCTCTTTGCTGTTTGATGAAGGTTGCAGCTGGACATTGAGGTGTCCTTTACACTGGTAGATTCATATTTACTTTGATTTTGTCTTCAACCTTTCATCTGATACACTTTCATCCTGATACTCTTTTACTACAGAAAACTATCAATGCTAGTGTAAAAAAAACAAACTCTGTTTTTTACTTTCACTGCTCCATGCTCACTGTAATATGATTTTTATAGTAGATCAGTTAACTTCTCCCATAACTCAGCTTCTAGCAATTTTATCTTCATAAGCCTTTTGAATTTTTCATCAGCTTCAGTGTATTTTGAAAATGTTGGTTTGTTAAAAAATAGGTGTTTTACTTCATGCTGCAAGTAAAACAAATTTTCAAAATTCTTATATAACACTTTCCCTGTCGAGATTCCCTGAAAAGCTGATTTATTTGCCTGCTCTTTGGAAAAATATCTTATATTTTTGTCACAATCCTTTTTCTTCATCAATCTGTCATTGATCACAAGAGGATTGGGAAGGCCTTTTTGCCTTAAAACATAAAATTTAATCATGAATCTTGTAATTTCCATTTCTATGTTCTGGCACTTTTCCTATAATTGTGTCATCAAGTTCTTCTTGGATATTACCTTCCTTACTTCAAGGATGGTCTCTGTTCTATATCTACTTCCAATTTCATCCAGTTCTTGTTTATTTTTGGAATTGAGAAATTTGATAATTTCTAGAGCTTCTTCAGGCTTCTTACCTAGCTCTTCTTTTGTCTTATGTATTGCTTCTTTTGCTGATTTTAATAATATTTCTTCTCATAGATTACTTGCATGGATGGCCAAGTATCATTGAATGCTTCAATGATATTGGACCATAATTGTTGCTTCACATGTGCCATAGGTTTTTTCAAATTTAATTCCAATTTCTTCAGTTGTTCATTTAACCTATTTGCTTTTTGTTCTTCATTCTTGGCATTTATTTGTGCAAGTTTCTTAGCATCTTCAAGATTTTTTATCTGGTATTTTAACCTGTTTATCTCATTGGTTTGGATTGACATATCTTGCATTGCCTTTATAATTTGCTTGCTTCATCTGATTGCTGTGCTGTTGTTGTTGAAGATTCAATGGCTGAAGTTGTAGATGAAGTGACTGGAACTGTTGTGGCCATTGGAATAGTAGGAGCCAGTGTTTATGCCAAAGTAGATGGTACATCTGTTGTAACTACAAGATTCACAGTGGCAGGGACTTCTTGTGCTTTGTTGGCTTCCTTCTCTTCGAACAATTTGTCCATTTCAATCTCCATTTTTTTAATCTGGGTTGTCAATTGTAAAATGAGACTCATCATTTCATCTTTTTTATTAGAATCCTATAAAACCTCCTTGGCCTGAGGATGCTTTGTATGGGGTAGCTTCAATTGTTTCTTAAGTGAAGCAGTATCAACATTTTTCTTTTTAATCAATTCCTCTGCAGCTTTTATATTCTAAGGATCATATCCTACTTCAATCACTAGCTCTTCTAAGGATTTGATTATGATATCATTTGCATATGATGATGCCTTCTCCAATTTGAGCTGATTTCTTACATTTATCAAAGTGTTTTGAAGCTTCTGTGCACTCATGGCCTTAGTAGCCATTGTGGAATAAAGCATCTCTCCTGCCTGTTTATGAAATTCAATTTGGTCCAGAGGATGAATATCCTGGACTGGAACTTCAAAATCAACCTTTTTATAAATAGAGGATGATTTAGGAGTTGGGACTGTGGGTTGGAGCACTGTCATTAGCATCATTTTGTTCTTGTAGTCAAAGGCTGAAAGCAACCTGTTCTTAATTCTAGGAGTCTTCTTTAAGTACCAAGAATATATTTCATTTTTTATTTCTTCATTTTTAGCCTTAATATCCTTGTATCTTTCCTTGATGTCCATGTCCTTTTCTTCTACTTTCTTTGATGAAGACACTTCTATATTATGATGTTTCTGAATTAATTGTGTATTAGAAGTGGTTGGCTGCTGTTCCTATTCAATTAATGTAGGAGGTACAATATCTTTTTCTGGAATCTCCGTGTCAATGACCTTTACTGTCTCTTTTTCTTTACTTGCAAGATTAATCTTTGGATTTTTGCTGTATCTTAGTTTGAATTTTGTTTCTGTAGTAGTCTCAACTGTATAGGAACCTTCTTCCCTGTTTCTTTTCATGCTTCTGTCTTCTTGGGCTGGAGTTTGCAAATTTTGACTAGTATCACTTTGCTTCTCAGCATCTACTAATGTATTCTCTAACCATTTAGATTGGTTTGAGAATTTTTCAATATCAGGCTTCTTTTCATGTATGTATGGAGTTAATTTGCATTTAACACTCATTTTGCTGATAATACCAAGGGGATCATAATACCAAAGAAAATTGGGACTGAACTTGAACTCTAACAATTGCTTTTCTGCCTCTGGACCTGCTTCTCTTTTATTACATATGAATGGACCAACCTGGTTCTTTAGTTTGAATTGTGTCTTCTTCTTTTCAACCAAGAAATTTACAACATCTGAATTTAAAATCTGCTTTATATATTCTAGAGAAAATAACCTCATAGGGAGGTATTTTGGCAATTTATAAGGAATAAGGCTTGACCCATAGACTCTGATTTCAGTGTGATTTTGGTACAAGTACAATTCACCTATCCTACTGTGCTAAAAAAATTGTAAAACTTTCTTGATTTCATTGCTAATCCTGGGCTGCACACTGTTGTTTAGCAAATTGACCAAGGGATGGATGAAAGAATCTGTGAAATCTGAATAGGTAAACTCATTTGACTCCTTCATTATCAAGGAAGTCTAGAATATGACAGATTGTGGATTTCCTTCCACATCAAGCTTTTGAAGACTTATAGGAAACTTTTCAGATTGAAAATAAAGGAACATGTGGAAAAGGAATGAAGAATACCTAAAAACACCTTTAGTAGGCAGTTTGACTAGTTGCTCATGGATGTTATCAGCAATATATTGGGAAAAGTTAAAGATGACAGCAGGAGGCTGACCAGGTACAAAAATGGACAAGAAACCAAGAACTTCTACATCAACATGTTCATCTGTGAAATATCCA
The DNA here is from genome assembly GCA_034641835.2 of Pinus albicaulis. Classification (NCBI taxonomy): domain Eukaryota; kingdom Viridiplantae; phylum Streptophyta; class Pinopsida; order Pinales; family Pinaceae; genus Pinus; species Pinus albicaulis. The sequence continues at coordinate 98,181,154 of CM076569.1, forward strand.
AGGATAAAAGATAATATGGAAATAATATGTCGAGTTCTTTCTGAGAATTTTGTAGAGGAGTATGGAGGATTGAGCTTGGAAATTTCCACATAGGATGGCATGAAGGTTTGAAAAATTTGGAATCTCTTGGGGAAATACAACTCCAAGTAGAACTTAGTGAGGGCTTCAATTGATAAAGGAATTTAATTAGGCTCAGGCTGTAACTGAAGCATCTAGTTGATAGACTCAGCTGTAATGGTAAAAAAAAATTCCTTTTCAGAATTCACAATAGCTCTTTGATCTGGAGAATAGCATGATTGGCAGAGTCTGATTGCTTCTAGGCATTGGTAATTATGAGGGAAAACATATTTAGGAAAATTTGATTCCCAGATAAATACTTCATCAGCTTGGTCTAGGGATTTCTCTTGGCTCCAGCAGTGGAGCTCAAGAAGGTTGAACTCTGTAAAAATATCAATACTTTTGAAGTCTACATCTACCAGGGGAATATGTTCTACATCTACAATAGGGGGTTGTAGAGGGTTGATCACAAGAGTGCTTTTGGAAGCCATAGATTTTTTTGATTTTTCAATTTCAATACTTTTGACATTTAAAACATTGATTTAGGCCTGTAAAATACTTCTGTAAGTTTAAACAATTTGCAGAAGGATTTTAGATATGACAGGGGTTCTATCTTTTGTCTGCAAAGGGATAATTCTGATTAATTTAATTCAATCTGTAATTTATTTATCAAAAGAGAAATTTCATGACCATATAGCCTCAACAAATGATATCTAGGGTTTACAGTGGAATTTCTGTGATAAAAACAATCTTAAGACGTCAATTTTATGAAAAAGGATGTTTAAGTATTGCAGAAAAGGGTTTGAAGGTCTCAGAGGGCTTTCTCAGATCTGCAAATGGCTAAACTTACTCAAAGTTTGTTTAAAACAGGTCAAGGCTTCAGATTCTATGAGTGATGCTTAGGGTTTACAAAATTAATGCATTTAGGAGGCAATAGGGTTTTCTTTTAGGTATACAGGCTTCTAACTGATTCAATTAACTGTAGATCTCTTTTAAATTTGATGAATGAGTCTTTTTCCTCTAAATAATACCTGGGAAATTTCGGAATTCACTATGTAGAAGGGTTTCTGGGATTAGAAAGCTTTTAGAAGCTTTTTCTGGTCCTTATAGGCACTCTGATGGCTTCTGCAGTGATCGTAGTAGTCGTTTTTGGTGAGTTCTTTTTCATTCAGGCTAGAAAACAGAGGTGGAAACAGTCTTTTTGGTTTGGAATGATCTTTCTGTGCGGAAAAAATGGTAACAGAAGGATAAGAAATGCTTTCGGGTGGTTTATAAGTAATTTTAGTGGACAATGAACGCATTAAATGCAGGGTCAATTCAAATAAGAGAGTTGTTTAGGCGTAGGGGAGGAAAAAACCGTCAGGCAGTTTTCGTACGGTTAAAAAGTGGTAAGCGGGATTGGATCAATCGATGCGATCCAATAGAATTAGGACGCGTGGAGGTGAGAGAAAACCCAAAAACTGCTTTTATCACAAGATTTGGGTTTGTTTATCGATTGCGCTGAGAAATGTGCGATGTGGGATCTCCACCGTTGGATCTGGGAGATGGGGAGCGAACAGTGCGATAAAGTTGTGGGGTAAGATGGCTTGGGACCAGGGATATGTATGCAACGGGAAGTGGAAAATGTATTTAGACGTAAGGTTTAATACATAGTTTGGAGTCCTTTATGATAGGCGGGTTAATGTTTTATGTAACCAATGTAATGTTTATAAGTGTAACTTTAGCATTGGCGGGGTTATTATACAATGGGAATAGTTTTAATCTATGGGATGAGTGCGAGTTTATGTCACGTGGAGGAAATGAACCATAGTTTAAAACTAAAATATGGGTGGGAAATAATAAAAAGGAATTAATATAATACAGGCTGAAAGGTGAATAAAGGATTTAATATATAAATTACTGTGTTATTAATGAAATTAGATGAGGGAGATGAAATACATTAAACCTAGTGTAAAACATGATATATGGATGAATTTCGTTGTTGTGGGTCCCGACATAATGTTTTGGCACTTAGGATAAAGTATTTTTTGGGTTTTTGGGAAAAAGGGGAATTAGTTTAAAGGGTTTTTTTTTCCTTAAGTAAAAATGAGTTTTGAACTTAGGAAAAGGGGATTTTTTGTAAGTGAAACTGAGTGATAATGGGAAAAAATAAAAATGAAGGGGAAAGAATGAAAATGGAGGGGATGAAGTATTTTTACGAGGGGATGATTTTTTGATGGAAGTTCGTGACTGAATGACCAATTTATGCTTATCCATGATTGTAAAAACTGCTTCTACCTACCCCTATGCTACCCTAACATTTTTTCTTCATTTACCTAAGTGCATTTGAGCTTGCAAACCCTTGTTCATTTTTCTTTTGAAACATCAAACTTACTAATTATTTCCTTATTTCTTCCAAGAGCTTAGATTAAGTTGTTGAGCTCCTTATTTATTCTCTACCTAACTATTGATCTACCAAGGTTAAATTGTTTGGCTAGATTTTTATTCTCTATCTAATAACATGAAATTTAAAACATGAGAGGTTAAGATTAAGCTATTTAACCTTCATGGATTGTGGCATTGTAACAAACTGCACAAAATCTTTATTTTGTAGTAAAAGTAAATAGTAGTGGCATTTGGATTTGCATCACTTTCATGTTTTATTTTTATCTCTTTTTGTTTGGGGTCCATTTTCTTATTCTTTTTGATATTTTTTCTTTTAAGTCCTTTGATTTTTAATTTAGGACTTTTATCCTCTTTACATTTTTTTATTTTATTTTTCTAATATGGGAAAACAATTTGTAGAAAGAAAAGTATGTACATATTACAAGACTAATCAAATTCAATTAAAAGATTATGAATCCTATTATTATAGGACCCTAACAGTGGCTCCACATGGGGATGGCATTTCCTGGTGAAATGTCAAGAACTTTGAGACTAGTAACCTTTGAATTTTGAATGTGCTGGCCTTGGAATTGTTTTATGAGCTCTACATTATTCTTACTTATGATATTTTATCCTTCAAATCTTAGGGCCTTCTCTTCGGGCTTCAACTTTGCTATAAAAACATCCAATCCAATCTAAAATCTGGAATGTTATGTACAATGGGTAAAGTAAACAAAGTGAACTATTTGTTATTATGAGGAATAGTAATTCTTCAACATTCTACCATTGACAGGTCCACCTGGTAGATCTGATACATCCAACTCCTTAAAAAATAAAGCATTGTTACCTCTGTAACCATAAATAACATAAGGGCCTTTCCATAAGAAATCAAATTTCCCATGTTTACCTTTCTTTTCCCTCCTTGAATCCCACTTTAGAACTTTGTACCTATATAGAAATCATCTTCTTTAGTCTTCTTGTAAAATATATTTTTAATATTTTCTTGAATAACTTGAGACTTAAGATAGACCTCTTCCCTTTTTTTCTGCAAGTGTATGGTTTGGTTAATTCTTCTTTGGATACAATTGGTTTCAAATTGCAGTTCTTGGATTATCTTCATTACTGGTACTCCTAAAGAATATGGAAAAACAACATCCATCCCGTAGACAAGTTGGTAAGGGGATGTACCAATAGATTTATTTGTGGTAAGTCTATTTCCCCATAAGGCATTCACTAACCTTTTGTTCCAGGTTTTCTTAGTGTCTTCTAGTAATTTCTTGATGATGTTCACAAGGCTTTTATTGGAGTATTCAACAAGGCCATTTCCTTGAGGGTAATATGCAGTAGAATGGCCAAGGGTAATGTGGTATCTATTACAGAAGTCAATCATATTCTTGGATTTGAATGCAGCTGCATTATCAGTGATGATCTTTTGGGGGCATCCAAATCTTGAAGTATGTTGTTTTCTAAAAATGAGATTATGACAGTGTCGGTGGCTTTCCTGGAAGGTATGGCTTCTATCCACTTAGTGAAATAGTTTGTGGCTGTCATAATACACTTGTGTTGGGCTGAGGATGGAGGGTGAATTTAACCAATGAAGTCAAGACCCCATTGCTAAAAAGAAATTTCTGTTGAGATGGGTTTTAAGGGAAAAGGTAGCAACTTTTTCTTTCCTTCAAATATTTGGCACTTGTGAAAAGAGGTCACATACTTTTTTACATCTGAAAATAAGGTAGGCCAGTAAAAACCGACTCTTAGGATTTTATCTGCAGTAGTCTTCTAGTAAAGATGTCCTCCACAATCACCTGCATGAAACTCTTCCAAAACTTTATCAGTTTTTTCTTTAAGCAAACAATTCAATAAAATACCACCACGATCTTTCCAAAATAGTGCATTTTCTATGATACAAAACTTTATTGCCTTTAACTTTCAAAATCTAGCTTTGGTTCTTGATAATCTAGGAGGAGATTGTAAATTTAGTAATACAAATATAATATCTGCATACCATGGTGAGTTTGAAAAGGCTTCACTGATCTCTGGAGTCACCATCTCTTCCTGATTATCTATTTGGGCAATAAAATTAATATCTAAAGCATGAGTTTGGCTAAAAATTGACCTTTTATGAGTTTTGTGGGTTTGATTTCTATGTCATATTCCAAAATGGTGGTAATCCACTTGCCTCTTTTACCATCAGGTCCATTCTATGTCTGAATTTCCTTTACAAATGCATTTGGAACATAAGCAATGATATGTGAATAAAGGATGTACACTCTAAACTCTTTGATAGCTTTCACTAAAGATAGTGCCTACTTTTCCATTATGTTATACTTTAAATTGGCATCTCTAAGTGATTTTCTGAAGAAAGCAATGGGCTGCTCATAGCCCTGATCATTTTTCTGAAATAAAACTACAACAATAGTGTGTTCTGAAGCAAAGGAAAAAATAATGAAATCTTTTTTGAAATAAGGACTTATAAGGACTGGTGTTTTTTTCAAGGCTTGTTTAATTGATTCAAATGATTGCTTGGCCTCTACAGATTTAAGTACTGAGTCTTTTTTCAACATATTTTTAAGTTCTCTAGTTATTTCAGCGAGGTTTGAGATGAGTCTTCTGAGAAAATTGATTTGACCTAAGAAAGCTTGCAATTATTTAATATTCCTAGGAGGAATAATGTTTAGAATGGCCTCTATTCTAGTTGGGTCTATCCCAATTCCCTATTTGGATATGATATGTCCTAATAATTTACCTTCTTACAGTCCAAATAGAGTCTTTTTAGGATTTAGAGAGATGCCAAATTTCCTACATTTGATAAATACTTATCTGAGATGATCTAGGTGTTCATTGTCAGTCTTTGAAAATATAGTAATGTCATCTAGATAAATCACAAGGAATTCATGAATTTATTTAGTAAAAGATATATCCATAGCTCTTTGAAAAGTGGCTTCTGCATTCATTAATCCAAAAGGCATTTTCACATACATGAAAGTGCCCCAAGGAGTAGTAAAAACAATTTTAGGTTGGTCTTCTGGTTGAACTAGAATCTGGTTATATCCAGAGAATCATCAAGTAATGAAATTATGGAAGAAACAACCACCCTCTGTAAAACGTGATCCATCTTAGGGAGAGGGTAGTTGTCTTTTAAGGACACTTTATTTAAATTCTGGAAATCAACACACAGTCTGATTTCCCTGGTCTCTTTTTGAGTGGGAACTAGGTTGGAAACCCAATTAGAATATCTGATTGGTGCAAGTATTTGGGATTCATACATTCTCTTAACCTCTTTCTCAATTAAAGGCATCAAAACTGGATTGATCCTTATAAGCTTCTGTTTGAAAGGTTTTTTGATCTTCTTTTATGGGTATTTTGTGTTGTATTATGCTAGTGTCATAGGAATTTAAGTCCTCATAACTCCATGCAAATACATCCTAAAATTCCTTAAACAGAGCTATGTATTTGACTTTTTCTTCCTGAGGTAAGGCTTTTGAAAGTTTTATCATCTTAGGCTTTAATTCTGTACCTATATTGCACTCTTCAATATCACATCTTAATGGTTCCATTTTAGGTTTCCTGGCAACATCATTAGAATAAAAAATATCTTCTAAAGGGGCTAATCCCTTAGGTAAAAAGTTTTTCTTGAGGTTTAAAATGTCAGAATCATCATTAGATAACTCTTCACTCACTACTTTCTCTAAATTATCTATTTCTACCTGAGTAAATTTAGTGGGTTTAGAAAAATCTAAAATCAAAGGACAAGGTTTGGAAAATATTATGACAGAGTCCAATTTGCTGTTTTGGACATCAATCTCATTGTTGCACTTTCCGAGGAATAAGTAGTTGATTCATCACCTCAGGTATCACATATTTTTATCTCATCTCCTTGGTATTCAAACGTTGTATATGTGCTTCAACATTTGAATCCTCCATTGGATGTGTTATGTGGATTAATCCCTCTTGCATACAAGAGCGATCTCCCTAGTACTCAGCGAGTAGGTAGAAAAAAACATCCATTTGAAAACCTTTTTCTCTATATTAATTTCATTTCAGAATTATTATAAGAAAGTAGAGAGGACGTGCTCCTACCTTGAAATCCAAACGTTCGATGTAGTCTTTCATCTTGTCGCTCCAAAGTGGTTTCTCCAGTAAGTAGAACCTCTAATCAAAGACAAGACAAAAGATTCAAAGCATCTGCAACATATAATAATCAAGAAAAGCTAACCCAATTTAGTGATCAAGGAGTCTAAGTGTTGATGTTATTTCAATAAGCATAAGAAAAACTCAATGAGAAAAAGAGATCCATATGTATTATCTTGAATAAAAAGAGAAATCTTACAACTTGATGCCTTGATGTCATACATATTTTTCCCGGGGTCTTGAACAATCATTTCTCCTTCAGTTCGATAAGCCTTCCTCTCTAAATACTAGCATGGAGTTATACACACAAGGGTGTGATCATTCTCATGCCAACAACAACTCACTTGTGCAAAAAGTATGCACTCTTGGGAATTCTCTTCAGCAATTCATTTACAATCTTGCATCTACAATCTACCCTTCAACCTGAAACTTGAGCTCAATTTATAGAGAAATGGAGGTAGTTTTAGTTCCATGAAGAGGGGAATGAATTCATCACAAGAAGGGATTTGAGTTCCATGGACCAAGGGATAAACTCCATGAGTGGAGGGATAAATCTCGAACTGATCACGACTCTAGAAGCTTCTAGTTGGGAGAATATTCGACCAACTAGGCTTCTAGAATTTAATTTTTCTTTTAATTTGATTTTCGCAGGGGTGCGCAGGTAATAGTAGAAAAAAGTGTGGGGATTGTCGTAGTTTATTGACCAAACAGTAGCGCATGCGCAGGGAAATTCTAGAAAACTTTTAAGGGTTTTACAGAGCTTTTCTCCAATTCCAAGACTTGATTTAGGAACATTAAGGTTTTTGACTTCTAAGAGAACATGATGTAGGTGGTGATAGACCCATATGGACAGTCAAATGTCATGGTGACGAAATGAAGTGTAACAGGACGTGTCAAAGAGTAAGAGTAGATCATTGAAGTTGAAAGCTTTGAAATATTGTGTTCATGATAATGCATTATTTTGGAAAGATCCGGGAGGAGTTTTACTAAATTGTTTAATGGAAAGTAAGGCAAAAGAAGTAACGAATGATTTTCACAAGAGTGATTGTGGCGGTCATCTCTTCTGGAAGACCACAACAAACAAGATATTGAGGGCTGGATTTTAATGGCCGATTTTGTTTGTTTGTTTTTCTGTTTTGTTTTGTTTGTTTTTTGTTTTGTTTTGTTTTGTTTTTTTATTATTATTTGTTTTGTTTTGTTTTTTGTTTGTTTGTTTGTTTGTTTGTTTTTTTTTTGATGTTTACAAAACTTTCATGAGTTGCCATGAGTGTCAGATTTTCCAGGGAAAGAGGAAGTTGTTACCATTTCCCTTGCAGCCCATTTCAGTTCAAGCACCCTTTTAGCAGTGGGGTCTTGATTTTATCGGTGAGATTCACCCTTCATCTTCAGCTCAGCACAAGTAGATCTTGACAGCCACCGATTATTTCACGAAATGGATTGAGGCTATCTCCACCAGACATGCTATGAATGCGGCAATAATTCAGTTTATTGAGTCTAATATTTTATCCCTATTTGGCTATCCACATAAAATAATCATTGATAATGCACTCGTCTTTAAATCCAAGAATATGATTTATTTCTATGACAAGTACCACACAAGGCTCAGGCATTCAACAACATATTAGCTACAAGGTAATGGGCTAGCTGAATCATCCAATAAACCATTGGTAAACATCATCAAGAAGTTGCTGGAGGAAAATAAAAAGAATTGGCACAATAAGTTGATCAATGCTCTATGGGCGGATAGAGTGAGCACTAAGAAATCCATAGGTATGTCACCTTTTCAGTAGGTATATGGAGTGTCCACCATTTTCCGACTTCTCTTGTTGTCCCAGTCATGAAAAATTTGCAGGAAGTTGACAGTTATCTGTTGTGCAGGAAAATCCCCTCTTTGGACATAGGCGATCCCTCTAGACCTAGGGTGGGTCTAGAAACAACAAGAACATACTAACATCTACCTTCCTAGATTGTAAATAAAATTTAGAGCAAGGAAGATGACCTACCTTGTTTTGATGCTATGTTGTCATATTCCGTCGAAGCTTCTTGATGCGTCACTTTTCTCAAGCTCGATACACGCTGCTGCCAACGTTCGATTATCTGTACAGACAGTCAAGACACCACGACAAGCATAAAATCATGAAAAAAATAAAACAATTACAACCTATATAATTGATCAAGGAATGCTAGAAATATCATTATAAATATAAACAAGAGTGGAAGACAAACATCAGTTGCATTTTATTATGATAAAGACAAGGGGATTTTACAACCAATCCTTGATGTTGAGGCTCTCCTTCGGCAGGTCTGTATCCAAGCATGTTTGCAACAACCTCATACACAAAGTTCCAAGATCTCACTATGTTCCTAACACACAAAAACAATCACACTCTTCTCTATTCTCCCGAAGTTATAATTGCTTCTCCTCTCTATGATTGATGCTTCTAATGAGCTAACTAAGGCAGAAAAGGTGAAAGATGTCTCCTTATATATCAATGAAGAAGGAGGATATGGGCCCTCAAATAATGGGAAAAAAGCTTATCCTTTAGAGTAGTTCCTATTTTATGGAAATAAGAAGCCAAAAGGGGAATTCCTTGGCCATATATTTAAAACAAACTTCCAACTCTCCGCTTCGCAAAGCTTTTACTCGTGGAAATTCGTTTCTATTTAAAAAACTTTCCAAAAGAGGATTGACGCGGGTCAGACATTAAGACAGAGCGCCAATTCATGTGGGTATTAGTGCAAATCTCTGCTATCGGCATGGGTCAGACACTGAGATAAAGCACCGACCTTTAAAACTAGGTTTTTATAGGGATCTTCCAGAAAATTTGTAAAGGGAGATGAATTGGCAGGTAAAGTGTGGTTCAGGGGTATGTATTCCATTCTTGGAAAGTACACAAAGGTCATTGTATGGGTCCTCCAGGATCAAGGAACGAGGAGTACAGGGAAAGTAAAAAATTGCTGTATAACATGATCCTAATGATATTCAGTGGAGAATCAATCAGATGATTCATTTCCAGAAATCCGAAGAGGAAGTATTTCAGAATACTTCAAAGATTCAAAAAAATATCAAGAAGATATATGACAGAAAAACCAAAGCAGACGATTTCAGTGTGGGAGATGTTGTTCTCCAATGGGATGCCCAAAATGAGGAAAGAGGAAAGTAAGGCAAGCTTGAAAACTTGTGGAAAGGACCATACAAAATTTTGGATTTCAGAGGGAAGAATGCCTTTTTGTTAGAAGAACTTGATGGACAAGCTTTTCCAGGAGGACCAGTCAATGGTAGACTCCTCAAGCATTACCTAACTTGATTTTTTCAGAAATTTCTCATTTTCATTGTACATAATAGTTGATTTTGCTTCCAAAGTGTGAAGGATTTGTCATGGAAGCTTTAAGCTCGAGGAGAAGACCATAAAATTTCTTTAATTAGCTGTTTTTTTGAAAAGTTAAGTCAGTTTTTTTTAGTCCAGTCAATTCTAGTTTGTCAATCAGTTATTTTAGTGTCGAGTTTTGTTTTTATTTTTGACTATATTTCCCAATGGATGAGGCTACCTGGTCTACGGTGTTCTTGACACCTCCTAAAGGAGATTCCATCCCCAGATGGAGTCAATGTTAGTGTCTATGAGTCACCAATGATCAAATGTACTCTTTCAATGTCAGTTGATAGGATCCTAGGTCAAATTTTATAATTTCAATAAATTTTCAAATAAAATTTGACCATTGGTTGGTGTGTCTAGGTATATTCCTCCTCCCACCTTATTCAAGGTAAAAAAATTCCATCCTAGTCATATCATCACTCCTTGTGATAGGTCATCAATAAAGTGTCTTGATCATCATTTTCGTCATAAAACCATGATTATGCATACTGCAATGTTCAAAGGTCCAAATCATAAGTTTTATTAATGAATTTGATGTCATCGTTAGGTTGACTCTTCAAGTAAACCATCAGTGACAAAAACCTATAGCAGAGGTAAAATACTAGTGTTTTCTCCTGATAGTGTGGAAAGAGTTCAACCTAGTATTTTCAGAGAAGGAACATGAGGACACCAGCATGATGCACCCTTGCATGAGGAAGAATAGATACCTTTTGATGCTGTCATGGTTGACCTACCTAAGCATGAGGAAAACAAGTAAGCTAAAGAGATAATAAAGGGAAAAAAATCAGAAATAAGCTCAAGGAAAATCTTTCAAAAGAAAATTTCATGATAGCATTTTTATAGCAAGAGAACATGAAGCTTAAGGTAAATCAACTTTTTCTCAATAAACATAAGGCATATTTGGTGGAAGAGGATGATAAAGGTAAGGTTGTCATAGATGTGGAGCATTTTTAGGACAAGGATGTTCAAATGAATCCAAGGAGGCCAAGGAAAAGAGGACTAGCAAGGCATAAAAGACAGGGAAGTGAGCCATCTCCTCCTCCAGGTCAACAAGACTTTGATGACATCATTGCAGCTGCGATTGAAAAAGACAAATATTTTTGGATTGGCAGGGTAAATAAACACCTAGATATGCTCCTAAAGAAGGCCACTAGAGACACCAAGCTTCATAGACACATGGAAAGGCAGTACTTCACCAGGAATAAAATTTTCAAAATTAGGGTTAGGAATATGAGAAAGAAGCTAAAGAAAAGCCTAATCAAGCTAAAAAAGAGAGTCAACCTTGGTTTTCTTGTTGATGCATCATTTATTATCTAATACATGACTGAAGAATTCAAAGGAAATATTTTTTTACAATTTTGATAAAATTTTGTTAAATTTTGAGTTTTTTGCAATTTTGGAAATTAATGATGCACAAAAGCGCAACGATCTCATGCTGCGCTTCTTCTCAGAGCCTCCAAATGAGAAATTTTTTGCATGGATGGATAGATATGGGTTAGTACATCTCATGTATACTCTTATTTTTCCATGACACTTTACATGTTGCTAGGAAAAGCTCAAAAACTACCTAAAAAACATGTTTCTGCTACCTTTTTGGACCCCTTGCTGCGCTTTTGGAGTAGCCTTGGGAAAATATATTTTTAGGTGCCTTGGAGAAGGATTTTTTCAGGTTTAAAGCTTCAAACAACTAGTATAAATCCTAAGCTATCTTCATCAGCCTCTAGTTCAACTAAAAGATCAAGGAAACCCCCTCAAAAATGCCCTTAAAGAGCATGTCGTGCTTTTGTCTCTCACGTTGCGCTTCTGTGAGAAGGTAAATTTTTTGAGTTTTATCAATTAGAGTCATTCTCTCATGATGTAATTTGTCGTTTTATGAGTTTAAATGATGTAATTGAATGTAATTGTGCTTTTAAAGGTTAAGTTCATGTAAATTCATGGTCATTAATGCTTGTAAAATTCAGTCAAAGGCTAAATAGGGAGTTAGTAAACCTCCCTAGTTTTAGGTTTGGTTAGAGAGATTGGTGTTCCTATCATTATGGATTCGATCCCTGAGAGGGGGGAATGTAGTTTTTAATCTATATGTATCTTTTTTGAAGTTAGATTCAAGGTTGGACATCAGTTAGTCAAAGGTTTGGATCTAGTGTACATCGTATTTTTGCATAAATACTGTTTCGGGGAAATATCACCCTAGAGGTTGGTTGGGATACAACCTCCACAGAGCAGGGGCATACTATTTAACAGAGACTCACACAACCATGCACGTTCAGAAAAACTAAATAGAGCAGAATGAGAAGGTTACCCGTAGGTCCTACGTTTGAAGTAGATCCACGTGGGGTCCAAACCCCCTGCAACCGTCCTTCCTCCTTAACCTGAAATACAAGAAGAAACCAGCACAAAGGACAAATTGTACAGCATATATCTACTCTAAATGTTAGTGAGATTCATATAAAACATTAAATAAATCATAATGAATGCTTGTATAACAAATATTCTCATACATATAAGCATACACTAACACGTTTATTTCGGGAACAGCATGGTACTTCTATATTATAAATAGCATGTACAAAAGTAACGAGTGGAGAGATCACCTGATCCTTCCAAGGCCTTCGCAGACCGTCGTCCGGATCCGTCCAGCCCTTGCCTCGCTAAGACTCCTTCCAAACTGGTGCATACGAGATAACATATAAAAGGATGTGTATCTCAAGGAAACAAGGGTTTCCTATAATGAACTGGGAAAGTGCAGGAGGCACGGGGAATCAGACTTGGATAGGGAATACCAACAGAGTATAATATCAATAATTCTCTCTCTCCCTTAGGCCATACACATGAGGGCTTTTATAGTCCCTCCAAGTAGTTTCAGCAGTTGGAAACAGTTGGCCACGGGCTGGGGTGGTTGAACTACCTGAGTAACCATCAACCCAGCGCGAAATTAGGGATTTTTTATATATTTTTTAATAATTTTAATGGCATACGCGGAAAAGTCTAGCTGAACTCGCGTATACACACGGAAAAACACGGGCATAGTCGCGTATGAAGGATTTTACACTATTTTTAAGTGAATTTGTCCAAGTCTGTAGGAATGGGTGCCCATAAAGCCATAAAGCAATCATGAATCATGTCAAGGTGAGAAATGATGCTATAACAGATGCCCCCTAATATATGAGGTCAGAAGGGGTACAGGATGGCCGAAATATATTATGCACATAGAAAGAACTTCGCAAGGACAAGAGAGGACTTCACCAGATTTCAGCCTGCCAAAAACCAATGAAAGAAACCAGAGAGTCAACTCATGCTGAGGCGGGCATACCCATGCTCAGTCAAAAATACATCATATGGAAAGTACTGAAATAGATCCAACATGTATACAAGTATATAACTGAACTGAAAATACATAGTGAATCATCTGAGCAGGGCCTGGAAAGACAAGTCTGTATCAATGTCCAAGTATCACATATAGAAAGCTGATCAAAGATAGTGCAACTGGATGTCTGATCAAGTAACTGAATCTCCAAGTACCGGATCATAAGAGGTGGATCAAACGGTACAATCACGCAACTCGGGGATCAACATATAAGATGCTGTTGTGCTGAACTGCAACATATAAGGGTGGACGGCATCACTGGCAGATACTGAAAGGACTGTCAAAAGTGAACCGAAACATGCTGATACAACCCGAGGTCTTCACCGATCACTATGGCACAATTCTACACAATGGGAATAAATGAGCTGAATTCGACCATGTGAGAAATCGTTGGATTACCGGGCATTGATGTATCCCGTTAACCAACGCAAGACAACCCACCGATAATGATAATGAGTGTCAAGGTGCCCCAGTACAATCTGACAAGTGCGAATGAATGAGTTGAAGTCGAACACTTGAAAGAATCTACCAATAAGGAGGCAATGATGAATCCCCACTATCGATAGCGAAGAGTCTGCCACTGATGACTGCAAACCCTAAGGTACTGACAAAAAGACTCTAGACCTTATTCCCAGAGCAATGAGTCGGAGTCGATGGGAAAAGATCTGCTGGAAGGAAGGCATTAAGGCATCCCACATCAGTCCAGCGCGAGTGTAACCCGCATGCCAAGATTTGGAAGGAATCGGACGAAGTAGAGTGATGGAACCAAAACCGAAGTACGTTTCCGACATGCACAAGATGAAGCTAGCGCACGGAAGAAACCCTCTGAACCAACCAATAATGAAAGCTGACACAGAGGCGAGAAATCCACCGATAGGGTCAAATGGAAATCAAGGTACCGCACGAATCCCAAGTGTGATAATGTGTGCTGACGTCGAACACAGGGGAAACCACTCAGTCAAAGACCCATGATGATGATCAAATGCTGAGCACGAGGTCACCTATCAATGATGGAAATAGGTCCAAGGTGCGGCTCTAGGTTTGCTCTCAGAGCAATGTGTCGTAGTCGATAAGAGACAAACCCGCCGGCAAGAAGTCAATGGGGACCTTCTCAAACCAGCACGAGCAGAAGACCAAAACATCTGATGTGATAGAACATGATACTGACAAGACCGGGAAGGTCGACTGAATAATGAGTCAAGAGACACCGCAAAATGGCCGACTCAGGTTAGACTTCCCTTGAACAAAAGCACGACTCGTGATGACCATGGCAGTAAAAAGTGACACTGTATAAGTCTGTTATGCAGGAGGCAGAACAAACTCTCCATATGATTGGAAGAGATAACCAACCGGGGGAGAACCGACAAGTGAAACATGGTAAAGGCTGAACCTAGGTCAAAACTAAAACCATCCCAAATGAAGGAAATATATATAAGTATATGTGCTTTGTTCAAGGGCGACAAAACTGACTCTGTACTGCCATCAAAACAACGAAGATACATCCCATTCCCGCTCTTTTTGCTATATTTGATTTTTTTGTCTTTTTCATATAATAAGCCTGAAAAATAATAAAAGAATGCTATGGTACAATGGATAGAACGAGTATCAAGAAATCAGATGCACTAGTTCCCGGGATTGGAACAATCCTATGCTCAATGCAAGGTGGCGAAAACTGGTAAGTGATACTCAGAGGAACGTTCCATCCATGGGTACAAAGGTGTCAAGTCGTGATAGCTAAGTGCATGCAATGGTTAACTTGTACAGAAAGTCAAGGTCAAAAGTTGGCTTAAACATCGAGTCTAAATGAAGCCGGCTAAAGGCCAGGATGAACAAGTAGCCAATATGCAATGCAGTAATACAACTTAAACGACACCAGGGAGCCTCTAGGGTATAAGCCAGAAAAATGATAAGTGATGAAGAAGAAGAATGAAGCTTCAGCACAGAAGACATGGTGGGACTAAAGAGGACTCCCGAGCCTACATAAAAAGCAGCATGGGCAACAAGTGATAGCGAGGAACTAACTAGGAAGCCCATGTAAAGGAAGGCTCTACCATCAAGTCATGATTAAAAAATCGGCGAGTGAAATGGGTGTAATACTCATGACTTGATGGGATCGACCCTAAGGCAAGTGATCAGTATGGAGGCTAGAATGCAAGATGCAACGGAAAGTGATTCCCTAACCTATATGCCAGTGAAGATCATATACCTGCCGTGAAGAGTCTGAAATCATGGATAAAAAACCAAGAAAAATCTCAAAATCGTCAAAATGTACCTGAAAACATACCAAACTGGGCACTTCCAAGTAATCGAGTTATACAGCATAAGATAGATCGAAAAAATAAGCATAAGGAAATTTTGCGAAAATTTTCAAATTTTTAGCCATAAATACACAAATTACCTTTCAATTGGTTCATTATTGCATAGCTAATTTGGAAAAAGTGCTCTGGAGCTAAAAACTTGTTTCGTCAAATCAGGAACAACCGACCGTCGGAACTCAGCGAAACTTCAGGTAGGCTCCTTAATCATCCTGTTTATTCATTTTGTCCGTTTGGAAATTAAAATTAAGTGATTTTTTGCTTTGAAACCCTTGCTAAAAATTGCGTATCTGCGCATACGCGGGTTTAATGAAGGCAAGTCGCGTATACACGCGACTGTGCACAGGGAAAGTAGCGTATGCACAGGTCCGATTGCAAAAAAGCGTTTCTAATGCAAATTTTGATGAAATTTCTCAGGATGACCATCTCATGGAGGGAACGTGAGCACAGCGCAATAGACCAAGAGGTCATGCAGGATCGCGCAGTACAAAATATCCTCCGAAACTGCGGATTGTTCAAATTCTTTAAAATGCCCAATATGAAAAGCAATGTGCGATTGCTAGACATGCTCGTAAATTACTGGGAACCAGATTAGGATTGCTTCATAATTGATCAGATGCCACTACGCATAGAAGTGGAGGATATATATTTCATCACTGGACTCTCCAGGAGGGGAGAACCAATAGACTTGCACGGAAAGCCCCTGGGAGGGTTGACCGTGGAAGATTATGTCCACCTATATTGCGTAGATAATTCCAAAAAGGTTGGAACACAGATTGCAATTAGAGATATCAGGGATTTGCACATGAAAATCCTCCTGTTCACCATCGGCAGAGTGGCAGGATCTGCCTCACTACATCAGGCGTCCAAGACACAAATGAGCATCGCAGTAGAGTGTTTAGTTCATGTGTACGATTGGTGCACAACCCTGCTACTGAACATGAAACAACAGCTGACCTCCATTCGCCAAGCAAAAAAAAAACACTTTGGCTATGGGACGATTTTGACAACATTCTTCTTTGAGAGGATTCCAGCTTTGAGACCCAGAGTGATCTCGACTATCAGTAGCCTGCGGGACCCAAGAATTGCCCGTTGGGCAGACATGATGAAGAGACTGGGGGGCAGCGAGGTACCCCGGACCACGTGGGATGATGAGTTCTTCCTGTGGTGGGGAGAACAGATCATCGCAGTGGACGACTATCCCTATGCCGGGATGGATTTCCGAGGAGATCCAGATCTAGTACTTCCACCTGGCACAGCATGGGGAGCAGTCGGTAAGTTTTGCAAATTTTTTTGACTTATATGATTTTTTTTGGATTTTTTCAAATATGTATGAAAAATGAAAAACACACATGTTTTTGATTGGATTCATAATGACTAACAATTAAAAATGATCATGTTTCAGATGTTGGACCAGTTCGACCTGAGGGTCTCCCACGCCATAAGCGTCGCAGGGGCGAGGCAGAGACAGTGGACTCAGACAGGACACTCCAGGCCGTGCAGAGAAACTTGGAGGGATTGACCCGCCAAATCCCTATGGCTGCCGTGGAGGACTTGCCTGAAGCCATCCAGAGACGGGTAGTTGGAGTACCCCGAGACTGGGTTAGATTATTCCGCCGTGTGGCCACTGCAGTTACGTTCTATAGGAACACGACTGCTGGACAGGGACCTCAGGAGTAGACAGATTTTATATATTAGATGACTGTATATTCTTTTTTGAGACTGAACATGATGGGGCATAAGCCCAAATTTTGTACGAGATTATGGATCCAAATTTTGTAAAGTTTTTTGACACTCCGATGATATATATACAGCGATATTTGATGTGATGTGATAAATATATCAAAAGTATGATGTTTTTGATGATTAAAATTTATTGTATTGAATGATTAATATGCCAATCTAAAGCTTGATTAGCTAATGAGTCAGCAAACCAATTGTCAGCTCGAGGAATATGAATGAATGTTAAAAATTGAAATGACCTTTGTAAAAAACGTACCCTCAAGAACAATCGTGATAAAAATGGATCTCGTACCCGATAAGTGTTGTTCAACTGCGACACCACCAGCTGAGAGTCCAAGAACACTACCAACGAATCAACACCCAAAGATATTGCCTCCGAGAGTAGATGAATGACTGCAGTGTATTCTGCTACATTATTGGAAGCAGGACCAATGCAGACCCCTCTTGATACAATTAGCTGACCGGAAGGATAATGAAGCACCCAAGCTGCGGAAGCTAAGTTCCGGGTGTGTCTACTAGCACCATCGGCGAAACCAAAATGACTCATGACATCCAACACAACCTGCCAAAGCAGATCAAAAACATCACCATCTCATCAAAAATCGAAAATCAATCAGATATGTACAAAGCAAAAACTATAAATATATACAAAAACAAGATGCCAGGCCGAAGCCTAGGCATAATACTTCTTCAAATAGAGCCCGTTGCGGGGCTCCGACAACTCGTTCCCTTCGAAGTCAACCAAGGTATAAGCTCCTTTCTTAAGGACTTTTTTAACGATATAGGGGCCATACCACATCGATTTAAACTTTCCTGCCCCCAAGGCATCTTTTTCTTGGGCATAGACCAAAACAAGGTCACCTTCGGAAAAGACCCTAGGCTTAACCGCCTTATCGTACTGAACTTTGACTCGGTTTTTATGTGCTTCATTCATCGTGGCAGCATCCCGACGCTGCTCATCGAGATGTTCCAGATGAAGGAGACGTTCTTCAAGACTAGAAGTGTCAGGAAGAAGTTCAACAACTAACTTAAGAGAAGGAATCTCACATTCAATGGGAAATACTGATTCCAACCCGTAGACTAGCTGAAACGGAGTAAAGCCAGTTGCAGTTTTCACTGACGTCCTGTATGCCCAAAGTGCAGGATATAGCATAATATGCCAGTTGGATCTAGCTTTATCAATTGTCCTTTGAAGAATTGTCTTCAAGGATTTATTCACGGCTTCCACTTGCTCATTGGCTTGAGGATAATATGGAGATGAATGCTCCTGCCGGAAACCCAATTTGAGAGCCAACTCAGCCATCATACTATTCTAAAAATGACTGCCATGGTCAGTGACAATCTCTCTAGGTATACCAAAACGAGCGATAACTTGGTTGAAAAGGAACAAAGCTGCAGTCTCACCATCGTTCCCAAAAGTAGGCATAGCCTTGACCCACTTCGTAAAGTAGTCTACTACTACGATAATGTACTTGTGACCTTTTGCCGAAGGCGGGTTACAAGTAGTAAAATCCATACCCCACTTTGTAAAGGGTCCGACAGTAACGACTGGAAAAAGCGGAGCTGGATGAGCGCGCATTTTCCGAGTATACACCTGACAAGGATGACACTTCTTGACCGATTCAATACAATCTTTGAAAATCGAGGGCCAGAAGTAGCCAGCACGCAAAATCTTTTGGGCTGTAGCAAGCCCTGATAAATGACCCCCACAAGCTCCACCGTGAGAATCATTGAGCATAGCCTCAGCTTCTTCGAAAGTTAAGCAGCGTCTTAGGATTGAATCAACCCCTCGACGGTACAAAGCATCACCAATAATCAGATAACTTTTAGCTAAGTGACGCAGCTTACAACGCTCATCTTTCGAAAAGAAGAGGGAAACTTCGCAGTCTGGAGATATACAATGATGTCCCCATACCAAGGATCTTGTGGAGAGATCAGAAACAAGTGTTCGTCTGGAAAGGACTCATCATAGATCATCGCCTCTCCACAAGGCAACTCGGAGATCAATTCTGCAAAAACTAATGACTTCTTGGATTTGGCAGACATGAACTCTAGATCAAATTCTTGTAAAATCACAATCCATCTGTTATATTTGCCCCCAATCACTCGCCTGCTGAGGACAAACTGAAATGGATTGGCAGCTGCCAAGACATAAGTTTTGCGAAGAATAATATAATGCCTGAGTCGCTGCACAGCATGAACTGCTGCTAAGGCTAATTTTTCTATCGGGGTGTATCGCAGTTCAGGTCCTACCAGTCCTCGACTAAGGTAGTAAATAACATGCTCAGCCAGAGCATCATCCTCCTGAACCAGAACCATACCAATGGTAGATTCTGCTGTAGCTAGATACAAAAGAAAATCTCTGCTATAATCGGGTGGACTCAGTAAAGGAGCAGAGGTCAATGCCTTTTTCAAGGCATCGAACGAGCGTTGAGCGTAGTCGTCCCAAAGAAAAGGAACTCCTTTCTTCAACAATCTCATATATCCCTTTGTAATCTCAACATAGTTAACGATAAACCTCCGAAGAAAATTAGACTTCCCTTGGAGACTTTGAAGCTGACGAATTGAAGACGGGGGAGGCAACCGAAGTATTGCCTCAACCTCGAAGGGATCTACCCTTATCCCTTCACTAGACACAATAAATCCCAACAGCCGACCGGATGTAACCGCGAAAACGCACTTGTTCGGATTCAATCGAATTTTATAAAAATGACATCTTTCGAATATTTGCCGGAGGTGACCTGGATGATCTATCCTCTTTCGAGAATGAGCAGCTAAATCATCTAAGTATGCCTCGATAATTTTCTTGATGTCGTGGAAGGCGTAAGACATGGCCCGCTGAAAGGTAGCTCCAGCATTTTTAAGACCAAAAGGCATTTTCTTATATGCAAACGTATCCCAGGGACAAATAAATGCGGTCTTATGTTGATCTTCTGGACGGATAGTAATTTGATTATAACCAGAGAAACCGTCCATGAAGGAGAAAATCTCGTTACCGGCACACTCGTCAATAATATGATCAATGAAAGGTGTGGGGTAATTATCCTTAGGACACGCCTTATTCAGGTCTCTGAAATCGATGCACACTCGAATCGTTCCTTGCTTTTTATCTACCGGAACGGGGTTTGAAACCCATTCAGTCAGAGGAACTGGGAAAATGAATCCCGCCTTAAGCAGCTTTTCAACTTCAGCTTTGATAGCTGCTGCCTTCCTAGGATTAACCGGACGAAGTTTTTTCCTAACCGGCTTAGCGTTTTCATACGTCTTGATCTCATGCTGGACGATAGATGGGTCTATGCCAGGCATTTCCTCATAAGACCAAGCAAAAACATCCCTATACTCTTTAAAGAGGTCGGTATAGATTTGAATCTCTTCACGGGAACATTCAGCTCCAATGAAGACATTCTCGATAATGTTGGGATCCCTGGAGATGTTCACCGGGATAGTAGGAGAGATCACAGCCATGTTCCCTTCAGCATATACCTGTGTTGGTGCCAAAGGGCTCAAGACTGGGTGAACAGGACCAGGAGACTGAGGACTTGGAAAACTTGTTTCGACTTCGCTCAAGTCAAGTAGGAAGTAAGACCGATGATGCAAATCATCCCACGGTCTATCTATACCTGTCATCGCTTCCAGGATGGCCTCTTCAGATGGAAGAGTGGTATCTAGACAATCCTGGGCAGAAGAAGAAGTAAGCGTCCAAGCCGGAGCCACATCACTATCCAACTCTTCCGGTGAAAGAGGAGCTGGATCAGATTCTGCAGTGTCAACAATAGACTGATATGCAATCTCAGCTGCAGAAATCGGGAATGCCATACCACCCACTTGACCTTCCGCCAATGTGGCAGTAGGGGAAGGTAAGGTCCAAGGGTCCGAAAAATAATGAGTTCGAAAGAACTCTCTTCGAAGGGGAGCCTTGGAGGATGAAATAGCATTAATAGACACCTTAGGAGGAGGAAGATCGAAAGAACCCATCAGGGAAGAATACATTCCAACTCCTAGATTCTCAACAGGCGCCTTAGTATTATCCAACTTAGGAACAAATGAGTCAGAAGGCGCATCCAGGTCTACAGGAGGACAGTCCAGTTGATCCACTGTGACAATCCTCCCTTCGTGGGGGAAACATACAATTCGAAATAATGATGATGCAATATCATCCATCTCATATATCCAGTTCCTCCCCAACAGAAGGTTGTAGTCCAAGGCTGCATCCACTACCTCAACTTCTATGTTAACGGTTTTGCCCCCAACACAGATGGGCAAAGCCGGGACAATACCATGGGGTCTGTGAGAATGGCCATCGAACGCAGTAAGAACAGTGCTAGATGGAACAACTTTGGGAGATCCAAGTGTCTTCCAACATGCGAGAGACATCACGCAAGTAGAAGCACCCTCATCAACAACCGTTCGAAAGATATTGGTCTTTCGATACGACGATCTGATGTGAAATGCCATGTGATGAAGGAAGTCTCTTCTTAAAATTAGTCATATCAAAAGTAATCAGAAGAGAATTTTTCGGATCAATAGCCCCAATGGCAGTGAGAAAAGCACTGCGCTGAGCCGGACAAGACTGGAGTACCTCTAAAGCCGACATAGCACAAGGACTCTGCGCCAGATCTTCCACAATCGAGTAGTTTTGGGCAGCCCTAGCATTTGGATTAATCGTTGATCGCTTAGAAGATGCTTTGGGCATCCGAGGCATAGACTCAACAGTAGGCTTGGTAATGTGAAGCGGCTCAGTAGCATCAGGAGTATCCTTAGCTTTCGAAGACTCTTCTCCGCCATAATCACGGGATCTCGTAGCGATATCCACGTGAGCACTCATCATAAAAATGTTCGATGGAATTTCCCCTTCCTGGGTGCCCCCAGAGGAAGCCCCAGGATTTTGGTTCGCGCCAACAACTAATTGCTGCCCTTGGGGAAAAGGGTTTGTTAACACAGCTTGGGAACTAGAAGAACCCTGCTGGCTTAACAAGCGCTGAGCATCCTGAATTTTAGGGCAAAGGTGCGTGAGATGGTCTCCAGCACAAAGCTTGCATGGAAACTTCACTTTCTTTTTCTCCTTTTGACCCTCACCAACACGCTCGTTGGTTTTATTTGCATTGCCCTTCCCGTTCTTGCCCTTCTTCTTGTTATTACGTCCCTTCTTCTTCCCATTGGATTGTTGATTTCCTTTGGGATCAGAAGCTTGGACAACATTTATGGACAAAGACTGGGAAGGTGATGAATCAGCAGGCACAACCTGACCAGAAGGAGCAGATTGTAAAGACAACTGCTGCAATTGAGAAAGTAGGCTGGCTGCACTACTATTGACCGATCCGACAAGCCCGTCACCATGCGGACCAGGTTTGGGTTTCGATAAATCCAATTTGGAGCGAGGAGCATTGGGCAAATACTTATAAAGTACCCCAGACTGAGAATAGATCAACTCTAACTGCTGGGCCCTAAAGATGGCCTGCTCCTCGAAAAATACCCCAGATAGGGATACATCCTTTGAAATGTCTGACTGCAGAGATTTCAAAAACCACTCGAGAAGGAACTCACCTGGAATATGGGCTTTGATAAGCCTCTTCCTTCTCCTCCATTCCTGAATGTGATCAGAAATGTGAGTTGCCTCATCCCGCTTAAAATTAGCCAGGGCCTGCCTGTACCTCATATCCTCGACAAGTAACCGAAATGTATCTAGCATTGCAGACAAATGGCCCAAACAGGGCGAAACCGTCTTCGGGAGTCTTCTGTATATATACCGGATGGCAGCATTTCCAGTTAGGGTGCGTTGAAATAATCTCAACCTAACCGAGTCATCGATCAGGGAGTTCGAAGAGCACCATAAGTGGAAAGTGGTAATGTGGTCCGCCGGATCCTCTCCACTCTTGCCTTCAAACTTTGGAATGTCTGAAGGAAGTTTGGTCGGGACCGGAGGCCACCCCGGACTATAACGAATCGGGTCATTAGTTAACTTCGATAAGTCTGGCAAGTTTAACGTTGCCAGAAACGGTAAGCGAGGCAGAGCCTGAGAATTCCATCCTTGCGGGGATGGATTCCCAACATTCTGAAAAGAATAACCTGGATTTGATAAGGCACCAGGCTGCCAGAAAGGACTCGTAGAAAATGGAGAAGAACCTCCTCCCCACGCCGAGTTACCAAAGCCCAGACCAGTTCCCCCCGCTGAAGTATTGACTGAAGAGGAGAGCCCCTGATAGGGGTTCCAAGCATTAGACAAAGGAGAAAAGGACTGATATGCACTCGACGAAGGGAAAGAAGCATTCCCTTGATGACCTGTGAAGAACTGGTTCCCTGCCCCAGCCGTAGTAAACACAGGATTCCATCCCGTAAAAGTAGTCGAACTTTTCCCCCCAGACCAAGGGTTGAAACTCTGGGTCTGGGACGTAAATGAAAACGACCCTAAAGAAGGATTGGAACTGGGAATGTGTCCAGTCCAAAAGGGGAAACCCTGAAACGAAGCTGATCCACTAGCCATGTTAGACATGGGCGTAGATCCAGCTGAAGCAGCAGAAAAGGTAAAAGAGGGACTTCCACTAATGGACATCCCTGAAAAAAAGGGACCAGAATGGGAAGCATGTGCTTGGGTGAACCCAGAGCCAAACACAGCAGCACTAGAAGCAATCGAAGATGAAGCAATATTGCCCCCTGCTTCGACAGAAGCAGGAGTCTGAATGCCTGCAGCACTCACGGTAGAAGCCGCGTTCCCAGTCGTGGCCATCGAAAGATAAGAATGATACGGAAGATCCGGCGGTCTCTCCGACTCCGGTCTGATGTACTGAATAACAAACGGATGATCAGGAGGAAGAGGAGATGGACCTGTAGCAGGAGGCTCAGGTACGTCTTCAATTTGAAAATCTCCTTCCTGAGGAAACAAAACTCGCGAGGTGAGCGGAACGCTCCTCTCGGGACCGACACCAGAATCAGCTATGAAACCTTCAGACCTTTGTGGAGGATCTCTCTCCACTGCGTCAGACTCCACAGGGTGGTAACCACCTGCTAAATCACTCCTATGCCTTCTCGAAGAAGGCTCTGCACTCTCGAGAGATAACCCCCGGATTCTCCTCGAACGACGAGGTGCTTGATCAGCCACTTTTATAGATTTTTTAAATTAGACTCAAAAAAGTGAAAAGCTAGGAAAGCTAGGAGCAAAGAGCACTCACTAAAATAAAAATCCCTGAGATACATTCAAGCAAACAACCTCCAAGTATTTCCGCTCCGGATGATGAGGATCGGACACCAAAATACAGGAAAGCGAAGTATAGGACCTCCCGAAAGCAGTCTGGGATGATTAGGGCCCAGAACAACTAGCGAAGGTATCAGAAACAGTTATGCCGACCTCCTAACGATAGCCTTTTCTGGCTCAAGCACCCAAGCTTCGCAAGGGCACCCCCCAGAAGTACTGCTGAAAGTGATGCGACGTCTGCCTCAGGTACCACGGGTATTCCCCCCCGCAGTCACCTGTGTGGAACCTAGGAGTGGCAACTATGGACACTAATCCGTATCAGAAGCTGGGCGGAATGGTCTTGAGGTCAGATTCAGCTAATCGGAGGGGGGGTATCCCTCTTCTCAACCTTCACTTCCCCTCGCGCTTGACTCTCGGATGAGAGCTTTCCCAGTCCACCTCACGGAGTTGGATTTCGCTCAATTTAATCAACTTCTATGTTTGTTTGAGCGGCCTTGGAGAGTTAACTCTCCACTCACCTATTCCAAGGCCCTACAACCTAGCTAGTTGGTGATTGACACTTAGTAAAACTTGCTAGTTGATTTTAGATTAAATCGCTTATTTTATGGGCTGTTATATTAAGTCACAAGGATATGGAGATGAAACCAATGGTGTTTTTTGACGCAAAAAAAATTAATAAAAACTTAACTACATGCACATGCAGTTCTTTGTCTTTCGATGAAAAGTAATCTCTATACAGGTTCTACGAGACTAAAAATTTGTATTTTTTCTTTTCAAAAAGCAAACCCACACTCACAAAAACTAAGAAGCTAACTAAATGATTATATGCACCTAATGCAAATCACTACAAGCATGTAAATCCTAAGATGCAAATTCTCTTAAAACAGAGTGAAATTTCCCAAAAAGCTCCTTCAGTTTTAACTCTTCTTTTGCCGTCCAATAAGCTAATTCTTGAAATCAAGAACTCTTAAAATAAGGACACCAAAACACTTATCAATAAGAAGAAGAAATCAAATGACAACTCCTCCTCGAAATCAAGCCTAAAACTAAAGCAAGAAACTTCACAAAAGCTCCAAAAGATATGGCCAAACGAAAATGAAAATGCAACAACAAAAACAAAAACAAGAGACAATGTTTTTTGAGTTTTTGAAATGCAAAAAACAAAAAGCAAAACAAATGTTTTTTGGGATTTTTAGTTTTATAAAGCAAGAGCTCGAAAAGACCAAGCACAACTATCAAAATCTAAACCAAAACGAGACCGAATTTCAAGCACAAACTTCAACAATGCTCCCAAACCTTATAAAGCTAACAATAGCAAGATCAATAAGAGCAACGGAAGACCAAAAACTCAGCCACTCAGCCTAGACAAATAGTGCAAACTTCGTTGCAAACAAAGACTCCAAAGAAGCAAGAAAAGTTCTTCGAAAATTGCAACAAAACCCTAGCCTATGGAACTCACGAAAACCAATCAAAAACGAAGCAAAAATCGCAATGCAAAGCACAACACAAAGATAGGAGCGAGTCAGTGAGCAGAAGCTCTCTGTTCTGATAAAGCAGAATAGCCAAGAATGCTCAGAAAGCGATCTTGGAACTCAATCCAGAAGTGCCAGCACCAAAAACAAAACTTTTGCCAAAAGACTAGTTTCCACTCAAACGAAAGAGAGAAAAGACATGAAACCACTTCCTTCACACTCCAGTAAGTACAGAGACTCTGTAGACACAGGCCTCAACAGCCAGAAAGGACCAAAAAGTCAATAAACCCAAAAATTCAAAATTTGCCTAGGTATATGCGGCCTAGTAGTTATGCAACCAACGTGTATACGCGTCTGTGCTAAGGGAAACTCGCGTATACGCGGGTCCCTTTAGACAAACTCGCGTGTATACGCGACTGTGTGCAAGAAAAAGCGCGTATAGAAAGGTAAATAATGAAAAAAAACAAAAGGACAAGCCTGGGAAAGACACCAGGACTTCAGATTGACTGCAAGAAAGCAAACTGGACTGCAAATGAAAGATAAAATTGCTGGCAACCTACCAAACAGCTGAAACAACCCAACAGGAGAATCACAAGAATGTGATCCCCAGTAGAGTCGCCAGTTCTGTTTCGGGGAAATATCACCCTAGAGGTTGGTTGGGATACAACCTCCACAGAGCAGGGGCATACTATTTAACAGAGACTCACACAACCATGCACGTTCAGAAAAACTAAATAGAGTAGAATGAGAGAGTTACCCGTAGGTCCTACGTTTGAAGTAGATCCACGTGGGGTCCAAACCCCCTGCAACCGTCCTTCCTCCTTAACCTGATATACAAGAAGAAACCAGCACAAAGGACAAGTTGTACAACATATATCTACTCTAAATGTCAGTGAGATTCATATAAAACATTAAATAAATCTTAATGAATGCTTGTATAAAAAATATTCTCATACATAAAAGCATACACTAACACGTTTATTTCGAGAACAGCATGGTACTTCTGTATTATAAATAGCATGTACAAAAGTAACACGTGGAGAGATCACCTGATCTTCCAAGGCCTTCGCAGACCGTCGTCCGGATCCGTCCAGCCCTTGCCTCGCTAAGACTCCTTCCAAACTGGTGCATAAGAGATGACATATAAGGGGATGTGCATCTCAAGGAAACAAGGGTTCCCTACAATGAACTGGGAAAGTGCAGGAGGCACGGGGAATCAGACTTGGATAGGGAATACCAACAGAGTATAATATCAATAATTCTCTCTCCCTTAGGCCATACACATGAGGGCTTTTTATAGTCCCTCCAAGTAGTTTCAACAGTTGGAAACAGTTGGCCACGGGCTGGGGTGGTTGAACTACCTGAGTAACCATCAACCCAGCGCGAAATTAGGGAATTTTTATATATTTTTTAATCATTTTAATGGCATACGCGGAAAAGTCTAGCTGAACTCGCGTATACACGCGGAAAAACACGGGCATAGTCGCGTATGAAGGATTTTACACTGTTTTTAAGTGAATTTGTCCAAGTCTGTAGGAATGGGTGACCATAAAGCCATAAAGCAATCATGAATCATGTCAAGGTGAGAAATGATGCTATAACAAATACAATAGACAATTGCACCTATTATCTTGAGATTCTTGTGGTGTGCTTTAGTGACCTTGTTTTTCCTCTATTTTGTCATCATATTGAATATTTATTTCCCCTTATTTCCATTATTATGCTTTCATGTGATTATCTCATGAGTGTTTAAGTAGACTTCATAGTTTATATACTCCATTTTGATGATATTTTCATGTTTATGTCTCATTTCTTTTGATAAATGAATTCATAGTCTTATGCTAATTTTGAACCTTCTCTATTTCAACCCTATACCACAATGACAACTCAAATGTGTTACTAATCATATCTACCTTGCCCCATTGTATCCCTGCAACCGATCATTTGAAACCATGACCTAGTTCCCTAGACCTTTGAGCCTAATCCAGCAAACCCTAAAAATAAAACCCTACTGAGTTGAATATCTAGCCTAAGATATATTTTCTTCTCTAGTCACTTCATTGGTTGTGAGAATGCAGAGAGAGCCCTCTTTGAGTTTTGAGGGCTAGCTACCAAATCGAAAGTTGGTTTGAGTTTACCTCCTTCGGTCTCCTTTCTCAGCCTTGGGACACTATGGAGGATAACAGACACTATGTTTTATAATATAAGTCACTATTGTTTCCAATGCATGAGTGAAGATTGGTTAGTTCCCAAGTAGAGTCGCCAGTATGTTATCACTCTAATAATTCTTACAATTGTGAGATTTTTAGTTTAAAGAATATCAGAGGTAACCACAAACATACTTTTAAGCCTTAGGATCTAGCCTTCCTAATGCTCAGAGAGGGATCTCTCTATATGATTTAACTTTGTTGATTATATTTGATTTTAGGCTAGTTATATAATGCAAATTGGTTTTGGAGTTTTGATTTGATTTGGTGGTGAAATCACTTACTTAGATGGATAGGTATGGATCTGTATGCCATTGGGCAAAGGGAGTCAATGTCTCAAGCAGTCAGATCAGGATCAAGGTCTAAAGGTAAGTGTTTACAGGGCAAGATAGCTAAGTTACTTCAGACCTTCAAGGCTGATTGTGAAATGGTTTTGATCGAGATAAAATAATAATTCAGGGTTCTTAAATCCGGATTAGGAGTGAAAAGGCAGAGGTCAATCGAAATCAGGGAGTAATTAAGGGTTCCCTAATCTGGATCTCAATTGAAAACATATAAATGACAATCAGTCAAAACAAAGTGCTTTTAACAAATTCTGAAATACAATTCTTGATTTATCATTTAGATTTAGAACACATTTAAGAATAGATGGAAAACATAAGAAAATTGAAAATATAGCAAGTGAAATACTTCACTGCAGTGGCCCAACACATGAATCCTGTAATATGACACTTTATTTCCTGTGATCCAGTCTGTTGACTTGAAATTGATACAAAAACCCTTAGGTTTAGAATAGTATAACTACAGAAATGTTCAACAATTCATCCACCCTCAATACTTCAAATGATGAAGTATTTATACAAAAACTTGTACAAAATATCGTAGAATAAACTTAGGAATTTTTAATGAAAAAGAAATATCTTCATGCAAGAAGATAGTGACAACTCCCTAACTAATGCTAGATGTCCTTTTTATTGAAATAAAATAGCATGTTGTTTTGATTTTATCACTGCTTTCTCTCTTTGTTGTTTGATGAAGGCTGCAGACATTGAGGTGTCCTTTACGCTAGCAGATTCATCTTTACTATGATTTTGTCTTCAACCTTTCATTTGATACACTTTCATCCTAATACTCTTTCATCCTGATACTCTTTTGCTGCAGAAAACTATCAATGCTGGTGTAAAAACAACAAACTCTGTTGTTTACTTTCACTGTAATCTAATTTTTACAGTAGATCAGTTAACTTCTCCCAGAACTCAACTTCTGGTAATTTTATCTTCATAAGCCTTCTGAATTTTTCATCAGCTTCAGTGTATTTTGAAAATGTTGGTTTGTTCACAAATAAGTGTTTTACTTCATGCTGCAAATAAAACAATTTTTCAAAATTCTTATATAGCACTTTCCCTATTGGGATTTCCTGCAAAGCTGATTTATTTACCTTCTCTTTGGAAAAATCTCTTATATTTTTGTTATAATCCTCCTGCTTCATCAATCTGTCATTGATCACCATAGGATTGGGAAGACCTTTTTGCCTTAGGACATCAAATTTAATCATGAATCTTGTAATTTCCATTTCCATGTTCTGGCACTTTTCCTCTAATTGTGTTATCAAGTTCTTCTTGGATATTACCTTCCTTACTTCAAGGATGGTCTCTGTTCTATCTGTAATTCCAATTTCATCCAGTTCTTGTTTATTTTTGGAATTGAGAACTTTGATAATTTCTAGAGCTTCTTCAAGCTTCTTACCTAGCTCTTCTTTTGTCTTCTGTATTGCTTCTTTTACTGATTTTAATAAATCTTTCTGCTCATAGATTACCTGTATGGATGGCCAAGTATCATTGACTTCTTCAATGATATTGGACCATAATTTTTTCTTAACATGTGGCATAGGTTCTTTCAAAGTTAATTCTTTTTCCAATTTCTTTGGTTGTTCATTCAAGCTATTTGATTTTTGTTATTCATTCTTGGCATTTATTTGTGCAAGTTTCTTAGCATCTTCAAGATTTTTTATCTGTTCTTTTAACTTGTTTATCTCATTGGTTTGGATTGACATATCTTGCATTGCCTTTATAATTTGCTTGCTTCATATGATTGCTGTGCTGTTGTTGTTGAAGATTCAATGGCTGAAGTTGTAGATGAAGTGACTGGAACTGTAGTGGCCATTGGAACATTAGGAGCTAGTGTTTCTGCAAAAGTAGATGGTACAACTGTTGTAACTACAGGAATCATAGTGGCAGAGACTTCCTATGCTTTGTTGGCTTCCTTCTCTTGGACCAATTTTTCCATTTCAATCTCCATTTTTTTAATCTGGGTTGTCAACTGTAAAATGAGACTTATCATTTAATATTTTTATTAGAATCCTCTAAAACCTCCTTGGCCTGAGGATGCTCTGTAGGGGGTAGCTTCAATTGTTTCTTAACTACAACAATAACAACATTTTTCTTTTTAATCAATTCCTCTGCAGTTTTTATATTCTGAGGATCATATCCTACTTCAATCACTAGCTCTTCTAAGGATTTGATTCTAATATCCTTTGCATATGATGATGCCTTCTCCAGTTTGAGCTGATCTCTTACATTTATCAAAGTGTTTTGAAGCTTCTGTGCACTCATGACCTTAGTAGTCATTGTGGAATAAAGCATCTCTCCTGCTTGTTTATGAAATTCAATTTTGTCCAGAGGATGAATATCCTAGACTGGAACTTCAAAATCAACCTTTTTATAATCAGAGGCTGATTTAAGAGTTGGGACTGTGGGCTGGAGCACTGTCATCAACATCTTTTTGTTCTTGTAGTCAAAGGTTGAAAGCATCCTGTTTTGAATGCTAGGAGTCTGCTTTAAGTACCGAGAATATATTTCATTTTTGATTTCTTCATTTTTAGCCTTAATCTCCTTGATGTCCATGTCCTTTTCTTCTGCTTTCTTTGATGAAGACACTTCTATACTATGTTGTTTCTGAATTAATTATGTATTATAAGTGGTTGGCTAGTTGTTGTTCCTCTTCAATTACTGTAGGAGGTACAGTACCTCTTTCTGGAATCTCTGTGTCAATGACCTCTACTGTCTCTTTTTCTTTACTTGCAGGATTAATCTTTGGCTTTATATTTTATCTTAGTTTTAATTTTGTTTATGTAGTAGTCTCAACTGTATAAGAACCTTGTTCCATATTTATTTTCATGCTTCTGTCTTCTTTGGTTGGAGTTTGCAAAGTTTGACTAGTATCACTTTGCTTCTCAGCCTCTACCAATGTATTCTCTAACTATTCAGATTGGTTTGATAATTTTTCAATATCAGGCTTCTTTTCATGTATGTATGGAGTTAATTTGCATTTAAATCTCATTTTGCTGATAATACCAAGGGGATCATAATACCAAAGAAAACTGGGACTGAACTTGAACTCTAGCAACTGCTTTTCTGCCTCTGGACCTTCTTCTCTGTTATTACATATGAATGGACCAACCCGGTTCTTTAGTTTGAATTGTGTCTTCTTCTTTGCAACCAAGAAATTTACAGCATCTAAATTTAAAATCTGCTTTATATATTCTAGAGAAAATAATCTCATAGGGAGGTATTTTGGCAATTTATAAGGAATAAGGCTTGACCAATAGACTCTGATTTCAGTGTGATTTTAGTATAAGTACCAATCACCTGTCCTACTATGCTCAAAAAATTGTAAAACTTTCTTGATTTCATTGCTAATCCTGGGCTGCACACTGTTGTTTAGCAAATTGACCAAGGGATGGATGAAAGAATCTGTGAACTATGAATAGGTAAACTCATTTGAATCCTTCCTTATCAAGGAAGTACAGAATATGACAGATTGTGGATTTCCTCCCACATCAAGCTTTTTAAGACTTATAGGAAACTTTTCAGATTGAAAATAAAGGAACACGTGGAAAAGGAATGAAGAATACCTAAAAACACCTTTAGTAGGCAGTTTGACTAGTTGCTCATGGATGCTATCAACAATATATTGGGAAAAGTTAAAGATGACAACAGGAGGATGACCAGGTACAAAAATGGAAAAGAAACCAAGAACTGCTACATCAGCATGTTCATCTGTGAAATATCCAAGGATAAAAGATAACATGGAAATAATATGTCTAGTTCTTTCTGAGAATTTTGCAGAGGAGTATGGAGGATTTAGTTTGGGAATTTCCACATAGGACGGCATGAAGGTTTGAAAAATTTGGAATCTCTTGGGGAAATACAACTCCAAGTAGAACTTAGTGAGGGCTTCAATTGATAAAGGAACTTCATTAGGCTCAGGTTGTAACTGAAGCATCTGGTTGATAGATTCAACTATAATGGTAAACAAAATTTCCTTTTCAAAATTCACAATGGCTCTTTGATCTAGAGAATAGCATGATTGGTAGAGTTTGATTTCTTCTGGGCATTGGTAAGTATGAGGGACAACATATTTAGGCAAATTTGATTCCTAGATAAATACTTCATTAGCCTGGTCTAGGGATTTCTCTTGGCTCGAGCAGTGGAGCTCAAGAAGGTTGAACTCTGTAACAGTATCAGTAATTTTGAAGTCTACATCTGCCAGGGGAATATGTTTACATCTACGGGTTGTAGAGGGTTGATCACAAGAGTGATTTTAGAAGCCATAAATTTGTTTGATTTATAAATTTCAATACTTTTGACGTTTAAAACACTGATTTAGGCATGTAAAACACTTCTGTAAGTTTAAACATTTTGCAGAAGGATTTTAGATATGACAGGGGTTCTATCTTTTGTTTGAAAAGGGATAATTCTGATTAATTTAATTCAAATTGTAATTTATTTATCAAAAGAGCAATTTCATGACCTTATAGCCTCAGAAAATGATATCTAGGGTTTACAGTGGACTTTCTGTGTTAAAAACAATCTTAAGACGTCAATTTTATGGAAAAGGATATTTACGTATTGTAGAAAAGGGTTTGAAGGTCTCAGAGGGCTTTCTCAAATCTACAGATGGATAAACTTAATCAAAGTTTGTTTAAAACAGGTCAAGGCTTCAGAGTCTATGAGTGATGCTCAAGGTTTATAGAATTAATGAATTTAGGAGGAAATAGGGTTTTCTTTTAGGTATACAGGCTTCTAACTGATTCAATTAATTGTAAAACTATTTTAAATTTGATGAATGAGTCTTTTTCCTCTAAAGAATACTTGGGAAATTTGGGAATTCGCTGTGTAGAAGGGTTTCTGGGATTGAAAAGCTTTTTATGGTCTTTATAGGCACTATGATGGCTTCTGCAGTGATCGTAGCAGTCGTTTTTGGTGATTTATGTTTCATTCAGGCTAGAAAACAGAGGTAGAAATGGTCCTTTTGGTCTGGAATGCTCTTTATGTGCGGAAAAAACGGTAAAAGAAGGATAAACAATGCTTTCGGGTGGTTTATAAGCAATTTCAGTGAAAAGTGAACGCATTAAACACAGGGTCAATTCAAATAAGAGAGTGGTTTAGGCGCGGGGGAGGAAAAAACCGTCACGCGGTTTTCGCATGGTTAAAAAGTGGTAAGCGGGATTGGATCAATTGATGCAATCCAATAGAATTAGGATGCGTGGAGGTGAGAGAAAACCCAAAAACTGCTTTTATCGCAAGCTTTGGGTTTGTTTATCGATCACACTGAGAAATGTGTGATGTGGGATCTCCACCGTTGGATCTAGGAGATGGGGAGAGAACGGTGCAGATCATGCGATAAAGTTGCGGGGTAATATGGCGTGGGGCCTGGGATATGTATGTAGTGGGAGGTCGAACATGTATTTAAACGTAAGGTTTAATACATAGTTTGGATTACTTTATGATAGGCAGGTTAATGTTTTATGTAACCAATGTAATGTTTATAAGTGTAACTTTAGCATTGGTGGGGTTATTATATAATGGAAATGGTTTTAACCTATGGGATGAGTGGGAGTATATGTCACGTGGAGGAAATAAACCATAGTTTAAAACTAAAATATGGGTGGGAAATAATAAAAATGAATTAATATTATAGGGGTTCAAAGGTGAATAAAGGATTTAATATATAAATTATTGTGTTAGTAATGAAATTAGATGAGGGAGATGAAATACATTAAACCTAGTGTAAAACATGATATATGGATGAGTTTCATTGTTGTGGGTCCTGACATAATGTTTTGACACTTAGGATAAAGTATTTTTTTGGTTTTTGAGTAAAAGGGGAATTAATTTAAAGGGTTTTACTTTCCTCAAGTAAAAATGAGTTTTGAACTTAGGAAAAGGGGATTTTTTGTAAGTGAAACTGAGTGATAATGGGAAAAAGGAAAAATGAAGGGGAAAGAATGAAAATGGAGGGGATGAAGTATTTTTACGAGGGGATGATTTTTTGAAGGAAGTTAGTGACTGAATGACCAATTTCTTCTTATCCATGATTGTAAAAACTGCTTTTTCCTACGCCTATGCTACCCTAACATTTTTTCTTCATTTACCTGGGTGAATTTGAGCTTGCAAACCCTTGTTCATATTTCTTTTAAAACAACAAACTAACTAATTCTATCCTTATTTCTTCCAAGAGCTCAGATTAAGCTATTGAGCTCCTTATTTATTCTCTACCTAACTTCTGATCTGCCAAGATTAAACTATTTGGATAGATTTTTTTTCTCTATCTAATAATAGTAAATTTAAAACATGAGAGGTTAAGATTAAGCTATTTAACCTTCATGGATTGTGGCATTGTAACAAACTGCACACAATCTTTATTTTGCAGTAAAATTAAACAGTAGTGGCATTTGGATTTGCATCACTTTCATGTTTTATTTTTATCTCTTTTTGTTTGGGGTCCATTTTCTTATTCTTTTTGATATATTTTTTTTTATTTTAAGTCCTTTGATTTTTATTTTAGGACTTTCACCCTCTTTACATTTTTTTATTTTATTTTTCTGATATGGGAAAAGAATTTGCAGAAAGCAAAGCATGTACATATTACAAGACTAATCAAAGTCAATTCAAAAATTACGAATCCTATTATTATAGGACCCTAACAAGATGATAAAGGTAAGTCTATCATATATGTGGAGCTGTTTTAGGACAAAGGTGTTCAGATGAAGCCAAGGAGGCCAAAGACAAGAGGACTAGCAAGGCAGAAAAGATAGGGAAGTGAGCCATCTCCTCCTCCAGGTCAATAAGACTTTGATGACATCATTACAGCTGATATTGAACAAGACACTGAGTTTTGGCTTGGAAGGATTCTTTTGAACACCTGGAGATGATCCTGAAGAAGGCCAATAGAGCCACCAAGCTTCAGAGACACATGGAAAGGAACTACTTCACCAGGAATCAAATTTGCAAAATTAGGGTTAGGAATATGAGAAAGAAGCTAAAGAAAACCATAATCAAGCTAAAAAAGAGATAAAACCTTGATTTTATTGATAATGAATCATTTATTGTCTAATCCATAACTAAATAATGTAGAGGAAGGAATTTTTGACAATTTTGAGAAACTTTCGGTGAATTTTGAGTTTTTGTCAATTTTGGAAGTTAATGATGCACAAAAGCACATCGAGCTCATGCTGCGCTTCTTCTCAAAGCCTCCAAATGAGAAATTTTTTGCATGGATGGATAGATATGGGTTAGTACATATCAAGTATGCACTTTTTTTTCCATGACACTTCACAGGTTGCAAGGAAAAGCTCAAAAACTACCTAAAAAATATGTTTCTGCCACCTCTTTGGACCCCTCGCTACGTTTCTGAGTAGCCTTGATAAAATCAAGTTTTAGGTGCCTTGGAGAAATATTTTTTCAGCTTTAAAGCTTCAGAGGGATAGTATATATCCTAAGCTATCTTCATCAGCCCTCATTTCAACAAAAATATCAAGGAAAATCCCTTAAAAATTCCCTTAAATAGCATGTTGCGCTTCTCTCTCTCACATAGCGCTTCTGTCAGAAGGTCAAATTTTTGAGTTTTATCAGTTAGATTCATTCCCTCCTGATGTAATTTGTCGTTTTATGAGTTGACATGATGTAGTTTAATGTAATTAGGCTTTTACAGGTTAATTTCATGTAAATTCATGGTCATTAATGCTTCTAAAATTCAGTCAAAGGCTAAATAGGGAGTTAGTTCTTAACCTCCCAAGTTTCAGGTTTGGTTAGAGAGATTGGTGTAATAAGTTCCTATCATGATGGATTCGACCCATGAGAGGGGAAATGTAGCTTCTGATCTATATGTAGTTTGTTTGAAGTCATATTCAAGGTTGAACATCAGTTAGACAAAGGCTTCGAGCTAGGGTACATCATATTTTTGCAGGAAATAGACAACAGTTGCAACCATTATCTTGGGATTCTTGTGGTATGCTTTAGTGACAAGTTTTTTCCTCTGTTTTATCATCATATTAAATATTTATTTCTCTTTATTACCATTAGCATGCTTTCATGTGATTATGTCATGAGTGTTTAAGCAGACTTCATAGTTTATATGCTTTGTTTTGATGATATTTTCATGTTTATGTCTCATTTCTTCTGATAAATGAATTCATAGTATTATGCTCATTTTTATCCCTCTCTACTTCAACCCTATACCACAATGACAAATAAAATGTGTTATTTAGCATACCTACCTTTCCCCATTGTATCCCTGCAACTGATCATTTGAAACCCTGACCTAGTTTTGTAGACATTTGAGCTTGATCCAACAAAACCCTAAAAATCAAACCCCAGCGAGTTGAATATATAGCCTAAGAAATATCTTCCTCTCTAGTCACTTCATTGGTTGTGATATTGTAGAGAGAGCCCTCTCTAATTTGGTAGGGATAGCTACCAAATCCAAAGTTGGTTTGAGGTTACCTCCTTCGGTCTCCTTTATCAGCGTTGGGACATTGTGGAGGATAACATTTTCGGCGTCGTTGCAGGGGAAACGAGTTTCAAATCTTCCATGGGATTTTTCATACAAGTTCGTCGAGGTATAGGCCTGTGGGTGACAGGTCCTAGCTTTCAAACAAGGTTGATTCACTTTTTCATAGCCAAAGTGCAGATTCAAAAGAACACTGGCTCCTAAGAAGTTCACGAGGTCCAATCCTGATCTAAATCTGGAGTGTAAAAACTCTGGTAAACTTGATAATTATATATTATTATTGATGAAGATGAAAGATGATTACAATGGGGTATCACCAAGGCTTTAAATATAGCCTTAAGGTGTCCCTTGGCGAAGAGGCATGATCTTTGATCATGCCCTTCCACATTAATAAACCTAAGATAACTAAATCTAATTAATAACTAATAAAATATACATAACATTGCCCCTCTCTTAAGATGCTTTGTCCTCAAAGCATATGTAATGATGGGTGTTGCTGGCGAAATGCTTCAGACTCCCAAGATGCTTCTTCAACGGGCAAGTCCTTCCATTTGATTAAATATTCTGTAATAACTCGAGAGCGCAACTTCTTATCATGGGTAGATAGGATGCCTTCGGGCTCTAGAACGAGCTTGCCTTCATCATCCAAAATGGGAAGTGTTGTCTGGGGCAACTGATGGTTACCCAGTGCCTTTTTTAAGCAGGACACATGGAAAACATTGTGAACACGACTGGTATCGGGAAGGCTCAACCCATAAGCGACTTGACTGATCTTTTTAATAATTTGATACAGACCATAAAACTTTGGAGCTAATTTATCTTTTCCCTTTTGTTTTAGGGACAACTGCTTGTATGGTTGAAGCTTGACAAACACCCAGTCTCCAACTTCAAATGATCTCTCAGTGCGATTACGGTCAGCCTGTTGCTTCATAAGATTCTGTGCAATACCCAAATTTTCTTTTAGAATTTGGACGACCTTTTGGTGTTCTTCTAGTTGATTTTTTACTGCTGGTAAATTTGTTTGAACTGAAGCAAAATATTTCCACTTCGGAGGCTCATATCCATATAGAGCCTGGAACAGAGTCATTTTTGTCGATGTATGGTAAGTAGAATTATACCACCATTCGGCAAGATGCAACCATTGGACCACCTTATTTTGTTTCTCTGTAGCATAACACCGTAGGTAAGCTTCCAAACATTTATTAACAACTTCTGTTTGCCCATCTGTTTGAGGGTGATAAGCTGAGCTCATGTTGAGGTAGGTTCCAACATGGTTGAACAATTCCTTCCAAAAGTTCCCTTTAAATTTGGCATCCCTGTCACTGACAATAACTTTCGGAAAGCCGTGTAATTTATAAATATGTTTGCAGAATATCTCCACAATTTGCTTTGCAGAATCTGTTTTTTTAATAGCGATAAAGTGAGCATATTTAGTGAGTCTATCTACTACGACGAAGATCTTATCCTTTCCATCTGATACAGGTAATCCTTCAATAAAATCCATCGATATTTCTTCCCATTTCTGAGTCAGAATATTTAAGGAATGAAGTAAGCCAGGTGTCATAATGTTTTCATTTTTATTTCTTTGACACTTGTCACATTCTGCAACATATTTTTGAATATCGTGACTCATACCCTTCCAGAAAAATGACTGACGTGCATTGTAGTAGGTTTTGAAATATCCTACATGCCCAGATGACATGGAATCATGTGATTCCTTGAGTATTTTTGATATAAACTTTGATTTGGAGTTTAGATAAATTCTCCCTTTGTACCATAAGATATCGTTCTTCCATTCAAATTTTGAATTCCCTGGGAGATTATTGATTATAGCCAACATTTCCGGATCTTTGGCGTACTCACTCCTAATCTCATTAAGCCATTCAGGCACAACAATCGAAACTGCAAGTAATGTTGATTCCTCATCTTTTCTAGACAGGGCATCCGCTACTACATTGTCTTTCCCTTTCTTGTGTAATATCTCCATGTCAAAAGCGGCAATCTTCTCGATCCATTTTTGTTGTTCTTC
This sequence comes from Pinus albicaulis, assembly GCA_034641835.2. Lineage (NCBI taxonomy): Eukaryota > Viridiplantae > Streptophyta > Pinopsida > Pinales > Pinaceae > Pinus > Pinus albicaulis. The sequence continues at coordinate 98,220,192 of CM076569.1, forward strand.
AGAGAATGTTTTTTGCTGAAGGAGATACTGAATAATGTTATGATCTGTTCGGATGGAAAATTCACTCCCTAACAGATATTGTCTCCATTTGGCCAATGCATGCATAATTGCGAGCATTTCCTTACTGTATGTGGACTTGAGACGCTCATGTTTATTTATTTTTCTGCTTTCAAAAGCAATAGGGTGCCCCTCTTGCATTAATATGGCACCAATACCGAATCCAGAGGCATCACATTCAATGATAAATGGTTTAGAAAAGTCGGGAGTTTCCAATACTGGTGCATTAGCCATTACTTCCTTCAAATCTTCAAAACATTTCCCTGCTTCCTCATTCCATTGAAACGAATTTTTCTTTAAAAGGTTTGTAAGAGGTGTAGTTCTATGCGCATAATCTTTAATAAATCTTCGATAATATCCTGTTAATCCTAAAAATCCTCTGAGCTTGGATATGTTCACTGGTTTATTCCATTCCCTTATAGCCTTAATCTTAGAAGGATCCACTTTTACTCCTTCATGGGATATTAGGTGTCCCAGATATTCAACTTCTTTTCCAAAGGTGCATTTGGATTTTTTTGCATAAAATTGATGGTCTTCTAGTAACGTGAGAATTTTATCCAATTGTTGCAAATGCTCCTTCCAGGTTTTACTATAAATCAAAATATCATCAAAAAATACTAGTACAAATTTCCTAAGATATGGACGAAACAACTCGTTCATAGTGGCTTGGAACGTAGCTGGTGCATTTGTTAACCCAAAGCGCATTACTTTAAATTCATAATGACCTTCATGTGTTTGAAATGCAGTTTTTGGTATATCTTCCAATCTAATTCGGATCTGGTAATAACCTAACCTTAAATCTAATTTAGAGAAGTATTTTGCGCCATGGAGTTCATCCAGCATTTCATCGATAAAGGGAATTGGAAACTTATTTTTAATTGTTATCTTATTTAATCCTCTATAGTCAATGCATAGCCGAAACGATCCATCTTTTTTTCTTACCAATATAACTGGGGCAGCATACAAACTCTTGCTTTTTGAAATGACCCCACATTTTAAAAGGTCTTGGATTATCTTCTCAATTTCAGTTTTATGGTGATGTGGGTAGTGATAAGGCTTGATGTTAACAGGGTCTGATCCTGCCTTGACTTCTATTGTATGTTCAATTTCCCTATGAGGAGGAATTTTCATTGGTAGGTCTTGAAATACCTTTTCATGTTTTTGAACTAGTGCTTGTACCTCCTGTGATTCCTCGTGTTTGAATTTTGTAGATAACATCTCTAAATGATGACATTCTACTATATAGGCTGGCGCTCCCTTTCGGATCATCTTCATCATCTGGGATGATTATACGATTTGATTTTCTGGGGCTTGGAATCCAAATAACTTGTGCTTCTGCCCTTCCCACTTAAAGCTTATAAACTGCTTCTGATGGTTGGCCGAATAAGTACCCAAGGTTTGTAACCACTGAATTCCTAAGACCACATCTACTCCTCCGAGTGGTACGACATAGAATGGAGATTCTAAACTAAAGTCTTTAATCTGCAATTTGACTTTAAGGCATTTTCCTACCTATTCAATCTTCTTACCATCGGCCACCATTACCTTCATATTAGGCATGGGAAAAGTAAAGAGGTTGAGTCTTTTGGCCATGGTTGAATCTAGAAAATTGTGCGTGCTGCCTGTGTCTATGAGAACCATTGCGTTGTTTTTCTTAATATGTCCCCTTAATTTTAGTGTCTGAGGTTGTGATATACCTGTCATGGCTGATAATGACACTTGTGGAGTGCTGTCATCATCTACTTCTGGGGAGAATTCTAGGGTATCTTCTATCCCTTCTATGTCTGAATCATCATTGTTAGAATAATTAGTTGCTTCACAATTATACAAATTTTTTCCTTTCCCATTAGCACATCTGTGCTTAGGGTCCCATTTTTCGCCACAATGTTTGCATTTGCCTTCCCTCATTCTTTGTATTTCCAAGTTAGATTTGTCTCCTTCGCGAAGGCGTGGTAGAACATATTTCATGTTATCTTCTTTTGTAGATTGAGGAAACCGTCGTCTCGAATATACTTTTTCTGGTTTTGATAATCTTTCAAATTTCTTTTCAGCAGCTTTTTCTTTTTGCCTTGCTACTTCTACGGACGTAATTTCATGTAGTTCTAGCTCTTCCTGTATGTGGATTTTAAGTCCTGAGATGTAAGACTGGATTAGACGAGATTCCGACAATCCCGGTACTCGTGTTGCCAAGGTCTCCCATTCTCGAGTGTACTCATCCACATCTCCTTTTTGGCGTGATTTGATAAAGGTTGAAAAAAACTTTTCTTCTTTTATGCCTTGAAACCTTTTGAAGAACGCATCCTTAAATTTCCTCCAACTGATAGCGAGCATCGTCTTTTTCCACCACATATACCAATTATATGCTTCTCCTTCCATTTTCATGGAAGCATGCTTAATTTTTTCGTCATCACTAGTAATGTCATAAATCTCAAAATATTCTTCTGCTTTATTAAGCCATGCAACGCTATTTTTTTCATTTCCATCAAATTTGGGTAAGTCGATCTTGGCTTTGCGCTGATATGCTAATGGTGGAGCAAGAAGGGGATATTGATTAGCGAATGCATTCCAGAGCTGCTTATTTTGAAAATCTGCATTACTATCTTCTTGATGATGTGGGGAATCGGTTTTTTCCTGATGCTCTTCTGAGTTCCCTGAATCTGCGGAATTGTTTTGTTGATTTTGTTCCCTGTTAGGAGATATTGGGGATTGCGTCTGACTTAACTTATCTATCTTATCATTTAGCTTATTGAAGAGTTCTGTCATATTGTTCATTGCTTCGCTCTACTTTTCTTTGGCCTCGTGATGATTTAGCCACATTTTTCTTTCTATTCGATTTGTCGTATCATGAACCTTTTTGATGTCGTTGGAATGTCCTGCAACTGTACCTTCAAGATCGAATAATCTTTTTCCGAATTCTTCAGAATTATTATTGATCTGTTTCTCGAGATCCACCAATTTCTTCTGGAATTCGGCCATTGACATTGATGAAGACATTGAACGTGTATGAGGTGGGGAATATTTTTCTGCCAGATTTTCTCCTTCTTTCTTTAAAATTAATTAATTAATTAATATTTAATTAATTAATTAATTGTTATTATTATTATTATTATTATTATTTAACTATATAATTATTATATATATATAATTTTTTAATTAAAAATTATATAATATATATAATTTAATTATATAATTATTATATATATATAATTATTAAATGAGAATTATATAATATATAAATGAATTATGTAATTATAATATATATATATCAATTGAACTATATAATATATATTTTATATAATTAAAAAAAATCGTTTTTTAAAAATGTGCCCGTTCCGTTTGAAAAGACACACTGTTTCTTATAGGGGAAACAAATTGATTTTTTTTAACATAACGATGCTCAGAAGAATTAAAACGTGGATCCTTACCAACCATCACACCGAGAGGGCAAGGTTATTAACGTAACAGGTTAATGATGGGAAGGACACCGACGTCAGTAGAGGAGACGTAGTGATCGGGACTTTAAAAAAATGTGGCGAAAGACAGTGGATGTCAGGGCACGAATGGTGGACAACAAGCACGACAGGAAGCAGATTGACAGACGAACAGGGGTCGGGGCGGAACAGTGGATGGATGAAGAAGTCGAACAACAAATGTTTGTGTTTGTCACTGTAGCAATCGAGAAGCCAGCAGAAGGAGCGTGAAGGACGGCGGTGCAAAAAAAACTCGTTGACTTGTTTCATCGTGTGTCAAATGCCCACGCTATTTTCCGGAAGTTTCCCTTCTCCACTATCAGTCACAAATTCGATTAAAAGTTCTGGTTCAGATATCTGTATGCGGATATTTATATCGGCCGATACCCTTGTATTTAATGCGTCACTTGTTCAAATCGAATTTTTTAAACAGATCGAATTTGTCAATCGTCACACCTGTTTCACGATTTTTTTAAAAGGAATGTAAAGTTTAAGGGTTGTGGGTGTGATAAGGAAAGACAGTTATAAAAAGGCTATACAGAAAAGATGGAAGAATGGAGGTAAGGGCCGTAGCGTGGTGGGATTGTAAAAAATAAATTATTTATTTATTTTTTAAATTTTTTTAAAATGCAGAGTGGAGTGAATCAGAAGGGCTATGAGATGTGAGACACTTGACATGCGAGGAGAAGGGCTGCAAATTTTCTTTTAAAACTAATACTGTAATTCTGGAATTCTGGAATTCCTTAATTCTGGGTGATCATACAGATTCCGAAGAGCGATGGCTTTGATACCAATGGAGTGTAAAAACTCTGGTAAACTTGATAAATATATATTATTATAGATAAAGATGAAATATGATTACAATGGGGAATCACCAAGGCTTTAAATATAGCCTTATGGTGTCCCTTGGCGAAGAGGCATGATCTTTGATCATGCCCTTCCACATTAATAAACCTAAGATAACTAAATCTAATTAATAACTAATAAAATATACACAATAAAACTTCCATCACTAGCTGCACTCCCAAAGGATATCGAGTGAAGAAAATATCTCATCCCCGAAAGCTGAAATAAGCACATCTTCATTGCAAGATCTATATCACCGCCCGGCAAATTCCAGATCACACTGAAGACTTACCTATATGAAATTTGAGCTTTCCATTTAAATCTAAATCATAATCTTCTCTTTTAGAATAAAAGATTTGATCATGTTAATGAAACTAGAGACTTTTTCCATCATTAGAGTCTTCATCTGCTAAATTTGATAGGAAATTTTGGTCTCAATTTCATAATCTTCATAAATTGGTCAATAACTTACAATTTACCTCTGAAAAAGCTTATATTCAATATCAAAAAGAAAAATTTTCTGATCTTGTACCTACACCTACACCTCCATCATCATCCACTGCTCCATCATCATCCACTACTCCATCATCATCCACTGCCCATCCATTACTTCCTCCAAAGTCATCTCCTACATTAACACCCATTATTGTTATCCCCACACCACCTTCCGCAGCATTCATGGCCATATTTTCTCATTTAGTGTTGCCTCCTACTCTCACTAATTTTCCTTAAGGATATGGTCAAAGACTCCCTTTGTTTGATGGTACAACGAAGGTCACATCTCAGCAACATGTTTCATTAATCTTGAAGAGGTCGACAATGATGATGCCAAGATGTGTGTGATAGCCCAAAGTTTTTCAGGAGATGTTAAGAAGTGGTTCCATACTCTAACAACACATTCAATAGCTACCTCACAGCAAATGACTGATATTTTCTTAGCCAAGTGTGAAGAAAATAAGAATCCCCTTCAAATTCTAGCGGAATATAATTCTTTGAGAATGAATCCAAATGAATCTGTACAAGACTTCACTGTCAGATTAAATAGGGTATACAACTCTATTCCAAATGACATCAAACCTCCTCCTAGCTTGACATTGCTTCATTATCCCAATTCCTTTGATCCCGACATGGCCTATCAGTTAAAGGAGAGGAGTCCTTCAAATCTTGAAGAAATGCAAATTAATGTCGTAAGTGTAGAAGAAAAATTGCTTATTAAGAAATCAAAGACGAAAACAGAAAAAAGGGCCACAATCAAAGAGGAGCCATCTAATTCATCAGATGGTATGTTATGAAACTAGATCAATTTCTTATAAAGTGGCTCCATTTGAGGGGGGCAACTCCTTTATATTGATATAATGAACAATTTTGGGATGATACAAATGACAAAACCTCATTTCTATATATAGGAGTCCATGTGGTCACAATATAATCTTAGCCGACCTAATAATAATAATGTACACACAATACACAATACAGGGTACAATAATAACAATAAGGTGCCATACTTAACAAATAATATGGACTACACTAGTAATATAGGGACTCAACACGCCTCTCCTTCAAAAAAGTGTTTTCCTCAACACTTGAGTAGCTCGATGCTTTTGTATAAAATTCTTATCCTCCCATGTAGAATCTTCAATGGGTAAGTTCTTCCACTTGATGAGATACTCTGAAATTGATCGATTTCGTAGCTGTCGAGTTATTGTTTCCATGACTTCTTCATGTTCCAATATGATTTTTCCTTCCTCATCAAATTCTGGCAATATTGTTTGAACCAGAAGCTTTTCACCTATAACCTTCTATAAGCATGAAACATGGAAAACTAGATGCACTCGAGAAGAAGCAGGAAGCTCCAATTTGTATGCCATAGTACCAATCTTTTCAACACCTTGTAAGGACCAAAGTACGTTGGTGATAATTTATTATCCTTCTTAGCTTGCTTGAGGGGAATTTGTTTGTATGGTTGTAGCCGTAAAATTACTCAGTCTCCTACATCAAAACTTCTCTCGTTGCGATGTTGATCTGCCTGTTGTTTCATTCGATTTTGTGCTAAATTTAGGTTATCCTTTAAGATCGAGAGAAACCGTTGTTGATGCTCGTCGTGATCTTCCCTTTTGAACATTATAATTTTCTTAAAGATGATGCCATGGACGGTGGATGACATCCATGCTTTTCATAAATGGGGTCATTTTTGGTACAGTACGGAAGGAAGTGTTATACCACTATTCAACTAGAGGTAACCACTTGACCCATTGTATTTGTTTATCATATACAAGGCAATGAAGATATATTTCCAAACATTTGTTCACTATCTCAGTTTTCCCATTATAATAAGAATGATAAGATGAGCTATGAGCTAATTAAGTATTAAGACAAAAAAATAATTTTGTCCAAAAATTTCCAGTGAAAATGGGATCTTTGTCACTTACAATAATCTTTGGGTTTCCATGTAGCTTTTTAATTGTTTCCATAAATGCAGTAGCAACTATACTTTCTTTAAATGGATGAGATAATGCACAAAATTGTGCATACTTGGTAAGTCTATCAACTACCACCATGATTACACTCTTTCCTTTGGACTTAGGTAAATCTGTGATAAAATCCATTGAAACCTCCTCCCAATATTGACTCTGAATGGATAAAGGCTGTAGAAGACCAGAGGTCTTAATTGTCTTGACTTTATTTTGGCCGGAAAACCAAACATTCCGCCTTAAAATTTTGAATATCAGATTTAAGGCCATCCCAAAAATTATTTCTTCACTTTTGGTAAGTTTTTAAAAATCCCCTGTCCTCCTAAGGGAGAGTAGAAGTGTGCAAATTTTAAAAGAATATTTTGTTTAAGTTTGGAATTTTACAAAGATATAAGCGATATTTGTAGTATAAGGAAATCATTTTTCCAAGTAAAATGTACTGATGTACTAGGATCTTGCCGAAACTTTGAATGAGTGTCCACACTTCTTCATCCTTCTTCCATTCATCCCTTGATTCGGTTATCCAATCTGGTTGGATAATAGAAATGGCACAAAGCAATGCTTCCACCTCTTCATTATTTCTTGAGAGTGCATCTGCAACAACATTTAGCTTCCCTTTTTTGTATACTATTTCAAATTCATAACCCAACATCTTTGTGGCCCATTTTTGCTGCTCTTCTGAAGATATTCTTTGTTCCAAAAATTGTTTAAGATCACTAAGATCAATTTTACTCTCAAGTGTCTTCCCATTAGGTAAGCTCACCATTTCTTTAGTGTATGTAGTATTGCTAACATTTTCTTCTCATAAATAGCTTTATTTAAATACTTTAATTTTATTGGAAGACTTTCAAAAGAAATGGGTCTTCCTTCTTTCATTAAAACAACACCAATTCAATTTTCTGAGATATCACATTCTACAATAAAGGTTTTTGTGAAGTCCGGCGTAGCTAAGACCGGTGCTAGGCACATTGCCTCTTTAAGATGTTCAAAGGCCTTATTTGCTTCAAGAGTCCATGAAAATGCATATTTCAATAATGTTGTTAGAGGTGCTCATTCTCCCATAATTCTTAACAAACTTGCGATAATACCCTATTAACCCGAGAAATCCTCACAATTGCTTTATGGTTGTGGGGACTTTCCATTCCTTAATGGCTTTAATTTTGTTAGGGTCTACCTTAAAACCCTCATGAGATACAATATGACCCAGATATTCCACCTATTGTACTCCAAAGAAACAGTTGGAGGTTTTTGCATGTAATTGTTTCTCCTCCAATAGTTTGAGCACCCTGGCAACATGTTGAACATGATCCTTCCAAGACTTGCTGTAGATTAGTATATCATCAAAAAATACTAACACAAATTTTCTAAGGAAGGGTTTGAAAATGGAATTCATCAACCCTCGAAATGTATAAGGTGCATTGGTAAGGCCAAAAGGCATGACCAAAAATTCATAATGACCCTCATGAGTTCAAAATGTTGTTTTTAGAATATCTTCAGTCTTCATTCTAATTTGATGATATCCTGAACAGAGATCCAACTTGGTAAAATAAATTTCTCCATGTAATTCATGCAATAATTCATCAATCACAGGAATGGGAAATTTATCTTTAATAGTGAGCTTATTGAGCTCCCTATAATCTAGAAACATGAGCCATGATCCATCCTTCTTGTGCACCAATAATACTGGAGCAGAGAAAGAACTTTGACTCGGTTGAATTATACCAGCCTCTAACATTTCTGCAATCATACGTTCAATTTCGCTCTCTTGGACATAAGGATATCTGTAAGGCCTAATGTTTGGAGCAACACTTCCTGGAATCAAATGAATATCATGATGATGATCACGAATAGGTGGGAGTCCTTTGGGAGTTTCAAACACCTTGGAATGATTGTCCAAAACTTTTGGAGATATGGAGAAATAGATGATTTTGATGTTGGAACTTCTAGTGAGCATAATTGTGCATTTACAACTCGTTGTTCTTTCTTTAGAAGCTTTGTCATGAAATTAGAGCTTATTATCTTTCATGGCTTCCCTGCGATACCCCGCAATTCAAATTCCTTTCCTTCCGATTTTTTTTTTCAAGAAAAGTTCTTGAAAATTAAAAGCTACCGTCCCCAAATATTGTAACCATTGTACTCCTAGTACAACATCAACACCTCCCAATGGAATGGAAAGAATTGGACTATTCAATACATATTCCCCCATGGTTAGCTTGATATTATGACATTCTGGTGCTGGGTATAGGAAGAAATTCAGTTCCTTGGCTACCATACAATGAATAGAATTATGGGTACTATCCGAGTCAATCAACGCTATTAACTTTTTATTCTTGATATGTCCTTCTGTTTTGAGAGTTTGAGGAGTGGTAATTCCTGCCAATGCATTAAAGGATATGGTTAGACTCATTTATTTTTTCTCTAGGGTTGGTTCCTGGGGTATATCCTCTTATTCTGAAGTTTCTTGTTCATTTTCTTCCTCCTCTTCACAATCTATGTAAAATAATTTCTTCTCGGCACACTTATGACCTTTAGTGTATTTTTAATCACAACTGTAGCAAAGCCCTTTTGCTCTTTTTTCTTTCAATTTTTGTGGTGTAAACCTTGTAGGTTGTGGAAGTCTAGGAGTAGCAACACTTCCATCTTTATAGATGTGGGTGGTAGGCTTCCTTGTCACCATAATTTTACATTCATTTTTTCTTGCCAACCTGAATGCCTTCTCCAATGAATTAGGTTCCCAAAGGCGAAACTCATGTTGGATGTTATCCTTTAAAGTCCCTATGAAGACATCAATTCTGTGTTCCTTTGGAATGTGAACTACGCTTATATTCAATTTTTGGAAGTCCTCAATGTGCTCCACCACTGAACTCTTTTTTTTGAGATTTATCAATTAGCTAAAGAAGGAGTTTCTCTTTGTATCCTCATAATGTGCCATCATTTCCTCCGTAAAAATTGACCAAGTGACAATTTTATTACGTGAGAAAAGCCATTGATACCATACAATTGTATTTTTTTCTAAATATAAAGTTGCAAGGTGTACCTTTTTTGTGTTTTGCACATTATTGAGATCAAAATATTGCTCCATCTGTAGTATCCATGTTACGGTATCCTTGCCATCAAACTTCCTCATATCGATCTTTGGAATATGGCGGGTCTTCAATCCAACATTATAGTTTATGAAATCACGATTAAAATTTATTTTTTTCTCATCATGAGTTTCCTCTATTATATTTTCACCATTAGGAATCATTTCTTGTATCAACTTTGTCAAACCTTCCTTCAAACCTTCCATGTCTGCTTTTATATCATTCTTCATGTCTTCCATTTTTTCTTCCATGTATTCCATTCCATTCTTCAAACCATCCATATTAGCTTCCACACCCTTCTTCAAACCATCCATATTAGCTTCCATTCCTTTCTTCAAAACTTCCATTTCATTTTTTGTTGCTCTTTGCGAGAGCGAAATTTGGTGCACTTGCTCTTGTAATTTTGATATATCATGTTACAGTTATTACTCTTCATGAGTCATAGTAGAGTATTATGAGGGCTTAATGGGTATTGAATTACTTTAAAGGGGTATTTTAGAACCAAATACTGATATCTATGCTTCAATATGCCCTTGGAATCACTTCAAACTGATTTTTCAAACAAGACTTATGCAATTTGAAAAAAAATACACACATTTTTCTTACTTTTTAGGATCGCGATATTGAAACTGAATCATCTCTATGATTTCGGATCTTAAATATATGAAATTAAGTCCTATAGTAGCCCTCTGAATCTTCTTTCGAATTCCACAAGGCTGACTTGATTTGGATTCTTCAAGAGAAATTTATGCCCAATCTCACACAATGACCTAATTATGGATTAGTTCAGTAGAGCTAACTTGTACGGAGTGCCACATATCACTGTTTTCTCCTTCAGCTCTGAAATTGATATAAAATAAACTACAGTCCGTGTAATTTTGGCCATTTTTCACAGAATTCCAATCTGATGCCCAGAGAGAGAGTTATGACGATTTTCCCAAGGTCACCTCTTTTAGATGAAATTAAAGAGCCTACAAAAACCCTAACTTCCACAGATCATATCTCCGAAAATATTGCGAACCAAGATATGAAATTTTACATGAAGTTCCTCAAGATTTCTTCCAAATGGGTTTTTTTTAGTGTCTAAAACCTCGTAGAAAACAAGTTATAGCGAAAATTCCACGATGACCTATTTGAAGCAGCGAAACCCTAGAATCCAAAGCTCCGATACCAAATGTTATGAAACCAACTCCAAAAATAGAAGAAAAGAGAGATCAACGCCTTATAAATAAGCCACTTCGAGGGGGAAAACTCCTTTACATTACATAAATGAAAAATTCTTGGATGATACAAATGAAAATCCCTCCTTTATATTGAGTCCATGGGGTCACAATATAATCCTAGCCGACTTAACAATAATAATGTAAGGGCACAATAATAACAATATGGGGGTTACAGGGTACAACAATAACAATAAGGGGGCTACACTAACAATAATAGGGGACTACACTCGTAATATAGGGACCTAACATGGTAATTTGGACACTTTAATCAAACCATGGAGAGGATGATGGATAGGATAACAATATCATAAAGAAAATCAAAAAATCAAATCAGGAATCTGAATTTCAGAGGGAAACAACAACAACCTCATTTCAGAATCAAACAAAGAGAGCAAAGAGGTCAAGACCAACAGGCACAACAACAGATTCATACTCCACTCCAACAGAATTATGCACATGGACTTGAAGATGAAGATATTTTAGAAGAAAATAATTTTTTTGACAAAGACCAACAACCTATTTTCTTAATTGAAGATGAAGAATATTCTCAAGAACCTTATGTTGATCAGCCTGATGATCAACAATTTTTTCTTTAAAATGATGATATGTTAGCAGTAGAGACATAAGATTATCAAAGATTTTACCAAAATTCCCTTATATTAGTGCAAAGGCAATATAGTTTGAGGAACAAAAACGTTCCTATCACTTCAAATCAGAAGAGGACAACTTCTCAAAAGTATACGCAGCCCAAAGAACCGACCTCTACAAATCAACACAAATAAAAGGAACTTGCTGCCACTAATCAGAGAAAGAACAATGAGGCATCCACCAACAATTCAAAGAAATAAGGAAACAAAAAATTTAGGACAGAGAAAGGAGATTCCTGCCAAAGAACAACCCGAAAGGAAGGATATCACACCCAAAGAGGTAGAAAAACATCCTAATTTTTTTAGTCTAGAGAATGAGATTTCCAAATTGAAAGTTTCCATTCCTTTGACTGGATTGGTTAAGAATGATCAAGTTTCATGTAGCTAAAATACTCAAAGTCGACCAAACATATGATATGGTGAATGTTAGCGATGACAAACCTAAGATTTTTTTTGGCCCACGTAGTCAGAAACTTACCAGACAGTGAAGTCCCACCTTTCTACCTCAGACTTAGGGATCCATGAATTCATCCTTCACAATGATATGATGGACTCCGGAGCCTCTCACAATCTCATTCCCAAAGCCATAATGGAAAAATTAAGATTGGATATTATCCGCCCATATCATGACCTTTACTCCTTTGACTTGGGAAGGATTAGGTGTCTCGGTCTCATTAAATATTTGGTAGTATCTCTAGATCAAATTCCAACAAATAATGTTCTGATGGATGTGGTTGTAGATGATATTCCTCCAAGGTATGGTATTTTTCTCTCACGATCATGGGGAGCAAAACTAAACGGAAGTTTGCAACTTGATTTCTCCTATGCTACTATACTGGTGTTCGGCCAACTCAGAAAATTGTACCGGGAAACCAAGATGAAATATATGATTAGCAGCAAGGAGAAGTCAATTAATCACCCAATACACGTTGTATATACAAACTTATAATATTTTATTTTGTTTAAATATGATAGTCCAGTTGAATTAAAAATTCAGATAGAAGAAAATACATAAATTGCAGAAGTTTCAGCTAGTGTTCGAGAATTTTTCAATGCAAAAAAAAGAGAACATAAATTGAATGGCTTGCAGCCAAGTACCTCAGCTAAAAAATACAGTAGAATTAGTGAAAGAAACATAACATGTTGAGACAACGTATCATCTCCAAAAAAATAATAAATATTAGTCATCCAAATTTGAGCTTTCAGATGAATAAAATTGTCTATGGATCATGGATTTTGATGGTGCCTTAGGTAAGGATGGATCTGGAACTGGAATTTGGATTCATGGTCCTATGAATCAGACGTAAAATATTCCTCCTAATGTCAAGTTATGTTCATACAAAATTTCTTTTGATTGTTCTAATAATGAATCAGAATATGAAGCTTTGATAACCGAGCTTAAGATTCTTAAGTAGTTAGGGGCTAAAAATATTTCAGTTTATGGCAACTCTAAATTAATAATTAAACAAGTTAAAGGGGAATACTAGGCCAAAAATTCAAGCATGCGAGGATATCACAATGTTGTGTTAGATATTCTTAAGACTTTTTCTAAGTATATTTTATCCATGATCCCAAGAAATTAGAATTGCATAGTTGATTCTCTTGCCACTGCAGCAAGCATGTTTAAAATTCTAGTACATTCCAACGAGAAGTTTGAAATCAATGTCAAACATCGCCCTGTTGTTTTGGATAGCCTTCGGTATTGGCAAGTGTTTTAGGATGGCAAGCAAGTCAATAATTTTCTGCAAATGGATGAGGAATTTTCCACTTCTCAAATTGATTATATATTTTATAGAGATGATCAGGAAATTCATGCAACAGAAATGGAAGTATTACCGCTGAAAGATAATTCGATTCCTAGAGGTCTTGTACCTTGGAAGAGCTCTTTGATCAATATGATGTCACAAAGAAGCTAACAATGGTCCCCACTTAAGCAGGAGTTGAAGACATAAGTATTGGCACAACCGAGAAGCCAAAGATGGTGAAGTTATCAAATTCCTTAACTCCAGAAATGAAAGGTAAATATGCAACACTTATGGCTGAGTTTTCTGATGTGTTTGTGTAATATTCCAAAATTGGAACAGCTACACTATTGGGAATATCTCAAGATATTACCAATGTGGAGATCCAACAATACATAAAAATGTCTAGAAATAGCAGTGAATAACATCAACTTCAGAAAATGCAATAAGATACCATAGCCATCTTATTAATAATATGGTAGCAGAAGGTGTACAATATCTTGAGGAAATGATCACTCAAGCTTATGCAAATCCATCATCAAAGGCACAAGTACAATAATCATGAAATACACTGCTACATATGATAAGCCAAGCTATGACTGCGCAATCTATGAAGGATAACTGCTGCAAAATAATGTCAATACATGGATACAACAATGTATAGCTCAAATACAATAGGGGGAGAAAGATCTCAACCCCTGGAAACAAAAATACACAATCCTTAAAAGGATTGGCTGAAATATACACAAAATGGAAATTCTGTAGAAATGCCAGAGTTGCTGGGTAGCAGCTGCAACTCAGAAACTGGAAATGGATGTAGATAGCTGATGATGCTAAAATTTATGGCTGAATCCCATCCAAAGGATCTCTCAGGTGAAAGGCTGATCCAATCCCTGAAGATCTCACCCTCCAAAATAGTGGAGCAAGTCCCTACTGCAGTTGCACTTAGAAATAACACAGTCTAGATAAGGGAATGCGCTGTTGGAGAAGGGAAGTGCTTGGCCTGATGCCAATTATCTGCAATATTCTTAGGAAACTCCCTCACTAACCTCCCAGAGGAATGAAAGCTCCATCCTCTAAAAGATGAGCCAAGGAAATGGTGTTGTGGAGTCCCCACTGCAACGCCCTACAACACAAAGTTATCCTGCTTCAGGAATAACGCTGTGACTGAAGGAGGTGGAATTTGCCTTGAGCCAAGATATGTGGAGAATGAATAAAAATCCCTTAAGAGGTCTCTCGAGAAGGAGAAGGAATCCTAAACAGGAAATCCCCCGGAAATTCTTGCTAAATAGCAGAAGAATGCACAATGTCTGAATATACAATGAAATCAATAATCCAATTCATGAATAAAAATGGCTGTCTTGCCCTCCTTTTAAACAAGGGAAAGCTCTCTCTCCATGGGTCCCACTCATTAGGGTTTACTCCACCAAATATCCTCTTCCTCATTCACACTGCACTTTCTTCTAAAGTGATCCACTCCTCCTATGGCAGTGCTGTTGACTTGGTCAAACCTGACCTTGTCTTCATGCATTTGCCCCTTTTTACACTTGAGGGTGAAAAATAAAGCTACTCTGATGATCCCTTTCACATTATGAGCGATTTTATTCATGTCTTCAATAAGAATGGGTTCCCTTACCCATTTATTAAGCTGCTAGGTGATAAAAACAAAATTTTAATATTCCATTTAGCCGTGTGCTAAAATGGGAATATTACAGTCCTCCCCTCCCAAATGTTGCTTGTCCTCAAGAAACTGCAAGGATATAACTGGAAAATCTCCACCCAAGGCATGGAGTCTGAAATGTGTTGAGGAACATATTCCCCAAGTGGATCCTCCATCCCCCAAGAAATCATCCAAACAAAATGAGTTACCTCCCAACATGACAACTCCTGAGAATCATCTTCCACCTTTGGCTCCTGCAATATAGGTGGGATAAAATCTGATATTGGTAGACAAAATAGCCTACCCCACGCTTTCCTCCTCTCCACTTAGGATAAGTGCAGAGTATATGTTGATCTTGGGTGGAAATAATGTTGCCCTGCAGTGGCAAGATGAAGACTAGTCCTCCAAGGATCTCTTCTCCAACGTTATGAAACATGCTATCCAAAATCATCTCATATATGATGATTTGGAAGTCACCATCATATGGCATCCAATAAATCATATGGCTCACCTCAAATGGAAACAAATGTTTTGCTGTAGTGGCCACATATCCTCCCATGCTCCCATTAGAACATGTAATGCAAATAATGTGGGAGATTTCTCCCCCAAGGGACACATCCAACCAATGTGCCATTCCCCCAATCATGCTCCCAAAAAATATAAAGATAACATAAACATAATGAACCATAATGAGACCCATGCTTGCTATCATGTGTGGCAAGGGAGAAGGACAATGGTCCCTCAATTGTAACCAATGCAGTTTGACCCTCAACTGCAAAATAGTATGACAAAAAGTGTGGCCTCTCAACCACTTGCTTGTTGTCCTACTCTCCTCAAATGTATGAAGAAAGTGAATGATGTATGGTGCAAGGTGAGTATGTCCTCCAAAATACATTTCCTCCCCAAGTCCTCCTAGGGAGTGGTCACCAATAGTGCTCATAGCCTCAAGTAGACCATGGGGTCTAGGAAAAAGAATGCTCCTCCTTGGAGCAACATCCTATACATATATGGTTAAGGGATGAATATACAAATCATCATGCAAATAAATAATACCCTTACCATAAGTCTTGATCATGCAAATGGAGTGGCTCAAAAATGAGTCTCCTCTCATCCTCAAAGAGAAAATAGGTGGCTGTGCTAACTCCTCCAAAGAGTTATGTATCTCCTCCATCTGTACATGATCTATGCATCTCCACATATGCTAATATGTCAATATCATGCAGTAAAATGATCCTGGGAATACTCCACCAACAACCTGAAGCTCCAACATGGATCTATCCTCCATAGTGACAGCGCTGATGATCCCTCAGGAAGAACATCTGTCATATGGTCATCTCCTCCTTTGACATCTCCCATGCCAAAGATGCAAGTTGGAAGGCTGCTATCCTTCCCCTGCTGCTTCTGCCACAACGCAGAATCTGAAATGAGAGTGGGTGAAAATGATGTTGAGAGAATTGCTCTCTCCTCTGGAGTGTAAAAACTCTGGTAAACTTGAATAAGTATATATTATTATTTATAAAAGATGAGATATGAGATATTATTACAATGGCCGGGAATCACCGAGGCTTTAAATATAGCCTCATGGTGTCCCTTGGTGAAGAGGCATGATCTTTGATCATGCCCTTTCACTTAATAAAACCTAAGATAACTATATCTAACTAATAATTAATAAAATATACATAACATTGCCCCTCTCTTAAAGATGCTTTGTCCTCAAAGCATACGTAATGATGGACAATGTTGACGAACGCCTGGGTTTCTTGAGCGGTGGGCTCTTGCTTCCCACATTTTAAAAAGATCGTGGAGCATATTCTCGAGTTCAATCTTTTGTTGATCTGGATAGTGAAAAGATCTGATATCGACAGGGTCGGATCCTGTCTTGAATTCTATTGGATGTTTGATTTTCCTATTGAGAGGCACTTTCATGGGTAGATCCTAGAATACTTTTTCGTGTGTCCGAACTAGTCCTTGTTCTTCTGGTGACTCTTCGTGGCTCCCTTTTGAAGATAACATTTCTAACTGATGACATTGTACTGTAGATGTTGGCGCTCCTATTTGAATCATCTTTGTCATCAGAGAGGAAGATACGACTTGATCTTCTGGGGCTTGGAATCCATACAACCTGTGTTTCTGCCCTTTCCACTTAAAACTTATAAACTGCTTTTGATGGTTGGCGGAATAAGTACCTAAAGTTTGTAGCCATTGAATTCCTAAGACCACATCTACTCCTCGTAATGGAACGGTGTAGAATGGAGATTCTAAATGAAAGTTTTTTATCTTTATTTTGACCTTATGGCATTTCCCTACTTTCTCAATCTTCTTACCATCGGCCACCATTACCTTCATATTAGGCATGGGGAAGGTAAATATGTTAAGTCTTTTTGCCATGGTTGAATCTAGAAAATTGTGGGTACTGCCAGTGTCGACGAGAACCATTACGTTGTTGTTCTTGATATTTCCTCTTAACCTTAGGGTTTGAGGTTGTGATATGCCTGTCATAGCTGATAATGACACTTGCGGAATATTTTCCCCATCCACTTCTGGAGAGAACTCTAAGTTGTCTTCTAATCCTTCTATATATGAATCATTATTGTTAGTGTCATTAGTTGCTTCACAACTGTATAGATTTTTCGCTTTTCCATTAGCACATCTGTGCTTAGGGTCCCAGTTTTCACCGCAACGCTTGCACTTGCCTTCTCTCATTCTTTGTTTTTCCACACTATTTTTTTCTTCTTCACGAAGATGGAGTGGGACATATTTTGTGTCATCTATATTTTCAAATTGAGGAAATCTTTGTCTCGAATATACTTTTTCTGGTTTTGATAATCTTTCAAATTTCTTTTCAGCAGCTTTTGCTTTTTGCCTTGCTACTTCTACGGATGTAATTTCATGTAGTTCGAGCTCTTCTTGTATATGGATTTTAAGTCCTGAGATGTAAGACTGAATTAGACGAGATTCTGACAATCCCGGTACTCGTGTTGCCAAGGTCTCCCATTCTCGAGTGTACTCATCCACATCTCCTTTTTGGCGTAATTTGATAAACGTTGAAAAAAACTTTTCTTCTTTTATGCCTTGAAACCTTTTGAAGAATGCATCCTTAAATTTCCTCCAATTGATAGCGAGCGTCGTCTTTTTCCACCACATATACCAATTATATGCTTCTCCTTCCATTTTCATGGAAGCATGCTTAATTTTTTCGTCATCACTAGTAATTTCATAAATCTCAAAATATTCTTCTGCTTTATTAAGCCATGCAACGCTATTTTTTTCATTACCATCAAATTTGGGTAGCTCGATTTTGGCTCTTCGCTGATATGCTACTGGTGGAACAAGAAGGGGATATTGATTAGCAAATGCATTCCAGAGCTGCTTATTTTGAAAATATGCATTACTATCTTCTTGATGATGTGGGGAATAGGTCTTTTCTTGATGCTCTTCTGAGTTTCCTGAATCTATGGAATTGTTTTGTTGATTTTGTTCCATGTTAGGAAATATTGGGGATTGTGTCTGACTTAACTTATCTATCTTATCATTTAGCTTATTGAAGAGTTCTGTCATATTGTTCATTGCTTCGCTATGCTATTTCATCTTGTTCATTGCTTCGTTATGCTTTTCTGTGGCCTCGTGATGATTTAGCCACATTTGTCTTTCTATTCGATTTGTCGTATCATGAATCTTTTTGATGTCGTTGGAGTGCCCTGCAACTGTACCTTCAAGATCGACTAATCTTTTTCCGAATTCTTCGGAATTATTATTGATTTTTTTCTCAAGATCTCCCAATTTCTTCTGGAATTCAGCCATCGACATCGATGAAGACATTGAACATGTATGAGGTGGGGAATATTTTTCTGCCAGTTTCCCCCCCTTTTTTTTAAAATTAATTAATTAATTAAATTTTTTTTTTTAAATAATAATAATAATTTCTATATATATATATATATATATATTTAAATAATAATAATAATAATAATTATTATTATTTTATTATTTGAATTATATATATATATAATATTGTTTTTAAAAGTCACTTTGTTTTGAAAAGGCACGTTGTTTTGAAAAGGGGAAATGGGTTTTTAATACCATGGGCCCAAAAACCACGAGCTTGTAAACCACGAGCAATTACTCTTCCTTTTTAATTTTACTTTTACTCTTCCTTTTTAATTTTACTTTGTCTTCACATGTACGTATATCTCTCTTTTTACTTTTTCTTTTTTCTTTTAATTTATTTCCCCCTTTATGTTAACTTTCCTTCTCTCTTTTGATTTTATATATATATATATATATATCTTCCTTCTTCTTTTTTAAAAAACAAATGTTGCTACCCACAAGCACTTGATTTTTAAAAAAATCTGCAATTTTGGAATTTTCTTGTAATTCCTTAATTTTGGGTGATCACACAGATCCCTAAGAGCGATGGCTCTAATACCAATGGAGTGTAAAAACTCTGGTAGACTTGAATAAGTATATATTATTATTGATAAAGATGAGATATGAGATATTATTACAATGGGGAATCACCGAGGCTTTAAATATAGCCTCATGGTGTCCCTTGGTGAAGAGGCATGATCTTTGATCATGCCCTTTCACTTAATAAAACCTAAGATAACTATATCTAACTAATAATTAATAAAATATACATAACATCCTCCTTAAGTCTACCCAAGACTCTCAGCGCTGTGAAGTTATCTCCCAAGGTTTCCACTCCTCTGAAATCACTGAGTGGTGCCTCAAATGCTGAAGCATCCATCCTCCTCTACTGATCCAGTGGTATCCCTGACAAAATGTCTCCATGCAATGAAACATCATCATCAAGAGGTGACTGCATATATGAATGAAAAAATCTGTCCATGCTTCCACTGCGCAATCCAATCACCTTCTTAGGTGCATCAACCTCATAAAATAGACAGGGATGTGTGCTCCTCATCACATCATGATGGTCATCCTCCCTATCTTCTCCTTGTGTCTCCATGGTTCCACACCTCCTCAGCAATGGCACATAAGATTGTGCCTTGATCTCCTTACATGAGATCTAAGGACTTCCTTGCAAAGATGCAATAATCCCTCTACACCGGAGCAAGAGCTCCTCTTTCCTCTGCATGAGGCACTAGATAATCTCTAGATGGCATAGCGATGTTTCCCTCAGCTCCCTCAACATAGATGGGAAACCCTCCAATAATGTTGTTGCAAATATGGAATCTCTCCCAAGGTGGAAGTAATTCCTGATCATAAAAGGCCAAGGAGTATTCCCTTTGCACCATGATAGTGCCATCTCCTACTCCTGCAACATCATACAAGAAATGAGAGAAAATATGCCCTTTCTCTCCAAAGAATGACCCCAAAAACAAATGTTTTGCTGCTTCCTCATGCTCTCATCATGCAAGATATGTGATGAAGACATAGTGAATGATATGAATGTTGCATCATCACTATGCACCCATACTCTTTGCTGCTCCATGATGCCAACATCCTTCATTAGGGGAATTTTGAGGTCTAAAATGGGCCTCCTAAGGAAATAATAAAATAATAGCTAAACCAATAAAATAATATTTATGAATTTGCAATTAACTTTTTGCACCAAAATCCATGTAACCATGGTTAAATTCAATTCAAAAGTTGTACTAAAAATATAATTAATAAAAAAATTGTGTTGGTGTGACTATAAATAAGAATGAGATTTCAAGAAAAAATCATTATCATTGCAAAACTAATGCATTTGTCCTTTGTACTTAAATAACTTAAAATAAAATATAAATATAAATTCATAAATTATTAATTAGAATATACAATTAATTAAAATTGATATTATTTAAATTATATAATAACATGTCATTAATATACTATATAAAAATAATATAATATAATACATTGTTTTATGTATGAATTTTATATTACATATTGAATTGATTTGATTTATAAATAAATATCTGAAAATATACAAATATAATATTTATTGAAAAGTGTGTAAATACATGAAGATTTTGTAGGGATATGCATTGTTTCTTTCAAAAAATATGAAATGACAATAATAATATTTTATTCAAAAAGTGTGAAATGATATTAATTATGAGCACTTTACTTTATGACTTTAAAAGTACTTAGAGCACTACCATGGTTACCCATGATTTTTTATCCACCATTGAGAATGTGACAAGTAAGTACCCTTAACTTAAACAATGCCACCTCAACCATTAGGGATGATGTCATCCCCTAAAATGTGATTGGTTCTCATAAAGTGAATTTTGATTGTACATTTTTCTTAGGAGGCCCATTTTAGACCTAAAAATTCCCCTAATGCCACATATTTTCCATCTTCATACTCTTGGAAAGAGTGTATGCCAAGTGATGGCCAAACTCCTTCAAGAGTAACTAGCGCAGCCAAGCCTCCTGCTGCCCGGTATCATAAATCTGCAAGTAGCTCACCCGCTCCTTGCTCACCATCCACATCCACTCAACCAATTGTGGATGCCTTCTTCCACCCTTCATCTTGGTAATCCTCCCATGAGGGCTACCATCACCCCAAGTCAAATTCTTGCATTTCATAGGACCTTGAAATGCAATCTTCTCGAGGATCAATTTGACCTTATGAGGATCCAAATAGGTGGTAGGCAAAAACCTCCCATCATGATGTGCATGGCTCAAGGAATGTCCAACACAATCATGAGAGATGTTATCCATCCGAAGATGTCCTCCATCTTCTATTTGTTCCTGTGAGAAGGGGAGAACCTCCTCAAACTATTGCAGAATTTTGCACTCCATGATGTGTGGGAGTGCATCTCCATTGAAATCTCTCCTTGAGATCTTCTCCTCATGCATGGTCCGCAAAAACCCAAGAGGTCCTGGATCTGCTACAAGTAGAAGTCTCTCTTTGAGCTGTGGCATGCTCATTGAGAGAGTGTCATCTAGAGAGGAGAAAGAGTTTCTTATCTCCAGATGTCTACTCCTTCTTTATGCTCCTCTCATGGCTTCCTGAAGGAAGCTACCATTTGAATGCTCCCATGAGGAATGTTTCATCTCCTCTGCATCATGCTCTTGTACAGTGCAGTGCTAATTTGTTGCCCTAGGTCAACTACATGCAATGATGTAGAACCATCCATAGTGTTTGCTGAAATGATAAGAGATGGATGTTTAAGCATACCTTGGTGAAATTTGGAAGCTCTTTGCAGTGTTGCAAGAGTTTCCTCCTCATAGGTGTTGGCCTCCTAAACTGCTGAAGATGAAGGCTGCTCCTCCTTGGTCTCAATAGCGCTGGTACATGCCTCATCAGCTGGTGGTGAGGGATCGTCCCTCCTTTTGCCAAATCTTTTGATCATTCTTTGAGAAAACTCATCAAGAGTTGAAACCCTTGCATGGCTTAGATGGATGATCCACCAAATATTTGCTTCACCTTCAAGGTGCAATGCTGCAATTTCTACAGCCTCTCCGTCTACTACAAGATGCAGCAGGAAGAAATCCTCTAGCTTCTTCACCCAAACCTCTGCTGCACATGTGAGTGATCCATCAAATGTGGACAATAGAAATCTATTGCCTCTTATCATCCCATAGCTGCGGGGTCTTCTTTCTTCCTTCTGCTGAATAAATTATGGAAAAGCTAGAGTCCCTTGGAAGGCTCTAGGTTTAGCTCGGTATTCAGCAAGGTACTCACATATAATTTCGAATTTCGAGTGTTCTTCATGCTTCTGGTCTTCTTCTTTGTGAGAGTAGGAAGTGCATGGTCCTTCCTCTACTCTTTCTTCAATCTTCTTGACCTCCTTGGAGAGGTCTCCTCTGGATTTGAAAATAGATGAGAGTAAACTCATCTTCTTCATCATATTGATCTTCTTTGGCTGAGACTCACAGGCTGAGCCAGAGATCATGCTTTGATACCACTGTCATATTCCAAAATTGGAACAGCTACACTATTGGGAATATCTCAAGATATTTCCAATGTGGAGATCCAACAATACATAAACATGTCTGGAAATAGCAGTGAATAACATCAACTTCAGAAAATGCAATAATATCCCATAGCCATCTTATTAATAATATGGTAGCAGAAGGTGTACAAGATCTTGAGGAAATGATCAGTCAAGCTTATGAAAATCCATCATCAAAGACACAAGTACAATAATCATGAAATACACTTCTACATATGATAAGCCAAGTTATGACTGCGTAGTCTATGAAGGATAACTGCTGCAAAATAATGTCAATACATGGATAAAAAAATTTATAGCTCAAATAAAATATGGGGAGCAAGATATAAACCCCTGGAAACAACAATACACAATCCTTAAAAGGATTGGTTGAAATATACACAAAATGGCGATTCTGCAGAAATGCAGGAGTTGTTGGGTAGCAGCTGCAACTCAGAAACTGGAAATGGATGTAGATAGCTGATGATGCTGCAAATGATGGCTGAATCCCATCCAAAGGATCTCTCAAGTGAAAGGCTGATCCAATCCTTGAAGATCTCACCCTCCAAAATAGTGGAGCAAGTCCCTATTGTAGTTGCACTCAGAAATAACGCAGTCTAGAGAAGGGACTGCGCTGTTGGTGAAGGGAAGTGCTTGGCCTGATGCCAATGATTTTCAATATGCTCAGGAATCTCCCTCACTAACCTCCCAGAGGAATAGAAGCTCCCTCCTCTGAAATATGAGCCAAGGAAATGGTGTTGTGGAGTCCCCACTGCAACACCCTGCAACACAAAGTTATCCTGCTTCAGGAATAACGCTGTGACTGAAGGAGGTGGCTTTGGCCTTGAGCCAAGATATGTGGAGAATGAAGAACAATCCCTCAAGAGGCCTCTCAAGAAGGAGAAGGAATCCTAAACAGGAAATCCCCCAAAAATTCTTGCTAAATAGCAGAAGAATGCACAATGTCTGAATAGATAATGAAATCAATAATTCAATTCATGAATAACAATGGCTGCCTTGCCCTCCTTTTAAACAAGTGAAATCTCTCTGTCCATGGGTCCCACTCATTAGGGTTTCCTCCACCAAATATCCTCTTCCTCATTCACACTGCGTTGTCTTTTAAAGTGATCCACTCCTCCTATGGCAGCGATGTTGACTTGGTCAAACCTGACCTTGTCTTCATGCATTTGCCCCTTTTTACACTTGAGGGTGAAAAATAAAGCTTCTCCGATGATCCCTTTCACATTATGAGGGATTTTATTCATGTGTTAAATAAGATTGGGTTCCCTTACCCATTTATTAAGCTGCTAGGTGATAAAAACAAAATTTTAATATTCCATTTAGCTGTGTGCTAAAATGGGAATATTACAGTTTGCATGCGATTATTCAGACTTGAAAGTTTCTGAAAAATGTATAATTCAACACACTATTCCTATCAAGCCCGATTAGAAACCTTTTCGTCAAAATCTCAGAAGGATCAATCTGAAGTTGCTGCCATATATTTAGAAAGAGGTAAAAAAATTGTATAAGGATGGTATCATTGTTCATCTTCTCTTTTCTAATTGGATGTCGAATATTTTCCTAGTTAGAAAAAATACAGGTGAAATTCGTTTGTGCGTTGATTTCCATAATCTGAACAAAGTGTCCTTGAAGGAAAACTATCCTCTCCCAAATATGGATCACTTTGGTTCTTTTATAATTTAATTGCTTTATGGGTATTCAGGGTATAGTGAAATCTTAATGCATCTAGATGACCGAGAGAAGAAAAATCATACGAAACCTTAGGGTACTTTCATGTACGCCAAGATTCCATTTGGGCTTAAAAATGTAGGAGCAACATTTCAGCGAGCGAAGGATATCACTTTTTCTAATGAAAAAGATGTATTTTTGGTTATTTACCTTGATGATATAACAATTTTCTCTCAAACATATGAATATCACTTGAATCATTTGAGGATTGTTTTCTAGAGGTGCAGGAAATTTGGCATTTCGCTGAATCCAGAAAAGAGTTTGTTTTCCATGGAAGAAAGAAAATTACATGGGCATATTATATAAAAGGATGGCATTTGCATAGATCCCTTAAGAATTGAAGCAATCAAGTAATTGGATTTACCGAGAAATAAGAAAGAAATTCAGTCTTTTAATGGTAAGATCAATTTTTTGAGACGGTTCATTCCTAACTTTTCTGAACATTTGTGGGAGATGACTAACATGTTGAAGAAGGATAGCAAGGTGAAATGGTCCGAGGATGCAAAGAAATATTTCAACTAAGTCAAATTTTCATTTTCTCGTGCTCCCATATTAATTAGCCCTTATTACACTATGAATTTTATCATTTTTTCGTTTTCTTCCGAGCACACATTGGTTGTTGTCCTAATGTAGAAGAAAGACCAAAATACAGAAAAACCAATTGCATTTTTCAGTAGAACCATAAGGGATGCGGTATTGAGGTATAATATAATTGAGAAACAAGCTCTGGAACTTGTGAAGGCTTTGAAGGATTTCCGGGTGTACATTCTTCATTCAAATATTGTTGCCTATGTTCCAAATGTTGCAGTCAAGGATGTCTTGATGCAGACTGATCCTAAAGGTAGGCGCAGAAAATGGATAGTTGCAATGCTTGAGTATGACCTCGAAATTAAACCAACGAAGTTGACCAAAGGAAAAGGTTTGGAAAATCTTATGGCAGAGTTCAATTTGCATGTTTTGGACATCAATCTCGTTGTTGCACTTTTCGAGGAAGAAGTAGGTGATTCATCACCTTAGGTGACACATATTTTTATCTCATCTCCTTGGTATTCAAACATTTTATATGTGCTTCAAAATTTGAATCCTCCGCTAGATGTGTTATGTGGATTATTCCCTCTAGCAGACAAGAGCGATCTCCCTAGTACTCAATGAGTAGCTAGAAACAAACGTCCATTTGAAAACCTTTTTCTCTAGATTAATTGCATTTCATAATTATTATAAGAAAGTAGAGAGGACATGCCCCTACCTTGAAATCCAAACGTTCGATGTAGTCTTTTATCTTGTCGCTCCAAAGTGGTTTCTCCAATAAGTAGAACCTGCAATCAAAGACAAGACAAAAGAATCAAAGCATTGCAACATATAATAATCAAGAAAAGCTAACCCAACTTAGTGATCAAGGAGTCTAAGTATTGATGTTATTTCAATAAGCATAAGAAAAACTCAATGAGAAAAAGAGATCCATATGTATTATCTTGAATAAAAAGAGTAATCTTACAACCTGATGCCTTGATGTTGCACATATTTCTCCCGCGGTCCTGAACAATCGTTTCTCCTTCAGTTTGATAAGTCTACCTCTCTGAATACCGGCATGGAGTTATAGACACAAGGGTGTGATCATTCTCATTCCAACAACAACTCACTTGTGTAGAAAGTATGCACTCTTGGGAATTCTCTTCAGCAATTCATTTACAATCTTGCATCTACAATCTACCCTTCAACTTGAAACTTGAGCTCAATTTATAGAGAAATGGAGGTAGTTTCAGTTCCATGAAGAGGGGAATGGATTCCTCACATGAAGGGATTTGAGTTCCATGGACCAAGGGATAAGCTCCATGAGTGGACGGATAAAGCTCGAACTGATCACGACTCTAGAAGATTCTAGTTGGGAGAATATTCGACCAGCTAGGCTTCTAGAATTTACTTTTTCTTTTAATTTGATTTTTGCAGGGGTGCGCATGTAATAGTAGCAAAAAGTGCGGGGGTTTCCGCAGTTTATTGACCAAATAGCAGCGCATGCATAGGGAAATGCTATAAAAATTGCGCAGGTATACTTTTAAGGGTTTTACAGAGCTTTTCTCCAATTCCAAGACTTGATTCAGGAACATTAAGGTTTTTGACTTCTAAGGGAACATGATATAGGTGGTGATAGACCCATATGAATAGTTAAATGTCATGGTGACAAAATGAAGTGTAATAGGATGTGTTAAAGAGTAAGAGTAGATCATTAAAGTTGAAAGCTTTGAAATATTGTATTCATGATAATGCATTATTTTGGAAAGATCCGGGAGGATTTTTACTGAATTGTTTAATGGAAAGTGAGACAAAATAAGTAATGAATGATTTTCAGAAGAGTGATTGTGGCGGTCATCTCTTCTCGAAGACCACAACAAACAAGATATTGAGGGCTGGATTTTATTGGCCGAGTTTTTTTATTTTTAATTAATTAATTAATTAATTAATTTTATTTATTTTATTTTTTATTTTTTTTCTTGATGTTTACAAAACTTTCATGAGTTGCCATAAGTGTCATATTTTCCAGGGAAAGAGGAATTTTTTACCGTTTCCCTTACAACCCATTTCAGTTCAAGCACCCTTTCAACAGTGGGGTCTTGATTTTATCGGTGAGATTCACCCTTCATCTTCAGCTCAGCACAAGTAGATCTTGACAGCCACCGATTATTTCACGAAATGGATCGAGGCTATCTCCACCAAAAATGATATGAATGCGGTAATATTTCAGTTTATTGAGTCTAATATTCTGTCACTATTTGGTTGTCCACAGAAAATAATCATTGATAATGCATTCGTCTTTAAATCCAAGAATATGATTGACTTATATGACAAGTACCACACAAGGCTCAGGAATTCAACAACATATTACCTACAAGGTAATGGGCTAGCTGAATCATCCAATAAATCATTTGTAAACATCATCAAGAAGTTGCTGGAGGAAAATAAAAAGAATTGGCACAAGAAGTTGATCAATGCTCTATGGGCAGATAGAGTGAGCACTAAGAAATCCATAGGTATGTCACCTTTTCAGTAGATATATGGAGTGGACACCATTTTCCAACTTCTCTTGTTGTCCCGGGCATGAAAAATTTGCAGGAAGTCGATGGTGAACTGTTGTGGCAAAAAATCCCCTCTGCGGACATAGGCAATCCCTCTAGACCTAGGGTGGGTCTAGAAACAACAGGAACATACTAACATATACCTTCCTATATTGTAAAAAAATTTCAAAACAAGGAAGATGACCCACCTTGTTCTGATGCTATGTTGTCATCTTCCGTCGAGGCTTCTTGATGCGTCGCTCTTCTCAAGCTCGATACACGCTGCTACCAACGTTCAATTATCTGTACAGACAATCAAGACACCACGATAAGTGTAAAATCACGACAAACATAAAATAATTACAACCTATCTAATTGATCAAGGAATGCTAGAAATCTCATTATAAATGTAAACAAGAGTGGAAGATAAACATCAGTTGCATTTTATTATGATAAAGATAAGGGGATTTTACAACCAATCCTTGATGTTGAGGCTCTCCTTTGGCAGGTATGTATCCAAGCACGTTTGCAACACCCTCATACACAAAGTTCCAAGATCTCACTATGTTCCTAACACACAAAAACAATCACACTCTGCTCTATTCTCCCAAAGTTATAATTGCTTCCCCTCACTATGATTGATGCTTCTAACTAGCTAACTAAGGCATCAAAGATGAAAGAGGTCTCCTTATATAACAATGGAGAAGGAGGATATGGGCCCACAAATAATGGGAAAAAATCTTATCCTTTGGAGTAGTTCCTATTTTATGGGAATAAGAAGCCAAAAGGGGAATTACTTGACCATATATTTAAAACAAACTTCCAACTCTCCGCTTCACGAAGCTTTTAAACGTGGAAATTCATTTCTATTTAGAAAACTTTCCAAAAGAGGATCAATGCGGGTCAGACATTAAGACAGAGCTCTAATCCGCGCGGGTCTTAGTGCAAATCTCTGCTATCGACATGGTTCAGACACTGAGATAAAGTACCGACCTTGAAAACCAAGTTTTTATAGGGATCTTCCAGAAAGTTGTAAAGGGAGATGAATTGGCAGATAAAGTGTGGTTCAGGGGTATGTATTCCATTCTTGGAAAGTACACAAGGGTTTTTGTATGGGTCCTCTAGGATCAAGGAACGAGGAGTACAGGGAAAGTGACAAATTGCTGTGTAACATGAGCCCAATGATATTCAGTCGAGAATCAATCAGATGATTCATTTCCAGCAATCTCGAGAGGAAGTATTTCATAATACTTCAAAGCTTCAAAAAGATATCAAGAATATATATGACAGAAAAACCAAAGCATATGATTTCAGTGTGGGAGATGTTGTTCTCCAATGGGATGCCCAAAACGAGGAAAGAGGAAATCAAGGCAAGTTTGAAAACTTGTGAAAAGGACCATACAAAATTTTGTCTTTCAGAGGGAAGAATGCCTTTTTGTTAGAAGAACTTGATGGACAAGCTTTTCCAAGAGGACCAGTCAATGGTAGACTCCTGAAACATTACCTCACTTTATTTTTTTAGAAATTTCTCATTTTCATTGTACATAATAGTTTATTTTGCTGCCAAAGTGTGAAGGATTTGTCATGGAAGCTTTAAGCCCGAGGAGATTCTTTTATCAGTTGTTGTTTTGAAAATTTACATCAGTTTTTTTTAGTCAAGTCAATTCTAGTTTGTTAGTCAGTTATTTTAGTGTCAATTTTTGTTTTTATTTTTGACTATATTTCCCAATGGATGAGGCTACTTGGTTTACGGTGTTCTTGACACCTCCTGAAGGATATTGCATCCCCAACTGGAGCCAATGTTAGTGTCTATGAGTCACCAATGATCAAATGTACTCTTTCAATGTTAGTTGATAGAATCCTAGGTCAAATTTTATAGTTTCAAATAATTTTTCATATAAAATTTGATCATTGGTTGGTGTGCCTAGGTATATTACTTCTCCCACCATATTCAAGGTCAAAAAATTCCATCCTAGTCATATCATCACTCCTTGTGATAGGTCATCAATAAAGTGTCTTGATCATCATTTTCGTCATAAAATCATGATTATGCATACTGCAATGTTCAAAGGTCCAAATCATAAGTTTTATAAATGAATTTGATGTCATCGTTAGGTCAGGTCATCAAAAAGTCATAAAGAGTCATGTCATCACCTAGGTCACCATCATGGGAGTTAGTAATTAGGGAAAAGTGTTCTAAATGATTTCCAAGGTACATTTTACTCCTTATGAAGACGTAACTTTTCATAATAAATTGATAAAGCTGCTTTACACTACCCTATCATTCAATTTTTCAAAAAGAAAAGTGTTGTCACTTTCAATGAGCACCTCTCTATCATCGAGTTTCATCCCAGCCACCAGGGTATTGAATTTTCTCCTCAAAACACTTGCTTGCCTCCTACGTTGTGCTTCTGCCTCCTACACTGAGTTTCTGGCTCCTATGTAGCGCTTTTGAATTTGGAGGACAAGCAAGCATAAAAGGGGTTCCTTTTAGTATTCCACAGGTTATATCATCTCCTTGGAAAGTAAGTATACATTTGTAACCTTTCTTATGCATCATTCTTCTTAGAAAACTCAGTGACAATCCCTCTCCTAGGGTTTCACTGTGCTTTTGGTTTATATGTGTTTTTGTTTCATTACAATGGTAAAACACCTATATTTTATGTTTTATCACCCTAAATCACACCTCACATAACTCCCCTAAATATTTTGCATAACCATTCCCTTCATCTCCCTCATTTTCCCTACAAACCCTAGACTACGCCGCACTTTTGGCAAATTCCTAGGCTAAGACTGTGTTTTGGACCTTTTCACACCTTTCCCTTACTCTTTTCAATAAATTCCACCTCCCTACACTCTCTAACATCTATCCCTACCCCTATAATTTTTGCACAAATTAACCTAATCCCTGACCCCCTCCATTTTGTTTCCTCAATACAACATTCCCTTTTTCCCCTGTTTTCCCAATCATACCCTACCCTTCTTTCCTACCTAGCTAGGGTTTTATCATGTAGATTGAAACCATGGACAGTGAGAAGAAAAATTATAACAAAGGAGTGAAAGTTTTCAGATATGAGACAACTCATATCCAAGAAATCATGGTCTCATCGTTCATCAAGAAATCCTTTGAAGCTGTGGGCTAAGTTTTTGTGAAAGGATTCAAGAGGCAGGTTGCCATGAAAATTGACAAGCCTCTTTTCCACCAATTATTGGAGGGATAAGGCCAAAATAACAGGGTTTGAATTCACCATCTCAGCAGATGCCATAGCCTCAGCCACAAGTATCCGTAACCATGGAGAAAGTTGGTTTAAAGGGATGGATTTGGACATTGAGAATTACAAAGTTTTCCTAAAGCCACACTACAAAGATGCTCCTGCACACATCTTTCCCTTCAGAAAATTGATTGCCATGTAGGCTCCTTTAATGAATATGATCATGAAGTAATTTACTTGTGAATGGAGGTTTTCAAGGCTATATCAGTATCAGATAAGGCTACTTATGCATTTTCCAACAATCAAACCTCTAAACCTACCTCACTACTTATACGGTAGCCTTGTCAAGATGACAAAGAAGGTAAAAATAAAAGGGAAATATCTTCAAGTAAACCTATTTCACCATGGCTTGGTCAAAGTCATTGTTCTTCATCAACTTTCATAGATCAACCCACTTTGGGAGGCATTCATGCAATCAAATTCTCTTTTTCCTGCTACTAGTCAACCTAGAAGTCAAAGTACTCCATTGGCACCACCAAGGCCACAAGAGGTTGACTCTTCAAGTAAACCATCAGTGAAGAAAACCTATAGCAGAGGTAAAATACTAGTGTTTTCTCCTGATAGTGTGGAAAGAGTTCAACCTTGTATTTTCAGAGAAGGAACATCAGGACACTAACATGATGCACCCTTGCATGAGGAAGAATAGATACCTTTGGATGCTGTGATGGCTGACCTACGTGATCATGAGGAAAACAAGTCAGCTAAAGAGATAATCAAGGGAAAAAAAGGAAAAATAAGCTCAAGGACAATCTTTCAAAATCAAATTTCATGATAGCATTTTTACTGCAAGAGAACATGAAGCTTAAGGTAAATCAAAATTTTCTCAGTAAACCTAAGGCATATTTGGTGGAAGAGGATGATAAAGGTAAGGTTGTCATAGATATGGAGCATTTTTAGGACAAGGATGTTCAAATGAAGCCAAGGAGGCCAAAGACAAGAGGACTAGCAAGGCATAAAAGACAGGAAAGTGAGCCATCTCCTCCTCCAGGTCAACTAGACTTTGATGACATCATTGCAGCTGCAATTGAAAAAGACAAAGAGTTTTCGATTGACAGGGTTAATACACACCTAGATATGCTCCTAAAGAAGGCCAATAGAGACACCAAGCTTCAGAGACACATGAAAGGCAGTACTTCACCATGAATAAAATTTTCAAAATTAGGGTTAGGAATATGAGAAAGAAGCTAAATAAAAGCCTAATCAAGCTAAAAAAGAGAGAAAACCTTGATTTTCTTGCTGATGCATAATTGAATATCTAATCCATGACTGAAGAATGCAAGGGAAAGAAATTTTTACAATTTTGATAAAATTTTGTTAAATTTTGAGTTTTTTGCAATTTTGGAAATTAATGATGCACAAAAGCGCAACGAGCTCACGCTGCGCTTCTTCTCAGAGGCTCCAAGTGAGATTTTTTTTGCATGGATGGATAGATATGGGTTATTACATCTCATTTTTACTCTTAGTTTTCCATGACACTTTCCAGGTTGCTAGGAAAAGCTAAAAAACTACCTAAAACCATGTTTTTGCCACCTTTTTGGATCCCTCGCTTCGCTTCTGGAGTAGCCTTGGGAAAATATATTTTTATGTGCCTGGGAGAAGGATTTTTGCAGGTTTAAAGCTTCAAAGGGCTAGTAGAAATCCTAATCTATCATCATCAGCCTTTAGTTCAACCAAAATATCAAGGAAAACTCCTCAAAAATGCCCTTAAAGAGCATGTCGTGCTTTTGTCTCTCACGCTGCGCTTATGTCAGAAGGTCAATTTTTTTACTTTTATCAATCAGAGTCATTATCTCATGATGTAATTTGTCCTTTTATGATTTTACATGATGTAATTGTTCTTGTAAAGGTTAAGTTCATGTAAATTCATGGTCATTAATGCGTGTAAAATTCAGTCAAAGGCTAAATAGGGAGTTAGTAAACCTCCCTAGTTTTAGGTTTGGTTAGAGAGATTGGTGTAATCAGTTCCTATCATGATGGATTCGATCCCTGAGAGGGGGGAATGTAGTTTTTGATCTATATGTATCTTTTTTGAAGTTAGATTCAAGGTTGGACATCAGTTAGTCAAAGGTTTGGAGCTAGTGTACATCGTATTTTTTCATAAATACAATAGACAATTGCACCTATTATCTTGAGATTATTGTGGTATGATTTAGTGACCATGTTTTTCCTCTATTTTATCATCATATTGAATATTTATTTCCCCTTATTTCCATTATCATGCTTTCATGTGATTATCTCATGAGTGTTTAAGTAGACTTCATAGTTTATATGCTTAGTTTTGTTGAGATTTTCATGTTTATGTCTCATTTATTTTGATAAATGAATTCATAGTCTTATGCTAATTTTGAACCTTCTCTATTTCAACCCTATACCACAATGACAACTCAAATGTGTTACTGATCATACCTACCTTGCCCCATTTTATCCCTGCAACCGATCATTTGAAACCATGACCTAGTTCCCTAGACATTTGAGCCTGATCCAGAAAACCCTAAAAATAAAACCCTACTGAGTTGAATATCTAGCCTAAGATATATTTTCTTCTCGAGTCACTTCATTGGTTGTGAGAATGCAGAGAGAGCCCTCTTTGACTTTCGAGGGCTAGCTACCAAATCCAAAGTTGGTTTGAGTTTACCTCCTTCGGTCTCCTTTCTCAGCCTTGGGACACTATGGAGTATAACAGACACTATGTTTTATAATATAAATCATTGTTATTTCCAATGCATGAGTGAAGATCCTGTGATCACTAGTCGACCTGCACTCACGGGAGGGCTCCCTGTTGAGCTATGAGGTATTATTCTTAGATTTTTTTGTTCTTAGCATTATAATTTCTTTCAAGAATTTGTTTCAATTATAGTTTCATTTGGTTGCAGAGTACTCATAAATAGAAAATAATAAAAAGAGTTTAGTTATTCAATGCATCTTCTTGTCAAGCACTTAATTGTTTTATAATTCAATTAAATTTATTAGATTTTAATGAAATGCACTATAGAGGCTCAATACACGCATTAGTAACCATTCCTAAGTTATGATTTTATCTTTTGCAAATAGACATTAGATTTCACTATCATTTTCTTTCCAACGCATTTAATATAGATTTTTTTTATTGAAAATTAGCTTAAGATTTCCTTTCAACAAAATAGTGACAAATGTGTTCAATTCTGCATCAATAGAATTAGATTGTTTTCTTTTGAGTTCAGTTAGAATTAAGTTTTATTTTTGAAATTTAGATAGATATTTCACTTTAAAAGTTAAAATCAGTTAATTAGGACTTAATATAACTTTGGATTGAAATAACACATGCATAGTTATTCTCCAAATTGTATGAAAATAAATTTTCCATATTTAGAATTAGTTTCATTTTTAGAATCACTTAATCTGCAAAAGAATCCTAACATATATAGTGCACATACATTTCCCAAGTACACGTGTCCTGGTTGAAAATTAATAAAGTAAATTAAAGACAATTAATTTACCGAACATTTTGGCATCGTTGCTGGGGAAGTATATATAGGATTTCATTTTTCAATATTGATAAAAATGATAAAAAATATTTATGCATAGAGAAATGGATTCTAGGGGTATATTTATAAGTAGAGGTAGAAGTTCAATTCCAACATCACCACTCACTCCACCTACACCTCGTATTATGACACTATCCACTGAAACTCACATTCCATCATTTGCAGGTAGACATAGACTTCCTGAGGTGCATAAATATGAAATCCAACCTAGAGATTCACCAAATTCTTCTATTGAAGCTATAGTTGAAGAAACTACATCCACAACAGAAGGAGTAATATTTATCTCTTCAACTGGAGAACAAATTCTAGGACAAGAACTAGAAATCCCTAGTGAAAAAGAATAAGAAACTTATTATAACATTCCATTAGTAGAAAAACCAGAAGAAGAGCTAGATAACCCAATCATAGAACCCTATATTAGCTATGAGGAATCTACAATGGCAAGGGAAGGAGAAAGAGAAGTACATAATGTAAATGGTGAACTTAGGATTGGGGGTGGAAGAGGCAAAGGAGGAAATAGAGGAGGAGGTGTAGGAAGAGAAGGTAGCGGAGATCCAGAACCTTTTGGATTTCCAATATTTGATGAAGATTACATAGCCATAATGAAGAACATCTCACCCTCCATCCTACCTAATTTTCATGGGTTAAGACATGAGGACCCTGAAAAATTTATTTTTGAGTTTGAATTCTTGTGTAGATATTATGACTACTTACTTTATTCTCAAAAATTAAAATTGTTTCCAGCCACTCTTAAAGATGGAGAACTTAAATGGTTTATGGGATTAGGAACACATACTATCAGAACATGGGAAGAAATGAAAAATATGTTCTTAGAAAAATATAAGGATTATTGTATGCCACATAACCTTAAGGATGAAGCCTTTAAAATGATGCAAAAAGACAATGAAAATCTTGAAGACTTAGTTGAAAGATTTGCCTATAACGTTAAAAAGGCTAATACGCATAATTTAGATGAAGAAATTTTGAAAGCTCTTTTGATAAAATATATTAGAGATGAGTAGATTTATATCCTCAATTTAATGGGCAAAGGAGATGTTTCTCGACTTTCATTTAGATAAATTTGTGAACTGTGTACACCTATTTCAAAGGGTAAGGCTAGAACTGGGAAAAATCCAAGAGATCCTGTTATGACCAAAATTACTAAATCTACAAATGGGATAGTAAGTAGAGTTGAAATAGGAAGTTAGCTCGACAATTTCAAAACATATATTCTAGGGAGTCTTAGTGAACAATTAGATACCCTTAAGATACAATGTAGGGAAAAATCCGAAAATGTTGCATTATGTATCTTTTGTCCTATATGTAGGAAGAAACATGCCTTGAGAGAATGTCCCCTTGATAGTGTAGAAATTTGTGTCATATGTGTTGAAAATAATAATACTAAGGAGTGTCCTTAGATACCTAGTCTTAAAGTTGTATTTCAAGATGAAGCTAGGTCAAGCCAAGTTGAATCTCTTTGTTTTGTTGCTAAAATACCATGGCAAAATCAACAACAAAAAAACGAGTCAAGGTTTTAATACTCAATCATATGCACAACCACATAATAATCAGATTGAACCTATGCCTTGGAAACCTTGGCCTACACAATCTCAAAATCTATCTCGGGCACAAGGTTGGAAAAATACTTATGGAAAATATCCTCAATATCCTCAATTCCAACAACCTTATCCTTCTTTTCCACCACAATATTTTCCTCCTCAACCTACCCAACCTTCTCAACTCCAAAATCCAAATGAACGATTTTCATTACCATTTCCTCAAAATCCAAATCAATTTCTCGCTCAACCACTTCCTAACCCATATAATAAAAATAAACAAGTTGTTTATAATATTGAAGGAACACATTTTCAAGCTTGTTTAATAACACCACTAGGTCTAAATGATGTCCAACTCATATCTAGTGAAGTTCTTCAAAATAAGTCACCAACAATTATCATCCAAGAATCTAAAGAGGATGAGATTCATGAAAAAGATGAAAGTATTGATTAAGAAAGTATTCCTCTAAGGGAATATATTGCTATACAATCAAAGGATGAACAAATAAAAAATTCTCCCACAATTCCTCTAGTAGAACAACCTTCTATTTCTTTACAAGATACACATTTTCCCGAAAGACTTAAAATCAATAAAGGAATAGAAAGGAATTTTGCTTTATGAGATTATGATATGATAGATGAAATTAAGAATGTTCACATTAAAATTCCTTTACTTAATTCTATAAAGGAAATACTAATATTTGCAAAAAATATCAAGGAGCGTTGTATCAGAAAACCAGGAAGAAAAAGAAATAACATTTAAAAGATTCAAGTGGTAGGAATTTTTTTTGATATTATGACAGGGAAAACTATTTTCCAAAAATATTTAGATCCAGGAAGCCCCATTGTAAAAATACACATCAATGGTGTTGAGATCCCAAACACTTTAATTGATCTATGAGCAACCATTATTATTATGAGTAAATATACCATGGAGCAACTTAAACTTCCAAATATTCAATATACTCCAACATTATTACAATTAGTAGATAGAATTGTTATTAAACCAAATGGATTTTTAGAAGATGTGTCTATTTCTCTATATTCTTAGGAATATCTTGCAGACTTCATGATTTTAACTCCCAAGAACAACTTAGGAGGCCATCCGTTGATCTTAGTATACATTGGCTAGCTACAACTGATGCATTCATAAGTTGTAGATCAGATCATATGTATTTATCTGATGGAAATTCCACTAAGAAATTCACATTGTATCCTCCTTCAAAAATAACCATCGAAGTAGAAAGTGAAATTTGGATAGATGATGATGATGAAGACTTTGACCATTTGCAATCAGTTTATACTTTTTCAAAAGTAGATGAAGAAAATCAATTGATAAATTTGATGAATAATAATGATTCTTCTTCTTAACGTGAGAAAAAACAAAGTTTTCAAGAGAAATGTAATCTTGAATATCTATCATCTCATCAATATGGTTTACATTCTATGGAGAAGTTTGGAAATTCTCAAGTAGAATTTTTTCCAGGAAAAACATTAAATATCAACAATAATTTAGAAGAATCTCAACAAAAAAAATTAATAAAGATGCTACAAAAACATTCCTGTACTTATGCATGGGAATATACTGATATGAAAGGAATTGATTCTAAAACTTGTATGAATCATATTTATATTCCAAAAAATGTCAAACCGGTTAGACAACGTCAAAGGAGAATGAATTTCGTTTATCCTATATTAGATAGTTAATCGGTGTCACCTCTAGTGATTTTTCCAAATAATAAAGGGAAATGGAGAAAATGTATTGATTATAGAGAATTAAACAAATCCACTTTGAAAGATCATTTTCCACTACCCTTTATAGATTAAGTATTATATGCCTTGGCACGAAAGAAGTATTTTTCATTTTTAGATGGTTTTAGTGGATACGATAAAATCAAAATAGCACTAGAAGATCAAGAAAACACTATTTTTACATTTCCTTGGGGAACATATGCCTATAGGGTACTTCCCTTTGGGTTATGTAATGCACCTGCCACATTTCAAAGAGAAGTTTTAGGTAATTTTTTTTATCTGATTCATGAATGTGTGGAAGTATACATGGATGATTTTATTGTGTATGGAGACACTTTCTAAGAAGCTATGGAAAATTTAGAAAAAAATCTTATTAGATGTAAATAATAAAACCTTTCATTAAGCCATGAAAAATGTGTTATGATATTTAATGAAGGGATTGTTTTAGGACACCATATTTCAGGCGATGGAATTAAGGTGGACACATGTAAGGTAGAATTTATTTATAAAATTTCAATTCTTGTTTTTCAAATATATGTTAGAAGTTTTCTTGGATTGATTGGATATTATATGCGATTCATAGAAAACTTCACAAAAATAGCCTCTTCACTTTTCAAACTTCTTACAAAAGATTTTGAATTTGCATGGAACTCTGCTTGTCAAAAAGCGTTCGAAACATTGAAACAAAAAATCACTGTAGCACCAATTCTAAGAGGACCTAACTGGTATCTTCCTTTTCACATATCTATTGGTGCTTTAGATACAACTTTAGGATTCATATTGGAACAAAAATATTTAGCTCCTTATGCATTTTATTATACGAGTACAAATTTGACTCCAGCAGAGCTGGATTTTACTGTGACTAAAAATGGGTTTTTAGATGTTGTACATGCAATTAACAAATTTAGTCATTACATTACTGGTTATGAAACTTTTATTTATAAATATCATTCTGCCATTGGATATTTAATGAGCAAACCAATTACTAATGGGATAATTACAACATGGTTATTATTATTATAGGAATTCAACATCACTATTCTTGATAGATCAGGGAAAGAAAATAGAATTGTTGATTTCATTTCCATAATACAAAATAATAATGTTGATGTTCATTTAAAATATAATTTTCCTGATGAGTATATTTTTTCACTATCTACTAAATTGCCTTGGTTTGCAGATATTACCAATTATTTAGTTGGAGGAAAATTTCCACCACAATTGTTAGAAAGATAAAAGAAAAAAAGTTATAAAAGCCAATGAATCCTATTCTTGGATAGATGGAGAATTATACAAAACTTGACTTGATTTGATCATTTGAACATATTTTCAAGAAGATGAAGTACCATAAATTCTAAAATCTTGCCATGAAGAACCATGTGGAAGGAATTTTGCTGATAAAAGAACTGCATACAAAATTATTCTCTTAGGATATAATTGTCCATCTACTTTGAAATATGCCAAGGAATATGTAAAAAGATGTGATAGTTGTCAAAGAATGCGAAAACCAATGCCATCAGATGAAATGCCTCTACAACCATAGGTACTTGTGGAATATTTTGAAAAATGGGCTTTAGATTTTGTGGGACCTATAAATCATCCATCTAAACAAAAAAGGTACATAATTTTTTGCACATATTATGTCACAAAATGGGTAGAAGCTAAAACTCTTTTATTTTCAACTGAAAATGTTGTAGTAAATTTCTTTTTGAGGATATCTTTACTTGTTTTTGTGTTCCAAGAGAAATTGTAACAAATAAAGATACCCAATTCACATCCAAGTTGGTACAAAAGATCATGGAGCAGTATAAAACCAAACATTGAAAGTATTCCCCATATCATGCACACGCCAATGGGAAGGTGGAATGTACCAACAAAGTTCTTGAAGCAATTCTTAACAAGACTGTGCAGTTGCATCGAAAGGATTGGGCAGAAAATATTCCAGAAGCATTATGGGCATATCGAACCACATGGAGAAATACAACTGGACATAAACCTTATGAGCTTGTTTATGGGAAGAAAGTTTTTTTTCCAATAGAATTCCAGGTTGATACCTACATAACAACTGCTAAGTTGGGCCTTGAGCTCCCAGAAGCTCAAAAGTAAAGACTAGCACAATTGAATGAGCTAGATGAAATCCGAGAATATGCTATTCAGAGTAGCATAGTGCAACAACAAATATAAAAATGGCATGATAATTTAATCAAAGCTAAAAACTTAAAACAAGGTAATTGGGCTCTTCTTTTTTATTCCAAGTTTAAATATTTTCAAGGAAAATTTCAAACTCATTGGCTTGGTCCTTATGAGATTGATACTATTTTTGACAATGGAGCAGTCAAAATTGTTGGCTCGAGGGGTCCTGACCTAGGTTCGAAGGTTAAGGTTTGCCAACAAACCCCTATACTACTGGCCCTTTCGGCAGTGACCTTCTTGCGCAGGCCAAAGTCTCACCCGAAGCAGTATGGGAGGGTGCTGGAACTAGGATTCCGCACCCTGGGAGAGGGCAAGTAAGTTAGGCAGAGCTACATTCGACTTCACAAATATCACATTGCATATTACATAACCTAGATCTATCAGTCCCTTCACATCCACGTGCGCAATACCACATATAATCTAAATAATTAACAGATATAGGACAATAAAGCAACTATCACAACTATTCTTGCATAAAGTCTAACAAGCAAATTCAGATCAATTGTCAACGCAACATAAGTACTTAACACAGTTACTTGCGAAGCTCAACATAGAATCATGCATAACATAACAGATATCACAGATTTCAACAACCTTCTGCTTTCATTAATCCTTCAGATCCTTTTACAATACCCAAAACCCAACCTGTGCATACAACAGCAGGGTCTGCACACAGCAGGATTGAGGATCTCCGTGCACACAACCAGTAGGAGTCCTTTCCCCAAAAACCCAAATAGATCTACTAATTCGCAATTCACACCAATCTTAGTTCATTGTCTGCATTACAACTCAAAAAAGGTTCAATTACTTATACTACTTTAGCCTACGCATCCAATGGTCCGCAAACTGTGGTTTGCGGACTCTTAGTCTACCCTTGACCCACTTACAATGCATTAGGGGCTTTGAACCACCCCAAAACCCCTGCGTTAGACTAAATATAATAAAAAATATACAAAAATGGACCATATTTGCAACTTGTGTAGGAGACCCTGTTCCAATAGTCCCCCAACACAATATTGTGACTCGTCCCGAGTCACTGTGGTGGTGGGGTCTCCACCTGCGTGCCTAGTGCATTGACGACTGCTGTTATGTAGGTAAATCCTCTCTGCAGACAGAGACGATCCCTCTAGCCCTAGGGTGGGTCTAGTAACAAGGAATCATGCTAAGGTGTAGGTTCCTAGATATTCAAATGAAAAAAGGACGTGATAAGTAGCCTACCTGTGGTCCAATGCTGTTGTCGGCAATCATAGTGGTGATGAGAATTGCTCGCTCCCGATTCGGCAAGTCACAATCCCTTCGCTTATCACGCTTGGAAACCTGCACAAAGATCAAAAAACGACAACCATATCCCACATACTAATTTCATCCAAAATCTACTAATCAGTCAGAGAATACTAGCATATTGCATTCGATAAAGATAAAACACAAGACGGGAACCAAACAATAGTCACTTATATTAAAAGGTATAAAGAAGAGATACAACCATGCTCTGATGTTACGGTCTCCTCCATTGGGGCTCGGGTGAAGCACGTCTCAAAGCTCGTTGGGGAATTCAGATGGGATAAGGGACCTCTCGATTGATTTCTCCTTGTTCTACCTTCTCAATAACTCGGTTGTTCAACTATAGCTTAGTCTCTCAAGTTCAACACTTCATCTATAGCTACAGCTAGTTCAACTAGTTTTCATAAAGAGAGAAGGCTTGTTTATATAGAGGCAAAAGAGGAGGTTGGGAACCCTACAAATGTGGAAGGGAGGCCTGTCCTTTAGGAGTTTTCCAAGGGAGGTGGAAACTACTAGCTAAAGGAGGAGGCCCGTGGTTGTTTCAGTTCAACCACTCCCAATGAATCATCCCCGAGGTGGTTGGAATGGAACCTCTGCTCTATTTTTG
Organism: Pinus albicaulis; assembly: GCA_034641835.2. NCBI lineage: Eukaryota > Viridiplantae > Streptophyta > Pinopsida > Pinales > Pinaceae > Pinus > Pinus albicaulis. The sequence continues at coordinate 98,262,267 of CM076569.1, forward strand.
AAAAAAAATTCATAAATAGCTTGGCGTGGGAATTACATTGGGAAAGAGCGCCAAGTGGCGCGGGCTTAGTGTAAAATTCCCAGGTCGGCGCAAGGAGGTAAAGGGCTACTCGTGCCAAGGCAAAAAATAGGGATTTTCACAGCTCTGCTTAAGGAAATTTCAACAAGAAGAATGTTTCCTTCATCAAAAGGGATGCAAGGATGTAATTTGCAAAGCATGACACTGTGCATTGGTCACAGAAACGACCCTCCAATGTGCGAGTTGGGGATTGCAGGGACAGTGACAAAACGCTGTGTAACAAATGCCCCCTAAAGCATGAGGTCTGAGGGAGAAGGGGGGGCGAAATGCTTTATGAGAACACGTTTGAACCAAACACTACTTTCGGAAAAACTGCAATTAAAAATACACCTGATATCTCTGATACATGAACATGTGGCATGGGCGCATCTATAATAGAGCATATAAAACTGGGATCTAGGTATGGACGTAGCCATTCAGTAGTAAAGATCAACAAATAGACTCAAGTATGGTCGCAACCATCCAATCAAAGAGTCGTGCAATAAATCATGATAATCCACAACGAACCCACGACTTGGATCTTATCAGACAAAATCCAGGGTCTTGTGCTCCATCTCGACCCGAACAAGTACAATTTCTAGCATGCCAATGTATGAGCTGAAGTCGAACATGCAAGAAAATCGTCTGATTACCAGCCAATGATGAAAGCTGTTAACAGATGTGAGAGGATCCACCAATAATGACAATGGATCTCAAGGTACGAAAGGTACAATCCACGTAATGTGAACAGTGATCTGGAATCGAACACCCGCAGAGTCAATCGATCGAAGGTCAATGATGTGGACCTTGCGTCGAATGTGAAGAACCTTCCATTAAGGCATGCGAGCTCCAAGGTATTGGAAGGGAGTCTCTAGATCAGATTCCTGGATAATGAGCTGAAGTCGACAGGAAGTGACCTGGTCGAAGGAGGGCCATAATTTTTCCCACATCATCGACACGAGACAGAGGAATATGATGTTTGTGAATCAGGACCAACAGAGAATCAGAGGGAGGTTGAAAATTGTAGAGGAAAACTTCTCTTGAACATATCAGCAGCACGACACTGGATTTGGCAGTATTTGACATCAAAGGATTTGAGGTCATGATGATGTGGCAAAGAGCGAGTGAGAGGTCAAAAAATATTACCCAAACCCATGGAGGCAAACATGACGAAATGAGATGTCCCCAACCTGACACGAATGCAAACAAGTGCCATGTTCAAGAGAAACATACTGCCAACACAACTAAAATCTGGTTCCATTTCCACCCACCATTTCTGGCGAGTACCCCAATTATTTTTGAAAACAAGCTTGAAGGGGATAGCATATGCTTTCACTATAAGTTTGTCCTTCAAAAAAATCCATCCTAGTACATTTTACAAGCCCTAGGAAGGAGGAACTCGAATAACATCATGGTGACGAAGTGCGATGTCATCAGGGTTTAACGAGTCTGACAAAGGGAGAACTCAACATCTTTTCATGTTTAGAGAGATTGAAAAGAAGGCAGAAAATAAAACTCTAGCAGTCCCTTTTCGTAGGTAGTCTCACAGATTTGAAAAGGTAGAAAACTGTGTCTGAGAGAAACTTTTAGTCGCGATAGGCTAAGGTATTCCTTTTTTGTAAATAATCCATTCTAGCCCAAAAAAGGGGTAAATGTATACTAGGTAGATATCATTTCGCAGCCATTTAACGAGTTCAAAATGACAAGCGTCTCGGAAATATTTTCAATTTTAGAGATTCAGAAAAGAGCTGAAAGATGACTCCAGTAGTGACTTTTTTGTGTTTTTACCGAGTCCGAAAAAGTATAAAATATAACTCGTCACTTCATCCTTGTCGCATAAAAACCTGTTGCTGCACAAGAGACATATATAAAACCCATTGTTCAAAAATAATATCATAAAATAATCGAAAAATATGCCTTAAAACCTAATTAGGGTTGTGAAAAAGTTATAAAATTCCAAAAATAGTAAAAAACAATTAATTTCACTTTTTACCTCTTGTGGAGCAATGTTTACCCATTTTATTGTGCAATCTTGCGGTGACAATAGCGGCCAATCCAGTACATCAATCACAAATCTATCAACTCCAGGTAATAGTTGAGATCCCTCTTGTCATTTTAAGCTATTCCTTTCTTCCTGCGTTTGTCAATTTTGAATTTGGGGAGAGAAATTTTAGAAACTAGGGTTGTGCGGTCGGCGTGGGTTTTGGGCACAGAGTCAAGCCAACTGCCCTATTTTTAAAATTAGGGCGCGCCAACGGCGCAATGCAATTTCAAGCAATAATAATTACCAAATGTCCCATTTTTTTACAAATTCAAGGACAAAAATTGACTAATATCACTTGTATGTGTGTGTTTGCAAGTAGAACAGAGAAAAATGGTCATTGAATGGAAAGAATGGGAACATAGTGAGGAATATGAATTAGCCATGGAAAATGAGGGAGTTATGGAAGCCCTCGGAAACTGTGGTTTGAAAAAATTCTTCCTCACACCATGTCTCTGAGCCCAATAAGAATTGCTACAATATCTTATCAGTATATGGGATGAAGATCAAGAGAAGTTCATCCTACGGGATCAAGAACTTGAGATTGATGTTTCCGATGTGTACTTCATCACAGGATTATCACGAAGAGGTGCAACACCACTCCTAACCGGCACTCGGCCCTGCATGGAAAACATGTCCGTGGTGATAGACAGGGTATGTCGAGGAGCGCGGAAAGGAACTGGTAGTGGGAAAGTCGATATAAAAAATATCCCGGATTTGACACTATGCATGGTATTGCATACCATCACACGTGCTGCGTGATCACAAGCACCGCAAGAAGCAACAAAGACACAGTTTCTTCTTGCTGTGGACTGCATGGCTCCGACCCTCTTCAAATGGGTAGAGGCGGTGACCATAAACATGAAGCGCCAATTAACCAAATGCAAGAAGACCAAACTTAAACAATTTGGTTATAGATCCATCCTGGTATCGTTCTTCTTGGAACGGTTACCAATTTTTCAGCGACAAGAGGTTATAGTTCCGAATCCAACAGCGAGAGAACCTCAGATGGCCCGATGGGTAGCACTGATGCCAAGGGCAGGGGGCGACCAACAGATGTCTTGGAGGCCAGAATTTTTTGATTGGCTCCATCGACAACTGATTGTCGTGGAGGATTGGCCCTACTCTGGCATAGAATTCACTGGTGACCCAGACCTCCCACTCCCGAAGGGAGAAGATTGGGATGAAGATTTGGGTAAGACTCAATTTTTGAATTTTATGAGTATCATGATTTTTTTGTTTATGTATGTTCTGACATTAAATCCATGTGATGCAGATGTTGGCCCAGAGAGACCTGTCGGCATGTCACCAATAGCGAGGCGAATCCCTCGTGATTTCAACCCTCAAGGTGAGGGGAACGAGGAAGATGAGATAGTGCGCAACCTGGAGGGGATCACCCGAGGAGTCCCAGATTATGCACGTTTTGATGATGTTCCTCGCACCTATCAGAGACACACTATAGGAGTGTCTAGCCTAATCCACCGCTTGTTGAGGCGGCTAGTACGAGATGTGACATGTTATCACGAGAATCATGCTGATTAGACACCTAGGTTTATTTCATCTGCATATTTTTTCGAGACATGATATCTTGGGATGTAACAGAAACATAAACATATCTTTTGACGTTATGATGCACACATTTGCAAACATGTGATATATATATACATCTATTTCCTTACATGGATATTTTTACATATGATGATGCTTTTACAAATTATGCAAATGTCTATCTAATACAATGTTAGACACTATATCAGATAACGTGTTCATTCGCCTAGGAATATGTTGATAAGTAATGAAATCAAAATGTCTTTCCAACAAACGAATACGTAAATACAATCTCAGAATGTGTGTATTTCTAACCGAATAATGATTATTGAGTTGTAGAACAACAAGGTGTGAATATAGTGTTGGGTGTGGAGCTTGATTATCTTGCTTATTTTTTATCACAGCGTTGGACCCCTGTACCTTAATGGGGCGGCAACGCCGCCCGTAATTAAATGCTGCCTGGGGGGTCCAGGGGGGCGACTGTGACTTTATGGAGCCCCCCCCTGGCAGGGGGTTTCGGGGGCAGCACCCCCAAAGCTAAAAACAGATGTAAAATTTCCTTGTAAAAGTATAATAATTTCTAGTCAATTTGGGCCGTTCATTAGGCGGATGATCTGATGGTGGAAATTATGTTTAGTTTATGGTTTTTTGCCCTAGAAGGAAACCCCTCACTTGTATGAGGGTATTTTATTGCAGAAATGTATTGTGTGTGTATTCTTGGAGTGAGAAACATATAGGGAGACTGTGAGAGAGAATAGAGGATATTACAGCAGATCTGCTATTGGTTGTGTCTCTTCATTTTACTGGATAATATAAAGGAAGGACTGGCTGTTCGGGGTGGACGTAGCCCAAACTGGGTGAACCACGTATATCTGTGTCTCTCTAGTTTTATGTGTTTTGTGTTCTTGTGTTTTCCGCATATTTTATGTGTTTCATTGCTCTGTAATATTTAATTTTCTAACATCTAGATTTACAAGCAATGCGCGTACGCCGAGATTAATTGCCTCGATTAATAACTCAATAACAACGTTATATTCAACAATATTGTTTGTAGTTCATCCTATAAAAATACCTTGTAGGTCTATCAACTCACCAGCAGGATTATAAATTACCCAGGCTGCCGAAGACAAATTCCTGGTACTGCGGGAAGCACCGTCCGCGAAACCAACATAAGGGGTAATAGACATCTGCACAATAAGAAAGACCCAATAAGCAGAGAAATGATCACAATGCACATCAAACCCAAAAACATGTACAAAAATGAAAATAACACCTATGTACACCTGATATGCACAAATGACTCATGCATAATATTTTTTGAGATACAACCCATTTCTGGGCTATTCAAGAGGATGGCCTTCGTAGTCAATTAGCTCATAGGCCCCATTTTGCAACACACGTTTAACGATGTAGGGCCCATGCCACATAGGTTGAAATTTACCTGCCCCCATCTTATCATGAGCTTGGTCATATAGGAGGAAAAGATCCCCTTCAACGAAAGAATGAGGGGAGACTGATTGATCAAAACGAGCTTTGACTCGCTTCTTTTGTGCCTCGATGACCAAAGCAGCTAAGCAACGAGTTTCATCTAACCTCTATAAGTAAAGGAGATGCTCTTCTTCTGGCGAAGTATTAGGCAATAATTCCACAGCTAGCTTGAGCGAAGGTATTTCACATTCAATCGGGAGAGTAGCTTCCAGACCGTAAACCAACTGAAAAGGGGTGAATCCGGTTGCACTCTTCACTGAGGTTTGGTATGCCTAAAGAGCCGAAAATAACATGAGATTCCAGTTTGATTTGTGGATCCCAATTTTACATTGAAGCATTGTGACAAGAACTTTGTTCACAGCTTCAACCTGGCCATTGGCTTGAGGGTAGTATGGCGTTGAGTTGTCGTGACGCAGACCCAAATTAGAATTCAACTTCGCCACCATATAATGCTGAAAATGGGAATGATGATTGGTGACGATGGCTTGAGGGACACCAAACCTAGCAATAATATGATTGAAAATGAATTGAGCGGCTGTCTTACCATTAGCGACAAGGGTAGGCATTGCTTCAACCCATTTGGTGAAGCAATCCACGGCTACAATGATATAAGCATGCCCCTCGGCCGAGTGAGGGTTACACGTCATAAAATTGATGCCCCATTTGGAAAAGGGACCAACGGTAATGACAGGGTGAAGGGGAACAGGTGGTGCATGCATCTTGCATTGATAAATTTGGCAATCATGGAATTTATGAACTGCGACAATACAGTCTTTGAAAATGGAAGGCCAAAAATACCCGGCATGAAGCATATTTTGTGCAGTAGCGTAACTAGACATGTGACCATCACAGGCGTCACTGTGACAATCATTCAACACCTTCTCAGCTTCCTTGAGGGTCAAACATCGGCGAAGTATGGAATCAACTCCAACGCGAAAGAGCGTATCTCCGACTATGCGATAAGGTTGCGAGTGATGCCGGATAAGACGGCGGGCATCCTTTGTCAACTCAGATCGGAATGTGGAAGTCTATATATATACAATGATATCACCGTACCAGGGATCGAGGGTGCTAATCAAGAAAAGTGTATCGTCCGGGATATGGTCCTCAGAACGAGACAGAGTGGAGTCTGAAGGAAGGGAACAAATTAAATCAACAAAAACCAGTGATTTCTTTGATTTGGCAGCAGTAAATTCCAAATTGAACTCTTGGAGGATAACGATCCACTTCGAGTATTTTCCCCCCAGCAATTTTCGAGACAAAATATAGGTCATGGGGTTGCAATCAGAAATCACAGTTACCGTACGCAAAAGGATATAATAACAAAAGCGCTGGACGGCCTGGACCGCAGCTAGTGATAACTTCTCAACATGAGCATAACGCGTTTCAGGATCGAGAAGGTTACGAGACAAGTAATAAATTACATGTTCGTGACCGTCATCATCGTCTTGAACCAAAACCATGTCAATTGTACTAAAAGCGGCAGCTAAGTAGAGGGAAAAATCACGATGATAATTTGGAGGACATAACAAAGGAGCGTTGACCAAAAATTTCTTGAGTGTATCAAAATATTGTTGAGCAACCTCATCTAACTAGAAAGGGACGTCCTGTTTCAAAAGTCACGTGTATCCTTTAGCTACTTCAACATAGTTTGGTATAAAACGACGTAGAAAGTTGGCCTTACCTTGCAGACTCTGTAACTGATGTAATGAGGATGGAGAGGGGAGATTAACAATAGCATCAACCTTAAGTGGATCAAGGCGAATTTCGTATTTAGATACGATAAACCCTAAAAATCTACCGGAATCAACGCAGAAGACACACTTATGTGGATTAATCCAAATGTTGTAGTGTCGACAACGAAGAAAGATCTGACGAAGATGGTCCGGATGGTCCATACACTTAGCTGAATGAGCCAGAAGGTCATCCAGGTAAGGCTGAACGATGTGATGAATGTCATGAAAAGCGTAGGACATCGCGCACTGGAAAATGGCCCCGGCATTCTTCAAGCCAAAAGAGAGTTTCTTGTATGAAAAGGTACCCCAAGGACAGATAAAATTCGTCTTATGTTGATCGGCCAGGAGAATTTTAATCTGATTATAACCAGAAAATTCATCCATAAGGGAAAAAATCTCACTCCTAGCACAATCATCAATGATTTGATCGATGAAGGGAGTGGGATAATTATCCTTAGGATAGGCCCGATTTATGTCACGGTAATCAACACAGACACGGATAGTTCCTTTTTTCTTATAAACAGGAACAATGTTCGAAACCCAATCTGTTAAGGGAATTGGATAAATGAAACCAGCTTTGAAAAGTTTTTCAACTTCACTTTTAATGGAGGCAGCCTTTCTAGGGTGCACCGGACGAAGACGTTGGCGAACAGGCTTCGAACCGGGATAGGTAGGGATTTCATGCACCACTATACTAGGATCAATGTCAGGAATTTCTTCGTAGGACCATGCGAAAACATCACGAAATTCATAGAAAAGGCTAGTGTAAGCTTGGACTTCATCTAAAGAACAAGTGACTCCCACGTGGATGTTCTCGACGATTCTCGATTCCACGAAAATTTCAATAAGCATTGTCTGTGTGATATTGCTCAAGTTACCTTCCGTAAAGACTTCATGTATCAGAATTAGCATTTGAAGTGGAGGAGAAGGGACTTGAGATGAAAAATTCTCAAGACTTGTAGACATAGCCCCGAGGCCAGGCATAAATGAAGAACGATGATGACCATCTTCCCACGGTAAGTCTTCGAGAGACATGGTTTCCATGATAGCTTTGTCAGAAGGAAACACTTCTTTCAAAGGGTCAGGCGAGTCTACATCGCCGAGCCAGGGGGATTGAGAATACACGTCAAGAGACAAGCTCAAAGGAGCACTATCAGAAGGTGAATTTTCCGATGTAGCAATGAGTTCACAATAATCGATTTCAATCAGACTCAAAGGCATTGAATCTCCATATGAATCGACCTGTTCAGGCGAAGGAATAATCCATGGGTCATTCAACCGAGAGATCATATTAATTTGAACAGTCTTTGGTGGTGAAAGGGGAAAAATACCCATGAGGGCTGGATCCTTGAAGAGACCCGGCCCAATGCTCTCGAAGGGAGAAGGAATCTTATCCACATACAGAATGTTGTTCTCGGAAGTAGAGGTGAAGAAAGACAATTGATCGACAGTAACTATCTTGCCTTCGTATGGAAATTTCAAAACACGGAAGAGGGTGGACGGAACGCAAAGCATAGCGTGATTCCAACTGCGACAGAGTAGACGATTGTAATTGAGTTTAGCATCAACGACTTCTACTTCAACATTGACTGTCTTCCCTTTCAATGTAATCGGAAAACTTGTGAGAACACCCAAAGGTTTTGATTCCCTTCCATCAAATGCTTCAAGGGCATTTGGCAAGGAATTCAAGGCTGGAGAACCAATGGCCTTCCAGCATGAAGCGGAAATGACGCAGGTTGATGCACCTTTGTCCTCAACGGCTCAATGGATGTTGGGACCATTAACAACGACTTGTATAATGAGCGCAATATGATGTGGAAGTCATGGGATGAAATTATCTAGATCGAAAGCGAGAAGGCTAGTATCAGCAAGATCAACCCCGCCGATCGCAGATAATAAATATTTCCATTGAGATGTACAACTCTGGAGTACTTCTAACGCGGACATCGCGGATGGCGCCTGTGCTAAATCCTCAAAAATACTGTAATTTGTAGCAACACGGGCGTTGGGATTATAAGAAGATTTCCGGAGAACACCTTTGGAAGGTGGTCACACAACGGGTTCAGTACTGGGCCTTTCAATCTCAAGAGGGCTGGAAAAAGGTGGAGGAGGACCATTAGCGATCTCCTTCCCCGTTTCCTAGCGCAACCCTGCATAATATTTCGACCGAGTACCAATGGAAATAGATGTAGAACCGTTCATCATGAACACTTGAGAGCCAAATGGAACAGATGATTGAGATTGCTCTACCATCTGGGTCTGCTGAGATGGAAAAGGTTCTTTAAGAAAAGTAGGAGTACCCTGATTTCCTTTGAGAAACTTACTCACTTTGGACCGTTGAGGACAGTCCTTGGTGTAGTGGTCTTCATCACAAATCAGACAGGGATACTTCGGCTTACACTGCGAACCATCATCAACACGAGATTTGGACGAATCTAGTTTCGGGGCATCGGCCTTAATCTTGCCTTTACCCTTCTTTTTCCCTTTAGAAGTCTTATCCACAGGATTGGCCTGAATGGCATTGACCTCCAAGGTTTTACCAGGATTCAAACTAGATTGAGGAGCAATATCATTGGAAGAATTAGATTTTTGCTTCACAGGGTTGGAGGAAGAAGACTTACACGAAGTCTGAGACACATAACCAATAATACCATTGACGGATGGGGTCGCTGATGTGGTAGAAGTTCCAGGTCATGGGGCATCAGTCAAAATATCATAAAATATGCCCGATTGAGAGTACACGAGATCAAGGTACTAGGCACAAGCAATGGCCTGTTTCTCGGTTACACATGCCCCCATGGCTATGTCTTTCACAATCTGATTGACAAAGGAGGTAGTGAACCAATGAGTAAGAAGATGGTCAGGAATTTCAAACTTGATCAAGCGACGACGACATCTCCATTCATAAATATGGTCTGAGATATGAATAGCCCGGTCCTGTTTCAAGGAGGTGAGGAAATGCGTCCCGGCTTCATAACGAACCGGTAACAGAAAATGAGTAAGGAAAGACATAGCAAGAGAGTTGAAATCTTGAAAGATATCGTGAGAGAGTTTGATATACCACTTAGCAGCAACATCAGTAAGAGTCCTTTGGAAAATACGAAGTTGAATGGAATCATCAACCTAAGAGTTAGAGGAACACCACAAGTGGTAAGTCATAACATGTGCTTGGGGGTCTTCTGCGGACTTGCCCTCAAATTTGGGACAATCACCAGGAATCTTAGTCAGAACCGGAGGCCAATACGGGTTGTGAAGAATAGGATAATTCGTCAAATTTGACACATCTGGTAACTCCAACGTAGCGAGAAATGGTAGTTGAGGGTTAAAAGGCATAACATGTCCCTGATAAGAACCCGAACTTGCATTCCATCCTGTTTGAGAAAAATTCTGCCCCCATGGGTTCTCTCCTGAAGGATTCAGATGATATGGGGGATAAGCTGAATAAGTATGTTGATATTGAAGATACTGATTTTGAGTATAACATTGAGGTCCTTATTGAGAATTTTGCAGTGGAATGTAAGTATGGCCTTGCGGTTGATTATACGGCAATTGAGATTGAGGGTGATAAGTAAAACCTTGAGGTACACTATATACTGGTCGATATTGACCACGAGGATAATAAAAGCCTTGGGGTTGAGATGGCTGTTGATAAGTGGGTCCCCGTTGAGCAGAATAAATAGGGTAAACTGGCAGCTGAGCAGACTAAACAGACTGCTGAAAAGTAGGACCTTGCTGTGAAGCAGAGTAAAATTGTTGTTGAGCAGACTGAGCCGGCTGTTGGGCCAGTTGAGTAGGTAGCCCTTGCGGAGAATATTGAACTAGATGCTAAGAGCTACCAGGTTGCCCTGGATGAGCAGGTTGGCCTGATGGCTGTGATGAACCAGGTTGCCCCAGAGGAGGACCAGAGGGTTGTCCTTGTTGCCCAACATTCAGACCAGTTTAAGTATATGATGTCAGTTGTTGGACAAAATTTTGTCCTTGAGACGAATAGATTTCCCCACCAGGACCGTAAGAAGGTCCTGGTTGATACAAAGGTTGACTAGAAGGCCCCTGAGGTTGTCCTTGTTGGACCATGGGTTGGCCTTGTAAAGGTTAGCCCTTTGGACCATAAGGTTTTCCTTGTGGACCGTATGCAAATACTGACTGAGCTGAAGGTTTTCCCTGAAAGGGTTGTCCTTGTGGGCCAAGGGGTTGCACCTGATAAGTCCTCCCTATCTCGGAACGATTTCATAGGGGTCATAAACAGGAACACCACACTCATCATAATGATGGAGAGTAGGAAACACATAGATGGGGTTACCGAAAGCATCATAGTGATGAGGAGTAAGATAGGGCAAATAAACAGAATTACCATATTCGTCATAATGGTGTGGCGGATTAACAAGAGCATGAGGCTGCTGAGAAACCTGAGAGTTCTATTGATGAATAGCCAATAGATACTCTTCAAAAGTGAGGCCACCAGGTATCTCAGTCGAGGCCGCTAGTGACTGAGTGACCAGCGCAGACGCAGCCGGACAGACAATAGGTTGAACTGGGACAGATGTAACCGCAATCGACGAAGCAGGTGTCGTCGGTGACGATCCTAACGATGGAAGGATTGGACTCCTGGATGGAGTAGATGCTGCCATGGAGGCAAGACCAACAATAATCTGACCCAAAGACCTATATCCGGTTGGAAGTGACACCGATGATGAAGATTGAGCAGACACCTGAGTGGTGTTTTCAGGGAAAAGTTGATACTCTTCTGTAGAAACAGGAATTCCATCGCTGCCAATAGGACCTGATGTGTCCATGTCTGACTCATCCATAAGATCTTCGAAAAGACTACAAGGACTAGGAGGTATAAAAACAAATAAAAATTGTGATCTCGACGTAAGAGGAGGGAATTATTCCTCGTCCCCAAAACCAGACCAAGCGCCTGTAGGAGGCCAATTGAACTCAACTGGCTCGTCGGCAGGAGACTGGGTAGCAAGGGGTAAGATTGACAGGATAATAGGCTGTTGAAGCTCGGCAGACCTAGAGAACTGAGGAGTTTCAAATGAACTGTCCGATAAAGGACTACCTCTAGAAGGGAGCGAGGACAACGAAACCGGTGGTTCCGCCACCGTGACTGCTTCTCAATAAGAAGGAAAAAGAAAGATTCGAGCAAAGACTCAAAAAACCAAGGCAAACAAAAACAAGCTAAGTGATAAAACTTTTATGGGCGTGTGATTGTGGGTAGTTTATTTTACGACACTGAAACCAAACTTTGTTGTTTCATGTTTTAAGAGTCAAGAAGCAGGCAAAAGATGACTCTAGTCACTTTCAATGTTGAACGAGTGCGAAAGGACAAGTGCTCGATGATCTTTTCAAATTTAAGGAGTCAGTAAAGATAAAAAATGATTACTCAGGTAATCTAAGCAAGAGGGTATTCCAGGTTTTCATGAACTTCCATATACACCTTGGTGATCAAATGAAAGAGAAATTACCAAGGACTTGACGTACGTGCAGGTAGTCTCCTCGAATGTTGTGTTCGGTGTATCACGGTTACAGGGCGGCAGACTCGGCTTCCTATGGATAAAATGATTGAAACTTAGAGGGGTCTCCCTTTATATACTCGACGGTACGGGGAGCACAAGTCCGTACTAGAGCTGTCTGAAACCAGATGGCGAACGACGGCTGCTAGGTTTTAAGACGTCGGAACACGTCTCTAGATTAGACCACTAGAATATTTTGTTAGGTTTCAATGTTGCCTTAGTTTTATTGAAATAAATTTTAACGTTGATCTTGGATTAAGTTTCAATTTCTAGGCCTTAACGTATGTCGAATCTGAAATATTCCTAAATGAAAAACTATATGCAGAAGGATACCATTTTCGTTCAATGAAAGCTATCTATGAGAAGGAAATAAAACTTTCAAGCAATAGAAAATACTGAAATCATGAGAAAAATCCACTAATGCATCTAATGCAATCTTACAGAAAAAAAAAAACTCTTTCCTAGCCAATGCAATGCTAGTGATGCGAAAGAACGTTTTATTTTCAAAGAAAAAAGAAATGCAATATTTTTGTTTTTTCAATGCAATAGAGCAAACAATGCACCTAATTACATAAAAAACAAAACTAACACACTAGTTTGAGGGAGCGAATGGGAAAGTTGAAACGAAATGACTCCTCCAACATAAAACAAACACAACAATACCCAAACCAATGCTACAATCCTTTCAAATCAAAGAGAAATCTCCAAAATGACCCATGCAAGCAGTGTAATCAGTGCTTGGAGTAAGAGGAAGAAAAATCAAACAAGCAAGGCAATGATCATTCAACCAATGAACATACTCAACAGGATCAAAGAGACCAAGAGCAATCGAACAGGGAACGAATTCGACAACTATCAAGAAACTCGATCTCCAAACAGAAGGCTCAGTGCACCAAGGCACTCAGAAACCCTAAGACCTCAAGTCACACTGATAAGAAATGGACAAAAAACTGAAGAAAATGAGCTTCCAGCAATCAAAGACAGTCCAAAACACTTCAATTACTCTCAAGAATAACCCAGAAACAAGTACAATCAACCAAAAACTCATGAAAATCTCACACCCAAAAAATCACAGGGGTCAGCGCGACTGTGAGGTAGTATTCAGCGCTAAACAAGCGATGGCGCGAGTGCTACAAAAGAAACATGTGCCAATCGGCGCAACTATTCAAGGGAAAACCGCACCAAGCCAGTTAACCAATGAAAATGGAAAAAAATCAACAAAGCAGAGGTAAATCTTGACACTCTGGGGAAGAATAGTTAAACAACTAGAAAGGTAAATAACAAGACCAAAAACCCAAAAGTGACCCAACAAGATCAAAGACACACTCACACTGATCCTTAGTGGAGTCTCCAACTTGTTATGTAGGTAAATCCTCTCTGCAGATAGAGACGATCCCTCTAGCCCTAGGGTGGGTCTAGTAACAAGGAATCATGCTAAGGTGTAGGTTCCTAGATATTCAAATGAAAAAAGGACGCGATAAGATAGCCTACCTATGGTCCAATGCTGTTGTCGGCAATTGTAGTGGTGATGAGAACTACTCACTCCCGATTCGGCAAGTCACAATCCCTTCGCTTATCACGCTTTGACACCTGCACAAAGATTAGAAAACAACAACCATATCCCACATACTAATTTCATCCAAAATCTACTAATCAGTCAAAGAAGACTAGCATATCGCATTCGATAAAGGTAAAACACAAGACGGGAACCAGACAATAGTCACTTATATTAAAAGGTAGAAAGAAGAGATACAACCATGCTTTGACGTTGCAGTCTCCTCCATCAAGGCTCGGGTGAAGCACGTTTCAAAGCTCGTCAGGGAATTCGAACGGGATAAGGGACCTCTCGATGGATTTATCCTTTTTCTACCTTCTCAATAACTCGGTTGTTCAACTATAGCTTAGTCTCTCAAGTTCAGCACTTCATCTATAGCTACAGCTAGTTCAACTAGTTTTCATAAAGAGAGAATGCTTGTTTATATAGAGTCAAAAGAGGAGGTTGGGATCCCTACAAATTTGGAAGGGAGGCTTATCATTTAGGCGTGTTCCAAGGGAGGTGGAAACTACTAGCTAAAGGAGGAGGCCCGTGGTTGTTTCAGTTCAACCACTCCTAATGACTCATCCCCGAGGTGGTTGGAATGGAACCTCCGCCTCTATTTTTAAAAAACATTTCATAAATAGATTGGTGCGGGCATTACACTGGGACAAAGTGCCAAGTGGCGTAGGCTTAGTGTAAAATTCCCAAGTCAACGCGAGGAGGTAAAGGGCTACTCGCGCTCAGGCAAAAAATAGGGATTTTCACAACTCTGTTTAAGGAAATGTCAACAAGAATAATGTTGCCTTCATCAAAAGGGATGCAAGGATGTAATTTGCAAAGCATGACACTGTGCATTAGTCACAGAAATGACCCTCCAATGTGCGAGTTGGGGATTGCAGGGATAGTGAAAAAATGTTGTGTAATAGCTGTGACCAACAGGGGTAGCACTTCTTGACTCTGAGCAGCAACGCTCTATGCAAAATCTACAAGATTCTACGATGTCAGTCCCTCTGTCGCAGCCGTGACACTCTCCAGTGTTTGGTTTAGTCATTTCACGGCACCATCAACATGCTGTGAGAGCTGGAGGGCTGCGGCAACCCAAGGCTTCAAGCGTTCTTTGATAACATGCTTCTTATGGCAGAGTCCCTCGATCTCATCTTGGAGGGTGTCGCTGGTCCGTAATTGTGCCAAATGTTGTGCAAGGACCAAGGTAGGTAATGTAGCCTCGATCTGCTCGAAAGCTTCCTCCTTCTATCGCAAGTCCTGATTGATTTTCAAGAGGACCGAATCGCACTAGACCTTGCTCCAGAGCTGCATGGCATCCTCAAGTATCTGGGATTCCCTCCAAATATGTCTTGTAATGGTGTTTGTAGCCGCGGTTACTAGCGTAGCGCGCTGGGCTCGTACCTCTGGGGGTGTCTCGGGCTGCAGTTTGGCTTGTAAGTCAGAGATTTTCTCCTCCAACTGTGTCTTAATGACCTGAATTTCCGTCTTGGAAGCCTTCAATGCTGCGACCAATCCTTCCACTTTGGCCCGGGGGGTGGCTGCAGCCGAGATTTATTTTGTAACCTCTGTGTAGAGCTAGTGGATCAAAGTTTCGAGCTCTATTTTCCATGCAACAGCAAAGAGTACTTCTGCGTTCTGTTGTGCGATGATTTGTTTGGTCATGCCAAGTTGTTGGTGTACTTGCTGGTCCCGATGGTGAATCTCCTGAAAAATCGTAGTGTGGAGACCCTGTAATGCTGTGTGGGGTAGCTTGGCAAGATTCAACTGCACCCCTGCACCTGCTTGGACCTGGATCTCCTGGTCCGCCGAACTGACCACAAGGGCGGCGCTAGGTAAGGGACAGAGATGACTTTCTTCCATGGCTAGCGCTTGACTGCTAGATGCCAAGGGAATTCATCCCTGAACCACGCTGGTCTGTATCATGTCTGTCTTTAGTTGCAAGGTTTGAGGCTCCTCCTGGATGGCGTTGATCGCAGCCTTCTGGTGTTCCTCTAAATCTACCCATTTTTCTTCCTAGATGGCGTTGATGACCATTTGTTACACAGTGTTTTGTCACCGTCCCTACAATCCCTCATCCCGTACATTGGAGGACTATTCTCGTGACCTGTGAACAGTAAAATGTCCTGAAAACACCTTCATGGCATCCTCCTGCATAAGGACAAACATTCTCCTGAAGAAAATTTCCTCTGGAAAACCCTAAAAATAGATGTTTTAGCCTTGGCGCGACTAGCCAGTTCATCCCTCGCGCCAATGGGGAAAATTCACACTAGAGGGCGTGCCAGCTGGCGCTCTGTCCCTGTGTTTCACTTGCGCCAAGCCTATTAAGGAATGTTTCTAAAAAATAAATGGCAGAAGTTTTATTCTAACAAATTCCAGAATGAATCATCAAAAGAATTTGAGTGGTTTGACTCCGGATCTCCATGTATAGGAAGTGGTTTTCCACCTCTCATGGAACCTTCCTAAGAGATAGGAACTATCCCATCATTACCTTTCCTCCATCTATAAAAGCTTTCCCTCTCCATTTGCAAGCTAGTTGAACTTTTGGGAAGGAAATTATAGCTTAGTGACGATCAAGAGTAGAGCCGAGGATAACCCTATTAGAGAGAGAGTTTTGTCAAATCCCTAACGAGCTTTGTTGAGACGTGCTCCGCTGCAAGCCCCGCCGAAGGAAGATCATAGCGTTAGAGCATTTGGTTGTAATATCCCTTTTTTTCATCTATAATATAAGTGACTCTGATTTTGGTTCCATTCGTGTGTCTACTCTTTCATGTAATTCAACGAATTATATCTTCTCTGATTGATATATAGTTATATGCTTTGAATATTACGTTGTATGTCTTTGTTTCTCTGCATGTGTACAGGTATCCAGACGTGTCAAACAGAAGGATTGTGATCTGTCAGGATAGGGATGAGGATTCCCGCTTCTTCCTCGATAACAACAGCATGGGATTTAAGGTAGGCTACTTATCATGATCTTTGTCTTTGTTGTAACTAGGAACCAACGTCATTGCGTGATTCGATTGTTGTTAGACCCAATCTAGGGCTAGTGGGATTGCCTCTGTCCGCAGAGGGGATTTACCTCCACAAAAATTTGGCGACTCCGCTAGGGATCAGTGGGAGTTATTCCTTCCTCCTTTTGGTTGATTTTGGAGTTTTATTGATTTATTTTCTTTTCTGGTTCATCTTCCTTGGTGTTAAAACCTTGTTCAACCCCCAGAAGACTAGATCCAGTCTCTGTTTGTCCATTTTCATCATTTTTCTAGGGTAAACTCGATTGGCACTATTTTTCCCCTTACAGTCTCGCCAACTGACGCCTTTTGCTAGTTAGGCCCCCGCGCCAATGCCTTTTTGGCGTAGATTACAGCCAAACAGGTGTGCCAACTCTGCTTGGTGTTAGTGTTTGCTTGCTTTTGGGCTCTCTGAGCCTGAGTTTTGGTCCTGGTGTCATTTTTCTGATTGATTAAGTGCCTTGAGGTCATTTTTTACTGTGTTTGGCCCTTGTTCTCTGGTTTTTCACCTTTTTCTAATAGTTTTTCATTCTAGCCCTAGGGCTTCTAGGTGCTTCAGTGTGCTGAGCCTCCCATGGGAGTTTTGGGTCTTTGCTTTCCCAGTCAACCTCATTTTTTCTTCTTTGCATTCATCTTGCTAGATTCCATTGAATCATTTCGTTTATTGAGTGATTGCCTTCTCTTTCGTTCAATCTCACTTTGTGTTGCTCCAAGCCTAGATCACACGGTTTGTTTGAGTCTCTTTCGAGATTCTTCTTCGCTTTGAGGGATTTCGTCATCGGTTTGAGTATTGATTTTATGCGTTTGAATTGAGTGAACTTGTTTGTTTCAGCTTTCTCTTTGTCATTTCTCGAATTGGTGTTTTCATTAGTTTTTCATTCATTTAGTGCATTTGCTCTAATATATTAAAAAATACAAAAACAAAATCTTTTACATTTTGATTGGCATAGTGAAAATTGAAAGCTCTTTCGCATTAATAGTGTTATATAACTCTAGAGAGAAGCTTTGTAGTTTCATTAGCTTGCATTGGAAACAGTAGTGGATGTTTTCTGTGTTCATTTTGCTATCATTTGAAAGCTCTCAACTTTCCTGTAGATAACTCTTCATTGAACAAAATGATATTTTGTGGCATGTAGTTTGCATCTAGAGGTTTTATGAGATCCAACATTCGATAGGGCCTTGAAATTGAAACGTAAATTGAAGATCAACTTTAAAATTTACTGAATTAAGCTAAGGCAACATTGAAACATTAACGGAACATCTAGTAGTCTAAGGTAGAGACATGTTCTGACGTCTTTAAGCCTAGCAGCTGTCGCTCACCATCTGGCTAAAGACAGCGCTAGTACGGACTTGTGATCCCCGTACCGTCGCGTATATAAAGGAAGACCCCATTAGTTTGCAAATCCTTTATCCATAGGAAGCCGAGTCTCTCGCCTTTTACCCGTGATACACCGGACACAACATTCAGAGAGATTACCTACATGTATGTTAAGTCCTTGGTTGATTTCTCTTTCATTTTTACCAAGGTGTATATGGCAGTTCTCGGATATCTGGTACACCCATTTACCTAGATTACCAGAGCAGTCACTTTGATCTTTATTGACTCTTTTAACGGAAAAGATCGTCGAGCTCTTGTCCTTTCAAGTTCGTGTCCAACCTGAAAGCGATAGAGTCACCTTTTTCTCGTTTCTCGACTCTTAAAATATGAAACGACAGAGTCTGGTTTCAGTGTCTTAAAAATTAATCGCCCACGGAATATTCCTGGTTAGAATTTTTTCCCTTAGTGTTTTATTTCAAGGTCGTTTCTGATGGCAACTTTTCTGGAGTTTTCCAATCAAGGAGTCCCCTCTGAAGGGAGTCCTAGTCCTTGTCCTACTTTAGGAAATATTGGTGCTCCTTATATGGCCACGTTATCCCTCCCTGGGTTAACTTTTGGGTTGCATGTTTGGTTGTTTTCAACCTCTGTAGTCTCAAGTGTTCCGACTACCGTACCATCCAATCCTCCGCCTGAGCAAGGCCATGTTGATTCGAAGGTGGACCTCTCCCCTTCTTCGTCTGTTTCTTCATCCTCATCTTCTACTTCGCCTGGTGAAAGTTCGGATTCTAGTACCTAGGTGGCTAAGAAGAAGAAGAAGAAGTCAGATAAGCGAGAGGCTAATTCTACAGCTATTGCTTCTAAAACATCTGCTCTCGATGAACCCTCCAACCCTCCGTAGAAAGTTAAGTTCCCTTGCATGTTGTGCCAGGGAAACCATCTTCTTCGAGATTGCCCTGGCATTCCCAAGGTACTCGAAGTATGGTCCAACAGTCGTCCGTCGTTGCCTTTGGCTTCCGGGAGTCAGGTTCGGGGCACGTCTTCAGCCAGTGCTGGTAAAGCTTCTAAGATTCAGGGTAAGCTCACCAATCCCTTTAATTTGTGTGAAGGGTATCATTCCATTCACCTTTGTCCGTATATGGATGAAGCCAAGATAGTTTTGGACAACTCGACTGTTTTTGTACCATGCCTTCCAGCTGGTTACAAATAGCTTTCTTTGAGTCCTTCACCAGTTGATTCAAAGATCAGTCAAGAGTCATCCTTGCTTGATCTCGCTCCCCCAGGAATTCACCATCATGAATCCATCCCTGACCAAGCATTGGTCGTGGGATCGATTGAGCTGGCCCCGCCTATGGTTCATCAGGTCTTTTCCGTTGAGAGTGGATCCCATCCCCCCACGTTCTTATTGTTTCTTCAGATTCCTCGGACTTGGAGAAAGATTCTCCTGTCCCTATATCCTCGGAGGATACTCCTTCTGCCTCCATGATGGAGGTGGCGGAGGATGCTCCTTCTTCTACCGTAACACTAGGGGAAGACCATCTCGGTTCGATGGTAGCCCCTCCAAGTAGTTTGGTCGCTTCCTTCAATTGGGGTCGATTCGCAGGTTATTGCCTTCCTTCTTATGTTCCCTTTGAGATCACGGTACAGGCCTCCCATCTAGTCGTACCCAGCACCATTATAGATGAAGGCGCGTCTGTTAGTTTATCCTCAACTACTTGGCAAGCTTTCGGTTCACCGCCACTTGTGTCTTTTACACAGAATCTGTTGGAGTTTAACAAAAGAACTAGTCAACCGTTAGGGATCCTTCCGAAGTTTCATGTTACTTTGGGAGGGAAAACCATCTATATAGACGTGATGGTTTTTCCTGGCCCCTTAGACTTTAATTTACTCTTGGGCCACGATTATACTTATGCCATGGGAGCGTTTGTCTCCTCCCTCTTTCATGTGATGTGTTTTCCGCACCAAGTTCGGATCGTGACCATCGATCAGCTTGCATTCTTTGGTCCGAATATGGCAGCTAGTCCACCATCATCCCTGCCAGATCTTTATCCGCCGGTTGTGTCATCCCCGCCGCATGTCAATTTTGTGGCTACCTATCCTGTGCCCATATTCAATGAAAGTGTCGTTGTACATCGTGTGCTAGGGGCATTGGGTCCAGACTTCCAAGATGTTTTCCTTCCATCGGACGGGCAACCCTTGGAAGCTGTGACTTCTTATTCATTATGATGAGATCTGTCGAAGCAGAGTTCGTTTTCTTGTGTCAAGCTTCTTAAAAAATGAAACAAGCTCATCGGAGCATGGTTCGTTCTTGTGTCAAGCTTTTTAAAAAAGAAACAAGTTCTTATGAGGATAGTTCTTTTAATGTGTCAACCTCGTTAAAACAATGAAACACGTTCCCGTTCAATTCGAGTCTTTGTTTAGATCTCGTAAAATCCCAGTCGAGTCTTTCCCTTAATATCATAATTTGAACCTTCACTCCATCTGCCGTTCATATGGACTGCAGCTTGGGGGGCATGTACCTCGAATTGAGTCACCATGTTGGGGGCATGCTTACTTTTTCAAGCATAATTTGTTTCTGTTTCAAGCTTGTGTAAAAATGAAACCGGTTTCAAGCATAGTTTATATTTGTTTCAAGCTTGTGTAAAAATGAAACCAACTTCAAGCAGAGTTTACTGATTTCAAGCTTGTGTAAAAATGAAACCATTCCTTTTTTACCTCTTGTGATTGCCATTTTATCAGCCTGTTTTTTCCAAATGAGCCTTGGTTTTCTCACTCCATCGTCACTATCTGCTGGGCCAATCATATGCCTTCACTTGGTGGTTTCACCCATTCCCGAGGAACCATTGCAATGAGTGGTCTTGTTAGCCAGTATCTTAACCTTTACTTGTTCTGAGAAGTTCCACCATCACCGGAACCAGTAGCTATCCTTAATACCACTCGTTCCTCCAAGAGGAGTCATCTTTCAGCTCTTTTCTGACTCTCTAAAACTGAAAAGATTGTCGAGACTCTTGTTGTTTTGAGCTCGTTAAATTGGCTATAAAACTATATCTACCTAGTATACGTTTACCCCTTTTTTGGGCTAGGATAGATTATTTACGAAAAAGGAATACCCTAGACTATCGCGACTAGGAGGTTCTCTCAGACATAGTTTTCTACCTTTTCGGATCTGTGGGACTAGCAACTAAAAGGGACTGCTGGAGTTTTCTTTTCCGCTATCTTTTCAGACTCTCTAAATGTGAAAAGACACCGATTTATTCCTTTTTCAGACTCGTTAAAAACTGATGACATCGGACTATTTCGTAATTGCGTTACTCGAGTTCCTCCTTCCTAGGGCTCGTTAAATGTACTAGGTCGGATTTTTCCGAAGGAAAAACGTATATCGCAAGCATATGCTATCCCCTTCAAGCTTGTTTCCAAAAATAATTAGGGTACTCGCCAGAAATGGTGGGGGAAAATGGAACCAGTATCATAGTCGTGTCGGCAATATGTCACTCTTGAACATGGCAGTTGTCTACATTCGTGTCAGGTTGGGGACATTTCATCTCGTTATCTGCTTGCCTCCGTGGGTTTGGGTAATCTCTTTTGACCACTCATCTGTTCTTTTCCATGTCACCATGACCT
Organism: Pinus albicaulis; assembly: GCA_034641835.2. Taxonomy (NCBI): domain Eukaryota; kingdom Viridiplantae; phylum Streptophyta; class Pinopsida; order Pinales; family Pinaceae; genus Pinus; species Pinus albicaulis. Next base: position 98,284,140 of record CM076569.1, read on the forward strand.
CAGATCCCTTGCTGTCAAATACTACCAAATCCAGTATCGTGCCACCGATATGTTCAAGAGAAGTTGACCTCTGCAGTTTTCAACCTCCCTCTGATTCTCTTTTGGTCTTGATTCACAAACATTATGTCCCTCTGTCTCGTGTTGATGATGTGGGAAACATTATGGCCCACCTTCGATCAAGGTCACTTCCTGTCGACTTCAGCTCATTATCCAGGAAGCTGATCTAGAGACTCTCTTCAAGTACCTTGGAGCCTTCATGCCTTAATGGCAGGTTCTTCGCATTTGACGCAAGGTTTTCATTATTGGCCTTCGATCGAATGATTCGGCAGGTGTTTGACGCTAGCTCATTGTTCACATTTCGTAGATTGTACCTCTTGTACCTTGAGAGCCATTGTTATTATTGGTGGTTCCTCTCGTGTCTGTTAACAACTTTCATCATTGGCTGGTAATCAGATGATTTTCTTGCATGTTCGACTTCAGCTCACTTATTCGCATGCTCAGACTTATACTCTGTTCGGGTCGAGATGGAGCGTAAGACCCTGGATCTTGTCTAATAAAATCCAGGCTGCGGATTCTTTGTGGATTATCATGATTTATTACATGACTCATTTGATTGGATGGATGCGACCATACCTGAGTCTACTTGTTGATCCTTCTTTGTTGGATGGTTGCGTCCATACATTGGATCCTGGTTATTGTACACTCTATTATGGATGGCTGCGCCCATACCACATATCATGTATCAGAGATATCAGTTGTATTTGTATTTGGAGGTCTTCCAACGGTAGTGTTTTCAGTTAGGCGCGTTCTCATAAAGCATTTCACCCCTCCCTCTCTCTTGGACCTCATGCTTTAGGGGGCATCTGTTACACATCATTTTTTCACCGTCCCTGCAATCCCTCATCCCGTACATTGGAGGACTATTCCCGTGACCTGTGAACAGTAAAATGTCCTGAAAACACCTTCATGGCATCCTCCTTCATAAGGAAAAACATTCTCATGAAGAACATTTCCTCTGGAAAACCCTAAAAATAGATGTTTTAGCCTTGGCGCAACTAGCCAGTTCATCCCTCGCACCAATGGGGAAAATTCACACTAGAGGGCGCGCTAGCTAGCGCTCTGTCCCTGTGTTTCACTCGCGCCAAGCCTATTAAGGAATTTTTAAAAAAAATAAATGGCAGAAGTTTGATTCTAACAAAATCCAAAATGAATCATCAAAAGAAGTTAAGTGGTTTGACTCCGTATCTCCATGTATAGGAAGTGGTTTTCCACCTCTCATGGAACCTTCCTAAGAGATAGGACCTATCCCATGATTATAGGGATCCCAACTTCCCTTCCTCCATCTATAAAAGCTTTCCCTCTCCATTTTCAAGCTAGTTGAACTTTTGGGAAGGAAATGATAGCTTAGTGACGATAAAGAGCAGAGCCGAGGAGAACCCTGTGAGAGAGAGAGTTCTGTCAAATCCTTGACAATATTTGTTGAGACGTGCTCTGCTGCAAGCCCCGCCGAAGGAAGATCATAGCATCAGAGCATTTGGTTGTAATCTCCATTTTTTTCATCTATAATATAAGCGACTCTGATTTTGGTTCCATTCGTGTGTCTATTCTTTCATGTAATGCAACGAATTATATCTTCTCTGACTGATATATAGTTATATTCTTTGAATATTACATTGTATGTCATTGTTTCTCTGCATGTGTACAGGTATCTGGACGTGTCAAACAGAAGGATTGTAATATGTCAGGCTAGGGATGAGGAGCGTCGCTCCTTCCTCGACAACAACAGCGTGGGATTTAAGGTAGGCTAGTTATCGCGATCTTTGTCTTTCTTGTAACTATGAACCAATGTCATTGCATGATTTGATTGTTGCTAGACCCAATCTAGGGCTAGTGGGATCGCCTCTGTCCCCAGAGGGGATTTACCTCCATAACACCAGTGTGACAGCATCTGTGATTTGTTCGAGATCTCCGTCCGTCAACGTAACCGTCTCATCTCGTTCCTTCCGCTAGGCACACTGATTCTTTCGGGGTCCCTTGACAGGCTCGCCTGTCCGCTTCGTATCTCTGACGTTTACTTCCTCCATTCCCAGCTATGAATCGACCTGGGTTGTAGCCTCGGTGTTCTTCGTGGTGGTCTTCTTTGGTTGCGTGTGATTTTTCGGGGCTGTGCCTGAGTCTTTCCCGGTGCTTCCAGTCTCCTTGGTGATAACAGGTGGGAGTACTTGCGTCGTGCTAGTACTGGTGGTGCCCCTTGCACTAGTTTTGAAGCCTATCTTCCAGGCGGGAGGCCATAGCATAATCACATTGTCAATTTCCTCGTCTGCTACTATATAGGGAAGTGACGTCCAGGTTTTATCCTTTTGGCTGCGAAGCTGAATGTTGTTCGTGGTAACCTGGAATGCTGCGACACTCTTGTATTTGTCATATATTTTGGGGGACAAGCAAGGTGGAGAATTGATGGTTGCGGCCACGCTACTTTGGAAGAGGACCCAGAAGACTTGGTTATCTTCTATGCGTTGCGCGTCCTTGGAATCCCACAAATGGGCATGCCGAGCCCCTTCGCACATATCTGGAGGGAGCTCGGAGAGGACTGAGTCCGCAGGGGTTTCCCAGGCAACAAGGGCTATAAGAAATAGTAGCTAGGCATAGAAAAAGGCTTTTCCCTACTCCTGTGATTCGCTAACATTGGCTAAGAACTCGTCGCATAAGTATTGGGCCTAATTGAGGTAGACCCCCTTTTCACACTGACCGACTAGCCGAATGACATAGGCAGGGACGGTTGTGACTTGGCACTTTCGCATTAGCTTGCAAGCTAGTAGTATGGTACCCATCTGCATAGCTGGGTTGCTGATGGATTTTATGAAGAAGCCATGCGTATTCCTTTCCACATGGTATGTCTTACGCACATACTCAGCGATTTACCTTTCATATTTCTTTCCCACACGCTCTAGAGGGTGTGGCCCGTTCATGGGAAGGCTCGTGATTCTATGAACCAATGCAACATCTATGGGGACCCTATCCTGAATCCATAGGCAGCCATTATGAATTAGGGCGAGCAGCTATCGGGCCAGCCAATCCGTGACGTTGTAATGGCCAAAGTGGGGCATACGTAGCAGGTTCAATAGCCCGGATCCAGCCAATCCGCTTACCCAACGCCGAGGAACGACTGTGACCCCATCATCTGTATAAATTATGTTGAATTCCAGCGTGGGGTTCAGCTCAGGGAAGGCTTCGTAATTCGCCAATTCATGATCGTCGAATTTAACCTCATGGAGCTTCCCGCAGGGGTCACTCAAGATAGGGACTTCTCCCGGGGTTAGCGGAATCTACAGATAGGTAACCAGGCCATCAAGGTTTTTTAGTGTGCGCATTGAGGGCCTGTGCGGGTGGATGAAGGGAGGTAACCAGTTGATCGGATTGGCAGACAGGGATTCCTACTATGCAGCCTGAGCTTGAGGCGTTGCTCACGGGGACTTGGCATGACTTGGGGAGGTCCTAGGCTTCCCTGAAGCCCATTTTACAGCTTTGGGGGACTTCCCTAAGCCCTGTGCTTGCTCTTTTCCCTTCCTTGTGATCGGCGCTGAGGGCACTTCTTCATCCTCAGACCCGATATTCATTATTTCCTCAACTTCTAGGGCAGTAGGTGCTAAGGGCTCAGCTGGGTTAGTGGCTGTCATCCTAGCGCGGAAAGTGAATCCCAACTCTGGGTGGCTACTATCAGAAGGAGGAGGTTGATCTGACATGAGGGGGATAGTGTAGACCTGAAAAATCTTACATCTCAAGCTCGCACGAGATAAAGATGATAAGTACAAGTTATGCAAGTGAGACAGAACCCTTGTTTGAGTTATCTGACCCTTTTTATAGTGCCTGCGGGCATCCAATGGTAGGGTAAACTTGACCTGGAACTTATCATTAGGTAAACGGTAAAAAATCCTCAAAATCTGCCCCATTAAATGCCAGCGGCCCGCTCCTTTTAACAATAACTTTTTATTTTTACCAGATGTTATAGTTTTCACATCTCCTGTGTGCTTGGCATATCTGCTATGCTTGGGTTAAGCACTTACGCCTCTTGTACTTCTTCCCCCAACACAGGCTTAATCCCTAAGTATTTCAAACCCAAAGATATGTTCACTCGGCATGCGTCATCCCAACAGAACCAGGCCGCCTTCGTAAGAAAATCTTTCAAAGGTTCTATGATCATTGTATACCTCTGCACGAACTTTCTATAATAACCCACGTGGCCGAGAAGTGAGCGAAACTGTCCCCTTGTTGTGGGAGCCGCCGGATATATAATATTCGCATCCCCAATTTTAGCTAACGTGGGGTGCATCTCAATGTTGTCCGATCGTAGCCCTAGTGGTCCAGTAATCGTGAGCACCCTATTCAATTCTGAGTCAGAACCCTCTCGTGGATCATTATTACCTTCTTTTGGGGATAGGCTGCAGTATTTGATCATGCTTGGTACCCGTGGCTCCTAATCGGGCAATTCAGGTGCAACACACAGGTGCAATTCACCCCATGCTATAGTGTCAATGTCCTACAAAGCTGCGTCAAGCGCCTCTATCTCGCATATTAATCCAAATGTTCCTAGAAATTCATCCTTCAAAGTCCCCCACTGGCGGGTGTGCTAATGGAGCTCCGCATCTAAGTACCATGCGGTGGGAAGTGGTCCCAGGGCATGAAAAAACAGATCAACCCACTCCTGGGCAATTCTATCGCACCATTGTTCTATACAAGTGAACAGATATTCGTGTGGATCTTCGGATCCAAGGAACGTTTTGATTCGTACGTTGGCTGGGGCCTCAAATCGTAGGATCATCATATTCTGACACTCCTCCCAATCCTGGAATGCCTCCTCGTGCGTCACCCACCATTGTGCAAGTGATCCACGCATGGCCAGCTTACAGGCCCATAGTCATCGTTCTTAGGGAACCTCAGCTTCAAATGCCCGAAAAAGGTCCCTAACATTATCAGAACCATCGAAATAAGGTAGATCTCTTACCTCTGAGGAGATGCAACGGAAGTTCTTCATGATCCAAAGACATCGCAGCACAGAGACATCATGTAACCGGTTTTTCCAATTCTCTATCTCCCCATCATATTTGGAGAAACATTCACTGTCATTTTCCTAGCAGATTACCCCCTCTACTGTGGGGTTGATCCAATATTCATCTCGCACAGTCAACTTATAGATGTGATCCACATCTTTTTCATCACACACTAGTTCTGCGTATCATTCGCCTTCCGCAAGATCTAATGGTACTATTACCCTTGTACCGTTATTCTCAAATACCATGCTTCTCTTCTTTAAGTTAATGATGCCCCCCATATCGATGGCCCAATCCAAGCCTAGGAGCGCTAGGTAGGGGTCCGCATCTTCGACAATCTGAATTACTTCAAAATCAGCCCGGACCATAACCCCTGAGATATCCACCACAATCTTCGATAGTCTTCCCAAGGGTATGATCTTCTATTGATTGGCCATATGCAACTGGATAGTGTACCATTCCAACTTAGGTTTTCCCATTCACTTCCAAGTCTGTTTAGGTAATACATTCGCATCTGACCCTAGGTCCGAAATAACCTGATCCATCTCATAATCACTGATCTGCGCACTCAACCGCATCTCCCTTCCAGTGTGTTTCTTATATCTATAGAGTTTTTGTACGTCCTTTACTTCTGGATGAGGGATAGGTCATGTTGCACAGCTATCTATCAATTCCTGAAGCTTTTCCATAGCCTTTAGATTGCGCAGCAGCTTCATACGTGCCTGTAAAAAGGGTTTGACCTCCTCATCTACCTTGACGTCTTCAGGCAGCTACGAAGTAGATGCCTCTGCCTCAGCAAAGTCTTTGCGAGCTGTGAAAAATGTTTCTTTCTCCTTTTTTAGATCCAAACCTTCCTGTTTGATAACTACTGGTCGGATTAGAGGCTCGGTTGCAGTTTTCTCCCCAAGCCCCTTGCTGGCCATCCCACTGCTTGTTACAACATTCACGCTTGGATCTTTGTCTCGTATTTCGGCCTTAACCCTCCGTACATTCTGCATAGGTGTCGGCTGCTTTTCCTACATTTTCGCTATCAAGACTGGACAGTCTTCAATCGCATGGTCTAGCTGCCTGCAATACCGAGAGGAATGTCTTGTAGGGTTTGGACAATCCCTGGAAAAGCGCTAGACCTCCCCACAGTTATAACAGATTAGTTGCCCTTGTCCCCGACCTGCGCTTCCACCTCTTCCGCCTCCCCTGCCCCTTGCTGGGGAGCCCCTTGCACTCGAGAGGGATCTTGGTGAGGATGGATCCTACTGCACCCTATAGAGATTCCCTTGATCGATCATCAAATCATACGTCTGGAAGTTCTTTTCATCATGTCCTACCGGTCGGCAGAACCTACACCATTGTTGCTTTACTTCTGGGACATACACAGCAAGGCAGGGACAGTGGTTTGTGTCGTGCAGCCCTGCAACACGGCAATAATCACACCATAGTGTCGGCCCACTTGGTCCTGCAACTTCCCTAGGGTGCAACGGACTAGGTCCCCCGACCTGCATGAAGTCCATTAACAGAGGGCAGTTATCCTTGGTGTGACCATTCATCCTGCATCATATGCACCATCTTTCAGGGCCAGCCTCTGCTCCTCACTCTTTTCGCAGATTCTACATCTCCATATGCATCGCCTCCAGTTGTCCTTGGATCTGTTGGACGCCTAGCTAGGTATCATCTCTAGGCGTAGCTTCTGACTTCATAGCGACCTCCAGGGCTTTTTCTAGTGATTCAAAACTTTGGTGACCCATAGGTACGCACAGGTGAGTCAGAAACATAGCAATGAACCATTCCATGTGATGTCTGTCATCGTACTGAAATCCTCCTTCTCTGATCAACTTCTTCAGTCATTGATCGACCTCCCACACCAACTCAAAAGGCCCTTGCTTGAAATCCTTTAGATAGACCACTATTTTAGAATAGGACTTAGGCTTCTTGAACTATTGTTTCAAGGCGTTCTTGATCTCTTCAATGGTTGAGTTTGCATGTTGTCTGATGTATCCCATGTACCAATCCAAAGCTCTTCCTTTGAAGGCAAGGGACAGCTGTGCCCTCTTCACCGCATCACTAGCTACATTCTGCGCAGTCCATACCGATTCTAAGACAAACCAGAACTGATCCATGTCTTCATCTCCCACACCCTTAAAGGTAGGAAACTTCATGTGCATAGCCATGCCATCTTCTGGTGGTGGAGGTGTAGGTGAATTCTTACCCCTACGCTGGTTTGAGAGTGGTGTGGCTGGATGACTCTTCGCAGCTGCTTCTCTTACCAGGCTGTAGACAGATCTACCTCCTTCTTGGTTGGTCCGATAGTATTTGCTACTTCGTGTCGTACTTTCTTCCAAATCAGAGGTCATTCATTAGGTGTGGCTACACATAATACTTTTTTCGCACAGTAATATCTTACTCAACAATGGTAAAGTCTTCAGAAAGTTACCCCTAAATTTTATGAAGAATATTCGCTCTGCTTGAGAGTAGGAGATGAACTGATCAATGGAAAATTCTATCATGAATCCTCCTAGCACGCTATCCATCCAGTGGTCTATTGTGTGAGTGGTGGTGTTGTCAGCCTTCTCTAATTGATGGATCAATTCTAAGGTCCACTGTGTGACCCGATCGTCCTTCCAATACTTCTGAAATTCGACCAACCTTGCAAGCCACTCCTAGAGCTCGATCGCAATGGTTACAAAGAAGATCTCGTAGATCTCCGTGAAAATATACTTATTTTTCCACTTTTTGGTGGTCAACCTCTTACTACGGTTTTCTTTTACTGTGAATTGCTGAACTTGTTGTTCGAACCATTCATCAATTTCTTTTCTTTCAGTTTTCCAGTATGGCCTTGGAATTACCCGATCCCTCTCGCAAAATTCTCTCGGTCCCGGAAACAGAACCATTTTTTGGCTCAAGGGGTCCTGACCCAGGTTCGGAGGTTAAGGTTTTCCAACAAACCCCTATACTACTGGCCCTTTCGGCAGTGACTTGCTTGCGCAAGCCAAAGTCTCACCCGAAGCAATATGGGAGGTGCTGGAACTAGGTTTCCGCACCCTGGGAGAGGGCATGTAAGTCAGGAAGAGATGCATTCGACTTCGCAAATATCAGATTGCATATTATAGAACCCATATCTATCATTCCCTTCGCATCCACGTGTGAAATACCACATATAATCACAATAATTAACATATATAGGAAAATAAAGCAACTATCGTAGCTATTCTTGCATATATTCTAACAAGCATAGTCAGATCAATTGTCAATGTAGCATAAGTACTTAACACATTTACTTGCGGAGCTCAACATAGAATCATTCATAACATAACAGATATCACAGAGTTCAACAACCTTCCGCTTTCATTAATCCTTCAAATCCTTTTACAATACCCAAAACCCAACTTGCACATACAGTAGCAGGGTCCACACACAGCAGAACTGAGGATCTCCGCGCACACATCCAGTAGGAGTCCTTTCCCCAAAAACCCAAACAGATCTACTAATTCGCAATTCGCTCCAAGCTTAGTTCATTGTCTGCCTTACAACTCAAAAAAGGTTCAATCACTTATAATACTTTAGCCTACGCATCCAATGGTCCGCAAACCGTGGTTTTCAAACTCTTGGTCTACCCTTGACCCACTTACAATGCATTAGGGGCTTTGACCCACCCTAAAACCCTGTGTTAGACTAAATATAATAAAAAATAAACAAAAATGGACCAGATTCGCAGCTTATGTAGGAGACCCTATTCCAACAAAAATTAAGACTATTGAAGATGAAAAAAATTATTTCCTTGTTAATAGTCATAGATTGAGATTATATCATAAACAAATAACAAGGGAAGAATTTATTAATTATTTGTAAGAAAAATATGAATTTAAGTTGATTAAGAAAGGAGATTCTACTTCTCACTCTTCAACTTCATTGTAATTTATTTTCAATAATATATATATATAAACATGAAAACCAACTATGTTGGCATGTTTATATAGAAATCTTAATTGAAAACCAAGATCTCTTGGCAATTTATATTTTCGAAAACCCCCTCTTTCTTGTCCCTATTTCCTTCTATCCGTCTTTTTATTTTAATAAATTTCCACGTGGTCAACTACATTCATGAGATCAATATTTTCATTGATTATTAATAGAAATAATGGCAGCAATAAAGAAGTATTTTTCAGAGAAATAAATTCTGAAAGATGACAAGCAGGAAGACGAAATTCCTATCATTCTGCAGCTAATTTGCAGTTATGCAACCAGGATTAAATTCTACAACAAGAAGAACATCAAAGGAAACATGGAAATAAAGGTATGTAAGAATGTTAAAAGTTGTATTTCATATGAAACTTAGATTTTAATTTATAGATGAATATGTTAAAAGGTTGAAGACCTTGTGAATTTATTATATAATCGTTATTCCATATCCCCTCATCATTACATCGCTAGTCACATCAAGTTCTGATCATGAATTGAACACATAACATTCGTCCTTTGAAATCGTGCTAAACCTAGCGATGGAATAGACAAGAATAGCTAGCATAGGAAAGGTAAGCGTGAGTTAATTTATTATTCACAATGATATACATTTATAGTACATTAGGTGACCCTTGGATTCAACATTCCAAGGTCTCTTGGACTTCCTTTGACTATCCATTTCCCACACCTTAACCCTTAGTAGATTAGGTGTCCAACATTCCCCCCCTTAATCCGAAGGGGTATGTGTGTGTCCAAGAAGATATTTGTAATACAAAATTTTCTAAGTATGCAAGGAAGAACTAGGCTGCAAAGTTGGCATAAGGCTGTAGTTTAAGGATGGCCACCAACACTATAACACTTAGTGCAGTTCTCAGAACTCTTCCAAATCTGGAAAGAAGTTGAGGTCTTCTGCTAGAGGAAGTGCTCCTCATATTTTGAAGAGGGAGACCTTAAACCAGGAAGAAGGGAGGTCTGCAACCTGTGATGGTTTAAGGATGACCAAAAACTCTAGAATGTTTAATGAATTTCCTGGAACTCTACCAAAACTGGCAAGAAGATGAAGTCTTCTGCTAGAGGAAGTGCCCTGAATTATTTGAAGAGGAAAAATATCAACCTCTCATAGATGGCTTAAGGCTGACCACCAACCAAAGGCATGCTCACGGGCATTTGTGTCCCTGGCTACAACTCTGAATCTAGAATGGTAGGTTGTGGCTCAAGCTCGCTTGAACTTATATGTTTATGGCTACAACTATGAATATGTAATGACAGGTTGTGGCTCAAGCTAATTTGAATTTCTGTGTCTCTGGCTACAAATCAGAATCTGGAATGACAGGTTGTGGCTCAGGCTCGCTTGATGTGGCTTTGAAGCTTGTAGATGACCATCATTTCCCCCCTGTCAAATACAAGGTGAGATGATGTTGAAAACTCAACTGCAAGAATTTTTAATATTCTAGAGTAAATTATGTCATATGACTGAAAAATATTCGTGGTTGTTGATGCCCATTTCCAAGAAGTGATCCATCCAAGATGAATAATTGTTCTTGCAGGAGGCTTGTTTCTGAAGAATCTGTGTGAAGAATGAGTGTGATAATCACAGTGATTGCATGGGTGAGGATCAAAATAATGATCTTTCATATGGCCAACTCGGTCACAGTGTTGGAATTTCACAATTTGTTGTTGTTGCTGCAGAAGAGGAGCATAATCTAGAACAACTGAGGGTGAGCTATCATGAAGAAATTTGGCACTCTGAAATTTGATGGGCTTGGAGTAGTCCGGAATATGAAAGGACACATCCTTGTCATATTCAATACATGTTCTGTGATTTTTATGGACAAGCTCTTCCCAATGCTTGATGATGGGCTTAGGAAGTGCAAGCTTAATTTCTGCATCTTTTACCAAATCTTCTCCTTCATTGGGTATATTATTCATGTTTTGAAAATATCCAAAATGATGACTCCAATATTGTAATTCTTCTTGTTTTAGTTGTGTCTCAAGCTGCAAAAAATCGTTCTTGTGCATCTTGTAGACATATTTGAATGTATGTGAGAGCATCTTTGTTGATTTTTAATGTGTCATGAGCAATAGACAATATTAGAATTTTTAGGAACTCTAAAAATTTGTTAATTTTGGCCATTTTTATTGAACAAATCATGCAAATCTTACAAACACTTCTCACTCCCAAGAATGAAGAAATTATAGTAACCAATGCCTTCACCAAAAAATGTTTTTTTATTCTTCTTAATTTCCAATAAATTTCTGAGTATGTGTGAAGGTTACAGTGATCCCTTATGCACATCAGTTTGTTATTTTTTCATTGTAGGTGGATAGTTTTCCATTATATTTCCAATTAAATGATAAAAAATCCATACACTTGAGCTCAAGTGGTTATATATACTACTATTAAATACCATGTGATGAGGAACTAGACATCTTTCATCAAGGATAATAACCCATAATTGCAACAACCACTAACTCATTAATATACATGCATATAACTAATTAATATATTGCATAGAACTTATATTTGGAACCTGGAATGTGTTCTGGCAATAGATCTGGAAACAATAGTTCACTTGGCATGGATATGTCTCTGAGGTAATATGCATACCCTCCGGTAAATCTACAAAAGCGAATAAAGGTGAGGAAATGGCATTCAAACTCCTCAATATGATTTTCAGACTTGTGGGCCCACAGAACAATAGAATATAGCCTCTTTAGGGATTATTTTGTGCCCAGATATGAAATACGACCTGCCTGAGACAATACCTCACCCTTCCAACCCATACGTTACAACCATTGAGTGATACACAGCCCAAATATAAGGGAGAATCAAACGTTGGTTCAAGGAGAATGGAGTTGAGTATGCTTATATGGCCACTGAGAAAGACAACGATCCATGCATAAATATTTTCTGTGAAAATTTCAATTATATTAAGTTTCAAACGCCATCCATACTAGTTAAACTGGTTCATGCGCACTCCAAGCGCATTCGTTTCAATGTCAAAATCCAAAAGCTGTACCTAGCTCAATCAGAGGCTTTTTATAGAGCCTACCTGGGAACCAGAGAACTCTTCCCCCAAGATATTGATTCCATCCTCAAGAACCACCTATCCTTGGGCACTTGGATCGCCTTTCCTCAAGGGGAAAAATGGCCTACAGATGGAGAAAGGTTTTTACTCCCTGCTTCTTGGGCTGCTTTAATCATATGTAACAGTAGAGATGTGTTCAAGCTGGAAGTGAAGGGAATGTCAATAATTAAATACATTTACGTTGCCACAACTCACTTCTTGGACAAATATTTTCCTTATCTCAAGATCCCCTCAATTACAGACATGTTTCATCCGTTTCAGTTTCATTTTCTATATGGACTTCACGCAGAGGGATCCAAAGCGCATAAGCTAATGAAGGACCTCTGCCATTTTGCACATAATTTGGCTAGAGAGAAAGGATGGAGACTAGTTTCCACAGAAGTGGGTAGTTGTGACCCTCTGAGGTCCAATATTCCTCACTGGGCTTGCTTCTCCTACCCTAAGGACTTGTGGTGCATAAATAAGCTCAAATATCACAATGGAAGTAGTGTCGAACATCATATGCACTGTGTAATGGAGGAAACACTGTGGGAGGTGATCTGTGTGAGGAGAGGGCCGAGGAAATAGAGGTAGAATAATGATTATGGGAAGAGTAATGAAATGGTCTGCCATATGAATGAAACAGTCTCCCAGGCAAGCGCACAGGAAGATCGGAAAAACTTATGTCAATAGTTGACAGGTTGAACATAAATATTAATGACAGTGTGGAGAATAGCCTAGATATCTTAGCGGGAGGAGAATTTCTATATCAAAGGCTCAGAAATGAAATAAGAAAACATTTTAGGCAAAGAATCACATGCAGTGTATTCAGTGGTAGAGGTCAGGAAATGTAGAGAATCATGTGTCAGGCAGCAAATACAAAGTGAGCAAGAGAGGAGTTACAAAAATACAAACCTTCGCTTTGATACCATGTTAAACCCAACCATGGAATAGACAAGAATAGCCAGCATAGGAAAGATAAGCATGAGTTAATTTATTATTCATAATGATATAAATCTATACTACATTAGGTGACCCTTGGATTCCACATTCCAAGGTCTCTTGGACTTTTTTTGACTGTCCATTTCCCACACCTTAACCCTTAGCGGATTAGGTATCCAAGGAATCGGATCTGGGAAATTGTGAAGGTACAACACGATTTATTATGTAACCACCTTACCTTTCAATCATTTAAATTTATTTCATATCCATTTCACCCATTCAAATTCGCATTATGCTTACTCTTTCTTTCAAACCTTACTCCTCCATTAACCCTGTCAAAAAGCACAGTCGAGGCCGAGACTTCTTCTCACCATGGGGATGCTTGTTAATTCTGAAACATAGGGGGTAAAATTCCTCTGACATATCCAAGGCATAAAGAGAAACTACAACATGTAGGATGGCTCCAATTCCTCTAAAAATTAAATGGTTATGAAACAAATATTACCAAAGCCTTCGCCTGAGAATTTGATGGAGTGGAAGTAGAAATATGAGACATTAAAATCATCCTCACAGAATCAATCGTAGAAGAAGCAACGTGACTACCTAGGAAAAAATAAAACTGGTTCAAAAACAGGAAAATAAAATAGAATGATTGGGTTCACTTCCTAAAGGACCAGGTATGGACTTTTCCATTTTTAAGAAAGGTATTCCAGTTACAACATTAAAAGGAAAATGGAAAAATTTCTTGTTAGTTATTCAAAAATTTGTAACATGTGAAGGGATACTTGGAACAATGTTTTTCTACCATGCCAGGCTTATGATGCATTTTGTTGATGGGTTTGAAATTAATTTTCCTTATTTTCTACTTCAAATTTTAAGGAAAATGACATTTAGCATACAAAGAGAATTTAGGTCTATCGATAACTCTCTATACCATCATGGACTCATTAAGATTATGGTAGAAGAACATTTTCAAGCTAAATGAGATAATTGGTAAGATTTCTTATTGAGAAATAACTTTGTAGAAACTCTAGAGAAAGAACCAAACAGTAGGGTTAAAATAAGTAGAATAAAATCAAACCCTAACCCTGAAAAACATATACTTGAAGAATAAATTCGAGAGCAGAGTGTGACTGAAACTCCAGAGGAACCATTCGAAGACAATACTCCACTATCCCAGTATCTTGAGAAGTTTAAACATAAAAATGATAGACAAGATCTTAGAAGAAATAAAGCTAGTCTGAATCAGAAATTACCTAAGGAAAGAAAGAAAACAAAGGATAAAAGAACAAAAGAATAAGGCAATGAAAGTTCAGGAGTGAAATTGAGAAGAAGTAAAAGAATTGCAAAGCCTTCAAACACACAATCACTAGAAATGATTTATCTGGGGGAAGAAGGGTATAAGACACCTCCTCATCTAGTTAGTCCTACAAGGAAAACTCAAGAAATTGATCCAATTCAACAAGATATTTATGATTATGTGGAATCTCTAGAGAAAAAGGCACAACAACAAGAAAATTATTTTCAAATTTAAATGGGTGAAACTTCAACAACAAAACAAAATGCAGATCAGGAACACAATATTGAAGAAAATCTGAAGAAAGACATTTATGAGTTGGAAATTATTAACAAACACTTGATTCTGGAAAGAGAAGCTAAAGTTCAGAATGAGAAACTCAGGATTCAAAATGACAATATACTTCTAAAACTTTGTCATTGGTACAAAAATAATAAGAAACTTAAATTTCAAAACAAGTTTCTCAAAAACAGGGTCAGAGGATTACAAGGCATAATTCTAATGAAGAAATAGAGGACCATTTTCAGCATAAAGAAAAACAAAAGCACTAGCCTGGATGTGCTTGCATAAGCTTCAGAGATCATTCACTAAAAAGGAGGAAGGAAGAACCAATTTTGAAATTTTGGTGCATGAGGACATGGAAAACCTTTGATGTGGGAGAATGTTGAAGCCTAGAATTGTTTCCTTTTGACAATCCTTTTTGCCATCTCATTTCACCTTTTTGTCACTATTCTATAACAATCTCAACATATTTGAGGTCAAGTTCAACTCCTAAAAATGTATTAATCATCCATAATTAAATTCTTTGTTTCTCAGTGAATTATAACAAAAGTATTCTTACAGTAACCAATTCATGAATATTCTGGAACTGTTATTTGTTTACGCGACAAAATCCATTGTTAGACAGGTTGCACCACTCCAGTAAAGGGAAAAATTCTAACAAAATGTGACAAATGACTCCCATATGGATAGCCACCTACTAGCATCACCTAGCAAGCTACGCGGATTAGGAAATTTTCAAGTCAAAGGAAAAGTCAACTATGGAAACTGCATGTAGAAATAAAACACAGATAGTGGAGGAATAACAAACATCAAGCAAGAGAGACTAAATATTGGAGTAGCTATCAATATTATAGATAGAAATAAATCTCCTATGACTTTATTTTTCAATAGCAAGTTATAAAGAGATTGAAATCTAAGTTAAATTGATATCATAGGTGTTGAAATTATTCATAGCATATCGACTTAAAACTCTTTCAAGTCATTTTATAATTTGTATAAATGATGTAAGAGAGATGAGAGACATAAGGTTTTTAATTTTCAAGTTTATAACTCCTTCGTGGTGAAGACTGATGACACTTTGTTTTATAATATAAGTCATTGTTATTTCCAATGCATGCATGAAGATCTTGTGATTGCTAGTGAACCTGCACTCACAGGAGGGCCCCATGTTGAGCTGTGAGGTCTTATTCTTAGATTGTTTTCTTCTTAGCATTATAATTTTTATCAAGAATTTGTTTCCATTGTAGTTTCATTTTTTATTATTTTCATTTGGTTTCAGAGTACTCATAAATAGAAAACATTAAAAAGAGTTCAATTATTGAATGCATTTTCTTGTCAAGCACTTAATTGTTTTATAGTTCAATTCAATTTCGTAGATGTTAATGAAATGCACTTTAGAGGTTAAATACATACATTAGTAACCATTCTTAAGTTATGATTTTATATTTTTCAAGTAGAAATTATATTTCACTATCATTTTATTTCCAAAGCATTTAATATGGAATTTATTTATTGCAAATTAGCTTAAGATTTCCTTTCAGAAAAAACAGTGCATATTGTGTTCAATTACGCATTAGAAGAATTAGATTGTTTTCTTTTTAGTTCATTTAGAATTAAGTTTGATTTCTAAAATTTTGATAGATATTTCATTTTAAAGGTTCAGCTCAATTAATTGGGACTTAATTTAATTTTGGATTGAAAGAACATGTGCGTAGTTATTCTTCAAATTGTATGAAAAGCAATTTTTCATCTTTAGAATTAGTTTCATTTTTAGAATCACTTAATCTATAGAAGAAATCCTAGACTATATAGTGCACATACATTTCACAAGTACACAAACCTTGGTTGACAATTAATGAAGTAAATTAAAAACAATTAATTTACCAAAGAGACAGATTTCCAAATTTGAATACTAATAATGATTTTCTTATAAAATGCACATGGAATCTGTCACTAAAGCTAAGGTTATTTGAACACAATGATCAAAAGGGTTATTTATCAATGCAGAGTAGATTAGGCACGTTTTCTTGACTTTATGCTTCTTTAGGGTTTCAATTACAAACATTGTTGTTGCATATGTTCATTTCCTTTTCAAATCAAATTTTCACATACTGCAATTAGACTAATGTTCACATTCTTACAAGTAGCATAGAGTTTCATTCTGCAAGTAGATTAGTATTTCCATTTTTATAAATAACACAATATTTATATTCCTGCAACTAGGGTTAGCCTTTACATTTGGATAAACAACATTTTAAATTTTTGCAAGTAGAATAATGTTTCCATTCCCGCAGTTAGAATATAACTCTCTCTTTTCATGAAATTTCCTTCCTTGAGTTAGCTGAAAGAGTGGTACATGTATGCTTGATCTGTTCCATTACTTAAAGGTGGCATTAGTAGAGCTTGATCTACTATGCATATAGCATTGTCACCTCTTAAGTTTGTACGAACCCCATGTTGATAATTAAAGTTGGTAGCCTTGGGAGTCTCAACATTATTGTTGTGATACTGGGGCTCATCACTTTTTGGCGTCATTGTCAGGGAGGTGTCCAAGTAGGTGTTTTTCTACTTAGAAGTTTCCTTTCTTCTTCATATTTTGTTTTGTAGCAACATTTCTTGATTTCAAAATTTTCAAAAAAATGGGAAAACACAACAACAAAAAACAAACAAGTTGTTTCATGCCTCATAGGAGTAAGGATAATCAAGCATAATTTATACCAAAAACCCCCACCCCTTCAAGAGGTGAACCATCACACTTCTTTGGTGATTGTGAACTTCCCTCTCTGGCCATAGGAGAGTTATAAAATCCTCTAGGTGAGCAACCTAAATTTTTTGAAGAAACCATAGGGGAGGAAGAGCCTATATAACCTATCCAAAACATGGCTGAAAACTAAAATAATGACTTATTTCCTATCTGAGATACCAATGGGGAGGCCAGGATGAAGAATATAAGCCCCACTTCTCTTCCACACTTCCATGGCCTCGCCTTTGAGGACCCTGACACATTCATGTTTAATTTTGTTGTAGTTTGTAGGACCTATGAATATACCTCTGATGACCATAAGTTGAAGTTGTTTCCCTCGACCCTCAAGGATACAATCTTGCATTGGTTTATGAGCTTACATGGAGGAAGAATCACTACCTTGGCACTAATTCAACAAGCCTTTAATGAGAAGTACAATGATTACTGTATTTCTAAGGCCCAGAAAAAAGAATAAAACTTTAGGATGACTCTAGGGCTAGATGAGTCCTTAGAAGATTATGAGGAGAGGTTCCAACTCAACTATAGGAGGGATAACTATACCCTTGACCCTGAATCACTCAAGCTTGTACTCTTCTGAGGGATTAGGGAGGATGTAATGGAGACCCTCAATATGTTTTCTAGTGGAGACATTTACCGGTTGACCTATGACGACATCAAGACAATATTCAAGAATGTATCTAGGGCTTCCAGGAAGAGAGGTAGGTCTAGTCAAGGCCCGGTAAAATCTTCTCCCTCCACCTCAACCATCAAACATGAGATAGGGAGTACGATAGAAGACTTCAAGAGTGATATGTTGCATACTTTTTCCTTATATATGGATACTACGTAGATTAAAAGGAAGTAAGATGAAGCATAAAGGGCACTAGCCATCTTTCACCCCAAATGCACCAAGAGAAATGAGTGCTCGCTAAACATCATGGAGGTATACTCTGTTGTGAGGAGAACCATGCAATAGACAAATGCCCCTCTCTTCCAGGCCTAAAGGTTGTATTGTTTATTTTTGGTAGCATCGGATTTGATCCAAGTCTCAAATTTTGCAGGGAGGCTTAGACACATGTATTCCAAAATACCCAGAAAGAGTTTTGGGAAATTCCACCTAGATGGTGTTTAATTAAAATAATTAATTATTTTTAATGGGAACCTAAGTCTAAACTTAGGGAATTAAAATAATTAAAGTACATTAATAGAACTAGGTGTGAAACTTTTAGAAAAATACGAATATCGAGTCAATATGATATAAGCCATTGATTATGTTTTAATTTGGGTCGTTGTTTAATCAACGAGAAGATTATAAGAAGGACCTCGATGGGCATTTGGAAAATACACTCAGTGAGTCTAGACATCAATTTTCTCAATTGAGTAGCGCAGAGCCGCCAGAGAGGATCATCGAGTTGATTCGATTGCAGTGAGGGGCAGTGATAGTTCCAGTTGGAAGATATTTTCCTGAGTCGAGGATGCATCACAAAAAAGGCAGAGAAGAGGATGTAGAAGAGGCAGTGTAGGGGTTATGATGGGCAGCGCAGTGCCATCCAGAGGCAGCACTGAAGCCTTGAGGAGATCCGAAGTTTTGCTGAGGATCAGTCAGATCTAGTGCTGAAGTGTCGGGGTGTGAGATCAAAGGGGCAGAATATCATCATCTAGCCAACATAAAGACCAACAAAAGGAGGTGACGCAGTCCCCAGCCAAATTGACACAGATCTGCGCAGAGGTAGCGTGGGGTTGTCCAGTTCAATGTTGGGTCAGTTTTAGATCTCCAGTGTTAGTGTGAGGAAATCCTCACTAATTCTCTGTCAGCCAGATTCTCTGTGGATAGCTAGATTTGGGCATCCAATTGTATTTATAAAATTATGCTTAATAATACAAACCCTCAACTATTGGACTGATTTTCCCACATTACATTTTTCCGGGGACATTATTCCCAAAATAACGATGTTATGTGTATTTCATTTCCTTCTTTCTTAGTTCTTATTTCAACATTTTATTTATGTATTGAAGGTTACAATGTGATGTATTTAGTGTTTTTCATAGAACAAATGAAAAAAAAAAATTAAGTAATGAAAAACAATTAGGTGAACATTTTCCAGATGCTGCAAAAGGATTCTGAATCTAGGAATTTTCACATGGTATCAGAGCATTGCAGGTGAAGCAAGAGGGCAGACTAGAAGAGCTCAACGTTGAAGAGAAAGAGGGATATCAAATAGTTGTGTAGGCAGTAGATCGAATCCCCGAGGGTTTGCGCAGTCCATGCCAGGAAGGACAATATTTTCAAGGAGTCTCTCTTTGAGTGAGTCGACAAAGAGGTAGGACTTTCTAGTTTGCGATTTGTCAGCAATGGAGCAAGCAACACAATAAAAGCTTCAACACAGAGCATTTTTTTGTGGTACACAGTATTCTGCAGCATTTTTGTGGGCAGAAAAGCGCCAGAAGAAGGAATAAGACACTTTTTGAGGGAATTTTATTCCTCAGTGAATTCCAAGACAAGGAATTATATTTCTCAATTGCATAGAAAAATTATCAAGGAGATGATCTACATACTCCAGCAAGGAGTGCATAGGCCAGCCTAACATCTAAGCAGAGGAGAGAGAGGGAGCATTTTGACATTATTTAGATGAAAAATATGGAATAAAATAGGCTGAGAGATCAGGATCGGTTTGAGGGAGCCTCCAACTATGTGATTTGGAAGGCAAGGATCACTTGTCTATTATATGAGCATGATATCAAGTCCTTTATCAAGAATGTGGTAGTTGTCCCCTTAGATGTAGATCCATTGAAATCCTACAAGAAGAATATGGCAAAGGCTAAGTGTTTGATCCTCGATGGAGTGAGGGATCATGTAGTATGTCACATCATTGGAAAAGGGACTGCCAAGGAGATGTGGGAATCCTTAGCGACGTTGTATCAAGGATCTTCCGAGCAGCGGAATATGTACTTGCAGGAGAATACATGATCTGTGAGGATGCAGAAGGCAGAACACATTGATCTTTTCCTTGCAAAGCTTCAGGAAACTAGAGATATGTTGGCAGTTGTCGGATCAACACCTCAGGCCACGGAGATGGATATAGTGGAATTGAACTTTGTATCAGATGAATGTAAAGTATTTTTTCAGAGCATCCTAGGCAGAGAAAGGTTTCCTGATTGGGAACAAATGTGGACATCTCCTCAGCTGGAAGAGATGAGGCGAGATATGATAAAGTGAAAACTTTATTGTAGCAGCAGTAGTAGGTCGAAGCCCAAGGAGGAGGAAGAGAATGCAACCCTTGCATCCAAGGGGCAGTAGGAGTAGCAAAGGTGGAAAAAGGACGTCTCAAAGATCAAGTGTTTCTGGTTTGGTGAAATGGATCACTACGCTACGCAGTTTCCTCTCAAGAAGAAGGAAAAGTATGAGAAACATGATCCACAGGTTGCAATTGCAAGGATCGAGGAGGAGGAGTTCGCCATGATTGCCCACATATCTCCAAGGGAAAATTGGGGTGCTCTAGAGTTGTAGTTCGAAAGATATGCAATTGGGTAGGATCCTTGAGGACTCCACCTCTTGGATCAATACCTTGCTACGGGTGCCCAAATGATCCAGGTGGATATTGGTGGCCACCCGCCTATTCCACTTGGGCCCCCACCATTGTCTCTTTCAGTTTTTCAGTTTCGGCATAACTTACTATTTTTAGCAGTTTTTCGGGTCCTGAACTTCCGGAGCCGTTTTGAGGCCCTAAACGACGTTTTTTGGGCATCGCGCCTCCAACGAATATCATTCCATTTCAGAATGATATTCGTGGCGAAAGTTGTAGTCCTCAGATAGAGCTTTCTAATGATGTATCATGAGCGTCAAACGGATATAGTATGCCAAAGTTACGTCCCTGGGAAGTTGAAAAACCAATTTACCCAAACGGGGCCCATAGTTTTGGCGCTTCATCTCCTAGGGTTAGGTTTTTGGATGTTTAGGGTTCTCCATTGTTTCTCAATAATAAATAGGCCCTCGAGCCTCATTGTAACTCAGTTCAGAGGCCTGTAGCCGCCACATCTCTCCTTAGAGATAGCTACCAGTGCCCTAGCTAGTTTTATTTCCATTCTGTTTGTAAGCCAATTTCAGTTCTTTGATATTAATGAAATGAAGTGTTATTTCCACTGCATCTCTGTATTTATGGTTATGTGTTTATTCTGTTGCGTTCCTACATAAATCCGGATCAGTGGTATCAGAGCGGTTTGCTTTTTCTCGATCCTTCTTTGCATGTCCCCAACGAGGTCGGGGTATAAGGAGCTAGGGCTCGATCTGGTGGAACCTTTGCAAGATCAGCCTCGCAAACCTCGACGGACGCCCATGGGGGACGAAAAGAAAGATGAGGGAGCAAGAGATCCTATCAAAATATTGCTCGAGGAGGCCCTCGAAAGACAAAGGAACGTGATGATGGATAACTTTGCTCAGATCCTTCAACGGCTACCCACCGGCGGCGCATCTGCATCCAACAGCCACTCTGGAGGCGCGACTCCTTTTAAGGTACAAGTAAATTTTGACATTCCCATATTTGAAGGTCAAATAGACGCAGATGTCATAGATAGATGGGTGAATCTATTAGAAGGATATTTCTCTGTTCATGACTTTTCAGACCGGGAGAAGATTATTTTTGCACTCCTCAAAGCTACCCCCCATGTTAAGGACTGGTGGGAAACCTATTGTGAGAACAAGGACCAGAAAGAACCCTCTCTGTTCTCGGCCGTACCAACTTGGAATTCTTTCCGAGACGCCATCAAGGAACAGTACTATCCCGTGGGGAGCTATGAGGACAAGTACATACAATGGACCACGCTGCGACAAAAAAGGGATCAAGATGTGCATGAGCTGACGAATCTGTTCCATACCCTGTGCACAAAGTTGGGTATCAAATATTCAGAGAAACATTTGGTGCTAAAGTATCGCAGCTGTCTGCACAGATACATTCAGGAGTAAATGGAGTTCCTCGACATCTCCTCGCTTGGTACGGCATACCGGTATGCTGCCAAGATTGAGCAGAAATTCAAACAGAAGAAGCGAGACTTTGGATATGCGAATCAAAATCAAGGGAAAGGTGCTTCCAAACCGCAAAACAAAGGACAGAGCCAAGGCATGGCAGCTAAAGACAACCCGTCAAAGCCACAAGAAAATAACAAGACCGCAAAGCCAAAGAAGGACATGGGAAAGTGGTGTGAGTTCCATAAGAGCTCCACTCACAACACAAGTGAGTGTCGGGCCAAGCAGTCGCTAGTGGCCGAGATGAGGGCTTCTGAGTTAGATGCATGCTCCGACTCCGAATCAGAACCTGAAAAGGGGAATGAAAATGGAAACAGATTATTGATGCGGAGCCCAACGCCACTGTTGCCACTACAAAGGTCCAGAAGGAGGAACCGGAAGATCCAGAGGAGGAGGAACGTCTCTTCCACTCCTAGATGTGGGTAAAGGGCTCCCTTGTACAGTTCATTGTCGACAATGGGAGCCAAAAGAACCTCATTTCAGCAGACGCCGTGAAGCGGTTGGGCTTGCCGACCACAGCTCACCCACAACCATACACCATCGGGTGGCTTCACCAAGGACGAGATCTCCGCGTCAGCCAGCAGTGCCGCCTTTCCTATAGCATCAAGCCCTTCACGGATGAGGTATTATGTGACGTTGCTCCTATTGATGTTTCTGATGTATTATTAGGACAACCATACTTGTGGAAGCGTCATGCTGTGTATGAGTCTCGACCTCGTGCTGTTATTGTTACTTTGGGAAATAAGTTGTACAGGATACCAGAGGTACCACCTCCTGTGGCTATCTCTTTGGTTACTCCAAAACAATGCAGTAAGCTCATTTCCCAAACCAGAAAATTCATTTTCCTGATGATCCGCCCCCAGGGCAAGAAGAATACTGTGGCCACAACCTCCAGACAGGGCTCCTCTACACGACAACAAAAAATGGATAAGGTTGTGGAGGAGTACGGGGACATATTCACCTCACCCGCAGGGGTTCCTCTGCACTGTCAGGTCAAGCACCCGATTGATCTGACCCCAGGTGCGCCGCTACCCAATGGACCGATCTATAGATGCTCTGTTCTGGAGAATGATGAAATCAAGAGGCAGATTCAGGAGTTGTTGTAGAAAGGTCACATCAGACCAATTTCATCGCCCTATGGGAGCCCAATCGTGTTGGTACAGAAGAAGGATGGGACGTGGAGACTCTGTATTGACTATCGGGCACTGAACAAGATCACTGTCCGGAATAGGTACCCAATCCCACGGATTGATGACCTTCTGGATCAACTCAAAGGTGCAAAATATTTCAGCAAGATTGACCTGAAGTCTGGGTATCACCAGGTACCAATTGAACCCTTTGATGTGTGGAAGACTGCCTTCAAAGCCAAGGAAGGGCTTTTTGAATGGCTAGTCGTGCCTTTCGGGTTGACGAATGCTCCCGCAACCTTCATGAGGATGATGGATGATATCTTGCGGCCATTCACCAACTCATTTGTAGTGGTGTACTTGGATGACATTCTGATCTTCAGCAAGACTTGGGAAGAGCACCTTCATCACATCCGACAAGTCCTCCAAACACTGCGGCAACACAAGTTGTGTGCCAATTTGGAGAAGTGCACGTTTGGCATGACCCGGGTTCAATATCTGGGATACATTATTGATGAAAGGGAGGTGCATGTGGATCCAGCCAAGATCCAAGTCATTCGGGATTGGCCAGCCCCGACTACTATAACAGAGCTTCGCAGCTTTCTGGGTCTTGCTAATTTCTACCGTAGATTCGTGTTGGGATTATCTCATATCACTTGGCCCTTGAGTCAAGTCACCAAAGGAGGAGCGAGAGCAAAATTCTTTTGGTCGGAACCTCAACAGAAGGCATTCAAAGAATTGAAAAATCGCCTTTGTTCTGCCCTAGTGCTCACCTTACCAGACTTGCAGCAGCCATTTGAGATCGAGACAGATGCCTCTGACTATGCTATTGGGGCAGTTCTTACTCAACAGGGACATCCAGTGGCATATCACAGTGAGACATTGTCTGAGACAGTTCGCAAGTATCCACCTATGACAAAGAAATGTATTCCATTGTGCAAGCCTGTCGACAATGGAAGCATTACATTTTGGGGAAGGAAACAATCATCCACACAGACCACCGGCCCCTGCAGTTCATACGGACACAAGGGAAGTTGCAGAATGATCGCCATCAGAAGTGGTCCACATATCTGCAACAGTTTCATTTGAACATCAAGTACAAGAAGGGTAGCACCAATAATGTTGCAGACTGCCTCAGCCGACCACCGATCGTGGCGCTCACCACCGTGCTCAACTCTTGTGGGCACGAGACTTCTGATTGGCCTCTTCTCTATGAGAGTGACCCAGAATTCGGCCACACTTACAAGGCACTCTTGGGGGGCACGCAAGTTCCAAATTTTCACCTCCAAGATGCACTTTTATGTCACCTGGGACACCTTTGTGTTCCTTCAAGCGAGCGTGCCAAGATGATATGGGAAGCACACTACAGTCGAGTCGCTGGGCATTTCGGGGTCGAGAAGACAGTAGCAATACTACAGAAGTATTTCTATTGGCCGAACCTTCGAAAGGATGTCGAGAAGCACATCAGATCCTGCACTGCTTGTGCCATTGCCAAACCGACCATCAAGAAGCAAGGCCTATATACTCCACTACCTACCCCTAGTCGACCTTGGGAATCCATCTCCATGGATTACATGTCGGGCCTGCCTTCTACTAAGAATGGAAATGACTATGTTTTCGTGGTCATTGACAGATTCTCGAAGATGGCCATTATGGCGGCCTGTAAGAAGAATATCACAGCAGAAGCCACTGCTAAACTCTTCTTTGAACGAGTGTGGGTGCACTTTTGGATCCCACAGTCTATCATATCAGATCGGGATAGCAGGTTCCTCAGCACATTTTGGTCCAGCCTCTGGTCGATGTTGGATACCAAGCTCACCAAGTCCACAGCTTTCCATCCCCAAACAGATGGCCAGATAGAGGTCGTCAACATAATGATTAAACACATTCTGCGCATGTACAATTCAAAGCATCCACGCACATGGGACGAGAGCCTCCCCTATGTACAACATAGTTATAATCGGGCTCTCCACAGTTCAATCGGCCATAGCCCCTTTTAGGTGGGCTTGGGATTCCAGCCACTATGTCCCATTGACGTAGCCATGCCATTTGCAGCTGCTCAGGCCAATTCAGCTCATGTCCAGTCTGAAGTTGACAAAGAAAGTAGCTTCATCGAGCGCATTCAACATATCCGCCAACAGGTTCATGATATATTGGACAGAGCCAATGCCAAGTACAAGCAACGCCATGATCAACACCGGGTGCCACACAACTTCCAGGTGGGTGACAAAGTATGGCTACATTTGCCGAAGGAGCGCCTCACTGGACCCCACCGCAAGCTTCGCCCGCTCCGATACGGGCCGTACACCATCACCAAGGCTGTAGGGAACAATGCATTCGAGCTCAGTATTCCACCATTCCTTGGTCTGCACCCAGTCTTCAATGTGGATCGCCTTCGTCCTTACTTCCCACCTCTACTGGACACCTCGAACATTGCAGAACAACTCACACCAACAGAGTTAAACCCAGACTGCATGGAACAGGCCACCACAGATTGTATCATGGACATGCAAATCAAGAACACTCGCCAACAGAAGATCCAACTGTATCGGGTTGTCAAAGCTGGCCAACTCCTGCACCAAGGAAAGTGGTTCACCAGGGACCAAGTTCAGCAAAAATTTCCTCATCTCATGGAAGAACTTAACGCAATGGGGACCATTGCTTCCTAGGGGGGAGGAATGATCCAGGTGGATATTGGTGGCCACCTGCCTATTCCACTTGGGCCCCCACCATTGTCTCTTTCAGTTTTTCAATTCGGCATAACTTACTATTTTTAGCAGTTTTCGGGTCCTAAACTTCCGGAGCCATTTTGAGGCCCTAAACGACGTTTTTTGGGCATCGCGCCTCCAGCGAATATCATTCCATTCCGGAATATCATTTCGTTCCAAAATTATGTTCGTTGCAAAATTTGTAGTCCTCGGATAGAGCTTTCTAATGATGTATCATGAGCGTCAAACGGAGATAGTATGCCAAAGTTACGTCCCTGGGAAGTTGAAACACCAATTTACCCAAACGGGGCCCATAGTTTTGGCGCTTCATCTTTTAGGGTTAGGTTTTTGGATGTTTAGGGTTCTCCATTGTTTATCAATAATAAATAGGCCCTCGAGCCTCATTGTAACTCAGTTCAGAGGCATGTAGCCGCCACATCTCTCCTCAGAGATAGCTACTAGCGCCCTAGCTAGTTTTATTTCCATTCTCTCTGAAAGCAAATTTCAGTTCTTTGATATTAATGAAATGAAGTGTTATTTCCGCTGCATATATGTATTTATGGTTATATGTTTATTCTGTTGCGTTCTTGCATAAATCCGAATCACCAAATCAACAGTAGCAAGATGGACCAGTGTCAGTTGGTGCAGAGGAATGCCAGAGTGACAACGCAGTGGCTAGCAAGCGCTAGAGTCTAAGAAATGCAAAGCAGAGTTGGCAGCAGTGTAGGAAGGCACAACACAGAGTCAGCAGCAGCGCAAAAACTTCAGAGGGTCAACATAGATACTAGCAACAGTAAGATGTTCAATATCAGATGCATCATGTTGAACACTTAGTTCAATAATTTTGGATGTTTTTTTTTTGTAGCAGCAACAATAGAGTCGCAGTGCAGATGCAGTTGGCAACAGTATGCACGGTCAACAACAACATAGTTTCAATAGCGCAGTATTTGATGGGAAACGGTTTCAGACATCAGCAACATAGAGGGAGATGTTATAGAATCAGTGTAGTGCTTCAACATGATGCATTACTAGAACACATTCCTCACTAAGAGGGAGTGTTTATTTATGGTAGAATCAGATGTGCTCCAAGTCTCAAATTTTGCAGGGAGGCTTAGACACATGTATTGCAAAATACTGTAATATCACCAAATGGGATATTTCAAAAAAAATTCCAAAATATTGCTAATCCAGCATTTTACCATAAAACTATCGAATTAATAAACAGAAGATTTCCATGTAAAATGAAACACATAAGCACTGCAATCCATTAACACATCGAATAGGAATAATCTCAACATTTTTATTATGAATAATAACTGGGGTTACAAATACCTCTTACCCAAAAGAGTTGAGATGAAGAACTGGCCACCAATATGAACTATTGCACTGCGCTGACCTCCAAAACTGAACTGCTGTACTCTCCCTCCGGAAACAACTACCACTGAATCCACTGAAGCACCCGTTAAATATCTAAATGATCCTCACTCCAATATCTCTGAAGCTTTTCGAAACTTATGAATGAAGTCTCCTCAAAGAGAGTTGGGATTTTGTCCAACACTCACAAATCACCCGAGGGTTTCCGTCCTGGGGCTACCAATGAAGTAGAGAACCACGTCTCAAACCTCTCACATAGAAAATGATCTAATCCAAATATATCCCTCAATGGCCTCCTCCATTTATTTTATAGATCCCTTGGATCCTTCTAGAGCCTTATTTTATTATTATTTATTCATGGAGCACTTTTCCCTCTTATTAAAATATTCCTTTTTAATGCATAAAAGAGTAAATCGGCTACCACATCTCCTCCAATCACTGAAACTCTTGTCCAACCGTCCCATCATGTAGGTATCCACGTCCCGGTTCCAATGAGCTATTACACTAAGGTGTTCTATCATGTACTCCTCCTGAAATTCCACCTTGAGCATAATTAACTGAGTTAAGCCCAAAAATAAATCAATTTTCTGAAAGTTGTTAGAATGCATCGGAACGAAAGGCAAGTTGTTCGGATGATGGAATACATCAAGCGAATGCCACCCAACCACATAGAAACTCCTCAAAACTCCTCCAAAAATCCCCAGGGCTCGCTAATGACACCAACTTGTACCTATGACCTGTTTGCTCCTAACTCTGGAAGTCCATCCTAGCCCTATCATAGATGACACCAAAAAAGGGAATATTACAGACCTTTCGCCCCAAGGTTTCTTGCCCTCAAGCAATCCAAATATGTGGGCCACCCTATTGGCCCAGTGCAACTGAGACCCAATGCCCGGATCCCATACAAACCCCTGGGTGCTGCTATGTACCTGTGTCAAGCCACCCGGAATAGACCCCTCAATGTCGGGATCCCAAACTGATCTCTCACAATTCCTATCATCAAAAAATCCTCCTGGATCCCAACGCCACCTTGGCCAATCATTGCCCAAGTCCCATGACTCGTATTGCGCACTGCCTCTGGCTATAGCTAATGCTCTATGAGGTGAGGACCACAACTCCTGCTATGATGTAGCTATGACTGTGTAGGCTGCCCCACCAACTGTGTACCAACTCATCACCTCTCTCCAATCCAACCCCTGACTCAATCCAATGTTTATCCTGCTCTCCTAAAGCCTAGATGGAATGCTTAAGAAATGTCGATCTATACCCCACTGCCAACTGGAATCTATATCAGCTGCCATGTCTAAGGGTCCCTTCTCCCTTGTGCTCCATACGAAGAAGATTGTACCATCAAGAGGGTACCAACTCATGATCTCCCACCAATATATCATGGAAGAAGAATCCAATGAAGTGAAAACTATATACGGAACATGCCTGGAGTGTTGTCTCCAGTCCGTAATCAACTCACGCTGCTCTGTCCTATCTTCCAACGAGATATGACTGCCAAAGAAGGCCCCTCTCTCTATAATGGGCCAAAGTGGGAAAGATATGCTGCAAGCCCCATCTATGTACTTCTGGAGAGTGCTACTCTCCAAGAGTATTGCAGCTCTGCTGACTGCATGTGCATCTATCTGCACCTCATCAATGTGTCAGACCAAATATGGATGCTCCACCATCTCCAACAACTCCTCCCACTCATGATCAGGAATTTAATTCTCCCGTTGTCTACTAGACCCCTGCAGAACTATCCCATCAACCTCCAACACCTCCAAAGGATATGGATCTGCAACTGCTGTCACCGTACTCAATTTTTGTGCATCTGACCGATCCTCCTCAATGTCTGACCCCAAGGTTATCCGTATATCCATAATAGACTCAATGTGAGCCTCCATCTGGCTCTCCCAAAAAGGACTATCATGCATGATGTGCATAGTATCCTTTTATACAGACACTTGTTCCATCATATGTTGCTCAAGCTGAATCGTCGCAAGTGACTCATCACCCTGAGTATCTCTCATAGATTCCCCTGACTGCTCACCCTGCACACTAGAATATAGATCTGACCTACTATCATCATCTCTGCATGACTGCTCTCGCTCCCTAGAAGCATCCGCATCTAATCCCATAGACTCACCTGAAGAAGAGTCCTCATCTTGGCATACAGAAGGAATACCCTTATGTTCTACCTCCGCCACATCATCTGCATCACTCAAGCATGAGTGATCAGGCCCCCAAGGTTCTTTGCAGATGAAGCAAATTCCCTTCCTCCTCAACTCATTTCTGCTGCCACATCCACCAAACTGGAGCAGCTCCTCCCTGGTAAACTGTATCCTGAATAGCCCAATATTCTGCTCAACTAGACCATGGGCTAGCTCATAAGCAGCAAGTGAGACCAACTTCTCTCTCCTCCAAATTCTCAACAACCTAGTCTGCAACTCTCGGAATATGGTCTCATGGTCTCTCATACATGACGACGAGATGGACTGCATGTGTGCTATGACGGCGTCAAGATGATGTCTCCTAATGTTGAAGAAGCATTGGAATATCTGCAGAATCGGGTCATCACACTCAAGGTCAAACATGATGACATATGTCTCGAATGTGGCCATACTCCCTAAAATCTCAAGCTTCTTCCCGAAGGTAGAGCATGCGTTGTTGTCCAAATCCTGAAAAGTCTCTACCATCAATCTCATAGTCCTCATCATAACATCATCACTGTATGGAGCTATAGGTGAGCTCAACTTCATAATGTTACTGAGGCATGATGCAACTGGAAGCCTGACCCCCTCACACGGTTCATCCAAGAATTTGGGTTGTATAAGAGCAAGCATAGCAGGTTTTAGAGCCCAAATTAGTTTCTTCCCTTCTTCTTGGCTTATTTTGGACAGAATTTCATTAAGCTCGTCAATTTTGGACAGAACTCTCCATTTCATCTTCATCTGTTTCAAATATGTTCCAAGCCCAAGAATTTTTTTACCAATCCCCAATTCTCCCTGCAAATCTTGTGGTTGTTCCTTTTGAAGGATGGCATAAATTTCTCTTGAAAAGGGGTTGTTGTTGTTTCACGAAATAACTCCCTAAAGGTTTTTGGGTCGGTAACCTTCACATATCAGGGGCATACCTTCAAGAAGGACTCACTTAACCTATCTTTTATGTTGAAAACTAGATTTAAACAATTGCGGAACTTACCCGAAAGTCCTACGTTTGATGTAGATCCCGTAGGGTTCAAACCCCCAGCAACTCCTCGTGCTTCATAACCTGGAAATCAAGAAAGAACGAACACGAAACACTAGTTGTATAGCATATATTGTTCCTAGATGTCAGTATAATTCATGTATAATATCATATAAGCAATACTGAATGTTTAACTAACAATCTTCACACATATAAAGACATGTGAA
This sequence comes from Pinus albicaulis, assembly GCA_034641835.2. NCBI lineage: Eukaryota > Viridiplantae > Streptophyta > Pinopsida > Pinales > Pinaceae > Pinus > Pinus albicaulis. The sequence continues at coordinate 98,315,104 of CM076569.1, forward strand.
TATTCGGGAACAATATGGTTCTTCTTTATTATAAATGGCATGTACAAGAATAGTAAGTGGAGAGATCACCTGAATCCTTCCACGGCCTTCGAGTAGACCTTCGTCTGGATCCGTCCAGCCCTCACCTCGCTAGGATTATTCCAAGATGTGTGCACACGAGATGTCATATAATATGATGATCATCTTCAAAGAAACAAGGGTTTCCTGAATATACTTGGGAAGTGCAGGAGGCACGGGAACATCAAAATTGAAACTGGGATCCAACAGAGTATAATATATATAATTTTCTCTCTCCCTTGGGCCATACAGATGAGGGGCTTTTGTACTCCCTCAAAGTAGTTTCAGCACTTGGAAACAGTTGGGCCATGGGTTGGGGTGGTTGAATTACGGGAACAACCATCACCCTGCCACGAAAATAAGGAATTTATATATTTTTTTAATGATTTAAATGGCATACGCGTAAAAGTATGAACGAACTCGCGTATATACACAGAAAATTCTAGGCATAAACGTGTATGGGGATTTTAACACTATTTTTTATGAATTTGTTCAAGTCTGGAAGGAAAGGTTGTTTAGGGCCAAAGAGACAAAATTATCACATGAGGGTGAAAAATGATGCTATAACAGATTCCCGCTAATATATGAGGTCAGAAGCAATGCATGATGGCTGAAATATATTATGTGCATAGAAAGAACCTTGCGAAGACAAGAGAGGACGTCACCAGATTTCAGCCTGTCAAAAACTAATGAAAGAAGTCATAGAGTCAACTCATGTCTGAGGCGAGCATCCCCATGCTCAGTGAAAGAAAATCATGTCTATAGATCCAAAATGTATACAAGTATAACTGAACTGGAAAGTACATAGTGAATCATCTGAGCACTGCCCGGAAGTACAAGTTGAAAATCAAGTGCAAGTATCACATATAGAATATTGATCAATGATGCTATAGTAGATATATGATCACTCAAGTAACTGAATCTCCAGGTACCGAATCATAAGAGGTGGAAAACATGGTACAATCACGCAACTCGGGGGCCAACATATAAGATGTTGTTGTATTGAAACTACAACATATAAGAGTGTACGGTGTCACTGGAAGAAGCTGGATGAAATTTCAATAGTGAACCGAAGCATGCTGAAGCAAACCCGAGGTCTTCACTGATCACTATAGCACAATTCTACACAATGGGAATGAATGATCTGAAGTCGACCACGTGAGAAATCATTTGATTACCGGTCAATAATGTAAACCGTTAACAAATGTGAGACAACCCACCGATAATGATAATGAGTGTCAAGGTGCCCCAGTACAATCCAACAAGTGCGAATAAATGAGCTGAAGTCGAACACTTGTAAGAATATATCAATCAGGAGGAAATAATGAATCCTCACTGTCGACAGCGAAGAGTCTGCCACTAATGACTGCAAACCCCAAGGTACTGACAAAAAGACTCTAGACCTTATTCTTAGAGAAATGAGTCGGAGTAGATGGGAAAAGATCTGCTAGAAGGAAGGCATTGAGGCATCCCACATCAGTCCAGCACGAGTGTAACCCGCAGGCCAAGATTTAGAAGGAATCAAACGAAGTAGAGTGAAGGAAACTACCTGAAGTACGTTTCTGACATGTACAAGATGAAGCTAGCACATGGAAGAAACCCTCTCAACCAACCAATAATGAAAGCTGACAAAGAGGCGAGATATCCACCAATAGGGTCAAATGGAAATCAAGGTACTGCACGAATCCCAATTGTGATAATGTATGCTGACGTCGAACACAAGGAAAACCACTCAGTAAAAGACCCATAATGATGATCAAATGCTAAGCACAAGGACACCTATCAAATGTAAATAGGGCCAAAGTGCGGCTCTAGGTTTACTCTCAGAGCAATATGTCGTAATCGATAAGAGACAAACCCGCCAGCAAGAAGTCAATGGAGACCTTCTCAAACCAGCACGAGCATAGGACCAAACATCTGATGTGATAGTACAAGATACTGACAAAACTGGGAAGGCCTGAATAATAAGTCAAGAGACACCGTAGAATGGCCGACTTAGGGTTAACTTCCCTTGAAAAAAAGCATGACTCATGATGACCATGGCAGCAAAATAATAACATTGTATAAGTTTGTTATGCAGGAGGCAAAAAAAAACTCTCCATATGATTGGAAGAGATAACCAACCAGGGGATAACTGACTCATGAAACAAGGCTATGGCGTCTCCTAGGTCAAAACTAAAACCATCCCAAATGAGGAAAAGACATAGTGGTATGTGCTTTGTTCAAGGGCGACAAAGTGATATTGTAACTACCATCAAAATATGAAGTAACATCCCGTTCCCGCTCTTTTTAAACATATTTGATTTTTTTGTCTTTTTCATATAATAGGCTCGAAAAAGAATAAAATAATGCTATACTATAATGGATAGAACGAGTATCAAGAAACATATGCACTAGTTCCTGGGATAGGAACAATCCTATGGGAAATGCAAGGTGGCAGAAACTGGTAAGCGATACTCAAAGGAGTGTTCCATCCATGGTTAACAAGGGTGTCAAGTTGCGATAGCTAAGTGCTTTGCAATGGCTAATTGTGCAGATATTCAAGGTCAAAATATGGCTTAAACATCGAGTCCAAATGAAGCCGGCTAAAGGCCAAGATAAACAAGTAGTCAACATGCAATGCAGTAATGCAACTGAAGAACACCAGGGAGCCTCTAGGGTAATAGCCAGAAAAAGGATAATGAAGAAGAAGAAGAATGAAGCTTCAACATATAAGTCATGGCGGGACAAAAGAGGACTCCCGAGCCTACATAAAGTGTAGCATGGGCAACAAGTGCTAGCGAGGAACTAACTAGGAATCCCATGTAAAGGAAGGCTCTACCACCAAGTCATGATTAAATAATCGACGAGTGAAATGGGTTGAATACTCATGACATGATGTGATCAACCCTATGGCAAGTGATCAGAATGGAGGCTAGAATGAAGAAATGCAATGGAAAGTGGATTACCTAACTGATATGCCAGTGTAGATCACATACCTGCCATGACAAGTCAGCAGTCATAGTTTCGAAAACCGGAAAAAATCTCAAAGTCAACAAAATGTGCCTGAAAATATACCCATCCCAACACTTCCAAGCAACTGGGTTATGCAGCTTAATACAGATGTGAAAACGAAGCATAACGAATTTTTTTTAAAATTTTCAATTTATGGGCATAAATACACATTTTTCCTCACATTTGGTTCATTGTTACCTTGCTGAATTGGAGAAAAGAGCTCTGGAGAAAAAACCTATTTCCTCAAATCAGGAGCAAACAACCGTCAAACTTCTTCGGATAAGTCAAGTAAGCCTTAACTTCATATTTGTGATTAATTTCATCCATTTATAGATTAAAAATTTTGATTTTTTACCGTTTAAATTATTTGTTTTTATTTAGCATTATGCGCATACGCGGGTTCATGTGGATGAACCCACGTATGATACGCGACTTTCCAAAAGGGAAGTCGCATATGCGCAGACCGTGATTGCAAAAAATGAACCTAATGATGAAATTAATGATCTTTTGTAGGAAGACTATCTCTTGGAGAGAACGTGAGCACAGTGCCATTGATCAAGAGGTCATGAGAGACAAAAATTCGCTCAATATCCTTCGAAATTGTGGTTTACTCAAATTCTTCAAAATGCCAAATATGAAAAGTAATGTCTGGTAACTTGAAATGCTAGTAAATCATTGGGAATCGGAGGAGGATTGTTTCATGATTGATAAAATACCTATACACATAGAGGTGGAAGATATTTATTTTATTACTGGACTCTCCTGAAGAGGAGATCTGGTAGATTTACATGGAAAGCCTGTGGGAGGGCTTACAGTGGAAGACTATGTCCACGTCTATTGTGTAGAGGGGTCTCAAAAAGTAGGGACTCAAATTGCAATCAAAGATCTATCAGAGCTGCACATGAAAATTCTCCTCTTTACCATTGGCAGGGTGGTAGGATCTGCTTCCTTGCACTAGGCATCGAGGACACATATGAGTATAGTTGTGGAATGCTTAGTGCATCTCTTTGATTGGTGTACAGCTCTGCTGACCAATATGAAGAAACTATTGACCTCCATCCGAAAAGCTAAAACAAAGCATTTCGGGTATGGAACCATCTTGATGACATTCTTCTTTGATAAGATTCCTGGGCTTCGACCCAAACTGATCTCATCCATCAGCAGCCCCAGAGACCCAAGAATAGCCCAATGGGTTGATCTGATGAAGAGACTGGGGGGGAGTGAAGTTCCCCGAATGACATGGGATGATGAGTTATTCCAATGGTGCGAAGAACAGATTATTGCAGTGGATGACTATCCCTATGCTGGGATGGATTTCCGCGGTGATCCAGACTTGGTCCTTCCACCTGGTGCAGCATGGGGTGCGATTGGTAAGACTGCAATATTTGATTGATTTTTTTTTATTTTTTTCAATATATGTGAAAAAATGAAAAAACATGTTTTTGATTGGATTCCAAATGGCTTACAAAATTATATGACCATGACACATATATGGGACCAGTTCATCCAGAAGGATACCCATGGCACAAACGTCGCAGAGGCGAAGCGGATGCCGAAGACCCTGGTAGGGCTCTACACGCCGTTTAGAGAAACTTTGAGAGTTTTACTCGCCAAGTGCCTATATCTGCAGTAGAAGACTTACCAAAGGCTATCCAAAGACAGGTAGTCGGGGTACCGCGAGACTGGGTGCGATTATTCTGCCGTGTGGCTACTGCGATCGTGTTTTATAGGAACACGAATGTTGGACAGGGATCATAGATTTTGTTGGATGACTGTATTATATTTTTGAGACTGAACATGATCGGGCATAAGCCCTAATTTTGTAGGACAGATGGGTCCAAATTTTTGTATAGTTTTTGTACATTCTGATGATATATACAGATATATAGCGGTTTATGATGCAATGAAACAAATGTGTGAAAATGTATGATGATTTTGATGAGTTGATTTAAAGTATTGAATGAATAATATGCTAGTCAATTGCTTGATTAGCTAATGAATCTGCCATGTGATTGTTAGCTCGAGGAATGTGAATAAACGTTATGAATTGAAATGATCTTTGCAATAAACGTACCCTTAAAAAAAATCGAAACAAGAAAGGATTCTGGACCCGATATATATTGTTCAATTGTGACACCACCAACTGGGAGTCCAAGAATACTACCAACGAGTCAACACCTGAAGATATTGCTTCTGAAAGTAGATAAATGACTGCAGTGTATTCTGCTACGTTATTGGAAGCAGCGCCAATGCAAACCCCTCTTGAAACTAACAGTTGACCAGATGGATAATAAAGTACCCAAGCCGCAGAAGCTAAGTTCTGGGTATGCCTACTAGCACCATCGGCGAAACCATAATGACTCATGATATCCAATACAACCTGCCAAAGCAGATCAAAAATCATCACCATCACCTCATAGACTGAAAAACTCAGATATGTAAAAAACACAAAAAACAAAAATATATACAAAAAGCAAGATGCCAGGCCAAGTCCTAGGCATAATATCTTTTCAAATAGAGCCCATTTTTGGGCTCCGCCAGCTCATTTCCCTCAAAATCAACCAAGGTATAAGCTCCTTTTTTAAGGACATTTTTAACGATGAAGGGACCATACCACATAGAATTGAATTTACCTGCCCCTAGGGCATCATTTTCCTGGGCATAAACCAGAACAAGCTCGCCTTCGGAGAAAACTCTAGGTTTGACTACTTTATCGTACTAAACTTGGACCAGTTTCTTATGGGCTTTTTTCATCGTGGCGGCATCTCGACGCTACTCATCAAGATGTTCCAGATGAAGGAGGCGTTCTTCAAGACTCAAAGTGTCAGGAAGAAGTTCTACAGCCAACTTAAGAGAAGGAATCTCACACTCAATGGGAAATATTGATTCCAACCCGTAAGCTAGTTGAAACGGAGTAAAACCAGTTGCAGTTTTGAATGACATCCTGTATGCCCAAAGCACATGATACAACATAATGTGCCAGTTAGATCTAGATTTATCAATTGTCCGTTGAAGAATGGTCTTCAAGGATTTTTTCACGGCTTCCACCTACCCATTGGCTTGAGGATAATAAGGAGATGAATTCTCTTGCTGGAAACCCAATTTGAGAGCTAAATCAACCATCATGTTGTTCTGAAAATGACTATCATGATCAGTGACAATCTCTTTAGGAATACCAAAACGAGAAATAACTTGATTAAAGAGAAAAAGAGTTTCAGTCTCACTGTCATTCCCAAAAGTAGGCATAGCCTCGACCCACTTTATGAAGTAGTCTACTGCTACAATAATATACTTGTGACCTTTAGCCGAAGGTAGGTTACAAGTAGTATAATCAATACCCCACTTTGTAAAAGGAACGACAATGATTAATAGGAAGAGCGGAGCTGGATGCGCGCGCATCTTTCGAGTATATACTTGACACGGATGACACCGTTTGACTTACTCAATACAATCTTTGAAAATCGAAGGCCAAAAGTATCCAGCACACAAGATCTTTTGGGTTGTAGCAAGCCCAGATAAATGGCCACCACAATATCCACTGTGGCAATCATTCAGCACAACTTCAGCTTCTTCGAGAGTTAAGCAACGTCTTAGGATCGAATTGACCCCCCGACGATATAAATTATCACCAATGATCAAGTAATTTTTAGCTAGGCGACGTAACTTACGGCGCTCATCTTTCGAAAAAGTTAAAGGAATCTTCGTAGTCTGAAGATATACAATGAGATCTCCATACCAAGGATCCTGTGAAGAGATGATAAAAAGATGCTCATCTAGACAGGATTCGTCATAAATTATATCCTCTCCACAGGGAAACTCATAAATTAATTCTGCGAAAACTAATGATTTCTTGGACTTGGTAGACATAAACTCAAGATCAAATTCCTGCAAAATCACAATCCACCGATTGTATTTGCCCCCAATCACTCGCCTGCTGAGAGAAAACTGAAATGGATTGACTGCTTCCAAAACATAAGTTTTTCGAAGAATAATATAACGTCTGAGCCACTGCACAACATGGACAGCTACTAAAGCAAGCTTCTCTATTGGAGAATACCAAAGTTCAGGTCCTGTCAAGCCTCGACTAAGGTAGTATATCACATGCTCAGCAAGAGCATCATCCTCCTGAACCAGAACCATACCGATAGTAGATTCTGCTACTGCGAGATACAAGAAGAAATCCCTATTATAATCAGGTGGACTCAGGATAGGAGTAGAGGTCAATGCCCTTTTTAAAGCATTGAATGAGCGTTGAGCAAAGTCATCCCATAAAAATGGGACTCCTTTCTTTAATAATCTCATGATTCCTCTTGTAATCTCGGCATAATTTACAATAAATCTCCATAGAAAATTGGTTTTTCCTTGTAGATTTTGAGGTTGACAAATAGATGACGGGGGAGGCAACCGAGGTATTGCCTCAACCTTGAAGGGATATACCTAAATCCCTTGTGTAGACATAATAAACCCTAACAACCGACCGGATGTGACCGCGAAAATGCACTTGTTCGGATTCAACCTTATCTTATAAAAACGACATCGTTCAAATACTTGACGGAGGTGAGAAGGATGATCAATTCTCTTGCGAGAACGAGCAGCTAGATCATCCAAGTACACCTCGATAATATGTTTGATGTCGTGGAAGGCATATGATATGGCCCACGGAAACGTGGCTCCAGCATTTTTAAGGCCGAAAGGATTTTTTTTGTAAGCAAAGGTACCCCAGGGACAAATAAAGGCAGTCTTATGTTGATCTTCAAGACAGATAGTAATTTGATTATATCCGAAAAAACCATCCATGAAGGAGAAAATTGCATTGCCCGCACACTCATCGATAATATGATCTATGAATGGTGTGGGATAATTATCTTTCGGACATGCTATATTAAGATCTCTGAAATCAATGCAAACGCGAATTGTTCCTTGTTTTTTGTCCATCGGGATTGGATTTGAAACCCATTCAGTCAAAGGAACAGGGAAAATGAATCCCACCTTGAGCAGCTTTTCTACCTCAGCTTTGATAGCTACAGCCTTCCTAGGGTTGACCAGATGAAACTTTTTCCTCACAGGCTTAGCATTCTCATATATCTTGATCTCATGCTGGACAATAGATGGATCTATACCAGGCATTTCCTCATAAGACCAAGCGAACACATCCCTAAACTCTTTAAAGAGATCAGTGTAAATTTGAATCTCTTTAGGGGAACATTCAGCTCCGATGAAGACATTCTCGATAACGTTGGGGTTCCTGGAGAAGTTCACCGGGATAGTCGAAGAAATCACAGCCATGTTCCCTTCAGCAAATACCTGTGTTGGTGCTAAAGGGTTCAGGACTGGGTGAACAGGACCAGAAGACTAAGGACTTGGAAAATTTGACTCAACTTCGTTCAATTCTAGTAGAAAGTAAGACCGATGATGCAAATCATCCCACGGTCTATCTACACCAGTCATAGCTTCCAAGATAGCCTCTTCAGATGGAAGAGTGGTATCTACGCAATCCTGGGCGAAAGATTAATTAAGTGTCCAAGTCGGAGCCACATCGCCATCCAATTCCTCTGGTGAAAGAGAAATGGGAATGGATTCTGCAGAGTCAACAATGGACTTATAAGCAATCTCTGCTGCAAACATTGGAAATGCCATTCCACCCACTTGACCTTCCGCTAATGTGGAAGTAGGGGAAGGTAAGGTCCAAGTATCCTAAAAATAACGAGTTCGGTAGAACTCTCTTCGAATAGGAGCCCTGGAGGATGAAATTTCATTTATATGAACAGAAGGAGGTGGAATATTGAAATTACCCATCAGATAATAATACATTCCAACCCCGAGATTCTCAACAGGCGGCTTGACATTATCCACCAAAGGGATAGTTGAGTCATAGATGCATTCTAGTCTACAGGAGAACAATCTAGTTGGTCAACTGTGACAATCCTCCCTTCGTGAGGGAAACAAACAATACGAAACAAGGAGGACGTAATAGCATCCATCTCATAAATCCAGTTTCACCCCAATAGAAGGTTGTAGTTCAAGCTTGCATCAACTATCTCAACCTCGATATTTATAGTTTTTCCCCCAACACAGATGGGTAAAGCCGGGACAATACCATGCCGCCTGTGAGAATGACCATCAAACACAGTTAGAAGAGTGGCCGATGGAACAGTTGTAGGAGATCTGATTCCTTTCCAGCATGCGAGAGACATCACACACGTGGAAGCACCCTCATCAACGACCGTTCTAAATATAGTGAATCTTCAATACGATGATCTAATATGGAAAACCATATGATATGGGAGTCTCTTCTTAAAATTAGTCATATCAAATCTAATCATAAGAGATTTTTTCGGATCAACAACCCCAATAGCAGTAAGAAGAACACTTCGTTGAGCTGGAAAAGACTGGAGCACCTCAAGAGTAGACATAGAACAAGGACTCTAGGCCAGATCTTCTACAACAGAGTAGTTTTGAGTAGCCTTGGCATTTGGATTAATTGTCGTTCACTTTGTAGATGCTTTCGGCATCCGAGGTATGGGCTCAACAATTGGCTTCGGAATGTGAAGTGGTTCAGTAGTATCAGAAGTACCCTTAGCTTTTGAAGACTCAGCTGTACCATAATCATGAGATCTCGTAGCGATATCTTCATGAGCACTCATCATAAATATGTTTTATGGAGTTTCCCCTTCCTGGGTGCCTCTAGAGGAAGACGTAGTATTTTGATTTGTGCCAACAACTAATTGTTTCCCTTGGGGAAAAGGGTTTGTTAACACAACCTGGGAACTGGAAGATCCCTGTTGAGTTAACAAGCGCCGTGCATCCTGAATTTTAGGACAAAGGTGAGTAAGATGATCTCCAGTACATAACTTGCATGGAAATTTCACTTTCTTTTTATCCTTATGTCCTTCACCAACATGCTCGTTGGATTTATTTGCATCGCCCTTCCCATTTTTTCCCTTCTTTCTATTATTATTTCGTCCTTTCTTTTTTCCCTCAGATTGTTGATTTCCTTTGGGGTTTGAAGTCTGGACAGCATTTATTGATAAAGCTTGGGAAGAGGTGGGCACTGAAGGTACAGTCTGACAGGAAGAAGCAGATTGTATGGACAACTGCTGCAATTGGTTAAGCAGGTTAGCTGCACCGCTATCGATCGACCCAATAAGCCCATCACCATGAGGATCGGGTTTAGTTTTGGACAAATCCAATTTGGAGTGAGGAGCATCAGGAAAATTTTTATTGAGGACGCCAGACTGAGAATAAATAAGTTCTAATTGCTAGGCCCTAAAAATAGCCTGTTCCTCGGAAAATACCCCAGACAGGGATACATCCTTCGAAATATCTGGTTGCAATGATTTAAAAAACCATTCTAGAAGGAATTCATTTGGAATATAGGCTTTAATGAGCCACTTCCTTCTCCGCCATTCCTGAATATGATCAGAAATGTGGGTTGCCTTGTCCTGCTTAAAATTAGCCAAGAGTTCAGTCCCGGAATCATAACAAACAGGAAACTGAAAATGATTCAAAAACATGGTAGCCAGATCCCCAAAAGTGGAAAAACTGCCCCAAGTTAACTCAATATACCATTTAGCTACATTTCCAGTCAAGGTGCGTTGAAATAATCTCAACCTAATCGAATCATCAATCAGGGAGTTTGATGAACACCAAAGATGAAATGTGGTGATGTGATCTACCGGATCCTCTCCATTATTTCCTTCAAATTTTGGAATGTCTGAAGGTAGTTTAGTAGGGACCAGAGGCCACCCTGGACTATACCGGATTGGATCATTAGTCAATTTCGACAAATCTGGAAAGTTTAACGTTGCCAGAAATGGTAAACGAGGATGAGCCTGGGAATTCCATCCCTGATAGGATGAATTTCCAACATTCTGAAAAGAATACCCTGGATTTGATGAGGCACCAGGTTGCCAGGAAGAATTCGTAGAAAAATTTGGGCCATAAGAAAATCCTTGTGACCCATCATTTGGAGAAGGACCCCCTACCAACATAGAGTTACTATAAACCGGACCAGTTCCCCCCACTGAAGTAGTGAATGAAGAAGAAACCCCTTGATAAGGGTTCCAAGAATTTGAAAAGGGAGAAAAATCTTGATAAGCACTAGATGAAGAGAAAGGAACATTCCCTTGGTGACCAGCGAGAAACGGATTCCCTGCCCCCACTGTCATAAAGATAGGGTTCCACCCCGTGAATGTAGTAGAAATTTGACGTCCATACCATGGATTAAAATTATGAGTCTAGGAAGTGAAAGGAAAATACCCTAAGGAAGGATTCGAGTGAGGAATATGTCCACTTCCAAAGGGGAACCCTTGAAAAGAAGCCAATCCACTAGCCATAAAGGAGATGAGTGTGGACGCAGTTGCAGTGGTAGAAAAGGAAAACAGAGTAATTCCATTAACGGACATTCCAAGACAAAAGGGACCAAATTGAGAAGCCTGTGCTTGGGCATAACTAGAACCAAACACAGCATCACTAGAAGCAATCGAAGATATAACAATAGTGCCTCCTCCCTCAACCTTAGGAGGAGTCTGAATACTTGCAGCACTCACAGCCGAAGCTGTGTTCCCAGTCGTGGCCATCGAAAGGTGAGACTGTGATGGATAAGGACTCTCAGGTCTCTCAGACTCAGGTCTGATATACTCGATGATAAATGGAGAATTAGAAGAAAGAGGAGATAGAAGTGATTCAGGAGATTGAGGTACTTCCTCTACTTCTACTTCTGGAAATAAAACTCTCGAGGTGGGTGGAGTACTCCTCTTAGTACTGATACCAACACCAGCTACAGAAACTTCGAGCCTTAACGGAGGATCTCTCTCCACCACGTCAGATAACACTGGGTGATAACCACCTTCTGAATTGCTCCTACGCCTTCTTGAAGAAGGCTCAGCACTCGCGGGAGACAACCCACAAAGCCGTCTCGATGAAAGAATCGATCGGTCAGCCACTTTAAAATATTGATTAGACTCAAAAAAATATAAAGCTAAGCAAGCTAGGAGAAAAGAGCACTCACTACAAATTCCCTAAGATACATCAAAGAAAACGGCCTTCAAGTATTTCTACTCCGGGTGATTAGGACCAAACACCAAAATACAGGAAAGCGAAGAATAGGACCTCCCGAAAGAATTTTGGGGAAATTACGACCCAGATCCACTAGCGAAGGTAACAGAGGCAGTTACGCTGACCTCTTAACAACAGCCTTTGTCGGTGAGTACCCAAGCTTCACAAGGGCACCCTCCAGAATTAATGCTAAAAGTGATACAAGGTCTGCCTCAGGTACCACGGGTATTCCCCCCTACAGTCACCTGTGCGATACCTAGGATGGGCCACTAAGGACACCAATCCATGTCAGCAGCCGGGCGGAACGGTCTTAGGTCAAGATTCAGCAAATCAGGGATGGGGTATCTCCCTTCTCTGCCTGCACTTTCCCTCGCGCTTGACTCTCTGGAGGAGAGCTTTCCCGGTCCACCTAACGGTGTTGGATTTCGCACATTAATAAACTTCTACGTTTCAAAATCTGAGCAGCCTTGTAGATTTAACTCTCCACTCACCTAATCCAAGGCCCTACAACCTAGCTAGTTGATGTATGACACTAAAAACAAAAATTTCTAGTTGTTTTTAATTTATATCGTTTATTTTAATTGGTTGTTATTTTATGTCAAGGGCACATGGAATTGAAAGCAATGATTTTTGTATGACGCAACAAGAAACCAATGAAAACCAAACTATATGCAAATGCACTGAGTTCCTTTCGATGAAGAGTGATTTCTACACAGGTTCTACGAGACTATATATTTTAATTTTCTTTTCAGATAACCAGACCTCACTCACAAAAAATTACGAAAAAGACTAAAATGATTATGTGCACCTAATGCAAATTACTAATGGCATGCAAATTCTAAGATGCAATATCTAAGAAAGAAAAGAGAAATTTCTAATGATACCAAGGTTCAATCACTTTTTGGCAGTCTACCAGTCTAATTCCAAATCAGAAGCTAAAGGTATAAAAAACGCCAAAAATCAGACTTAATATAACAGAATGAAATCAAAAGAAGACTCCATTCCTAATCAAGTCATGAACCGAAGAATAAAGACTTCAACAAGCCTTCAAAAATATGAAAAGAAACCATGAACCAAAACAGAAGCAATGGAAAGCAAAAAAGAAAAATTGGCTTTTGAATATTATGAAGAAAAGAGACTTTAAAAAACTAAGAAACTATCAAATTACTGAGCCAAACCAACTTCGAATCTCAAGAAAAACTTCAACAAGATGCTCTAAGCCAACTTTGCTTCTCTCGTAGCAGGACTTGTATGAGAAAGAGGAAGACAAGAAACTCAACAAATCAACTCAGTACAATAGCATAAACTTGCGGCACGCTCAGATTCCAAAGAATCAAAAGAGACTCTTCGAAAATTGCACCAAGACCTAGCCAATGAAATCAAGAAAACCAAACGCAAAAAGAGGCAAAAATCAAGATGCAAAGCAACTCGTAAAGTTAGGAAAGAGCCAATGAGCAAAAGCTCTCTGTCCTGAACACTCAAAACAGCCAAGAATCTTCAGAGAAAGACCTTGGTTCTCAAGCCAGAATTGCAAGCACAATAAACGAGATTTCACCAAATGATCCGGTCTTCAGACAATCAAGAGAGAAACAAGCATAAAACCATTTTAAACACAGTCCAGAGACTTCAAATATATCACAGGAACAAGTCCCCATAGGCAAACAAGACCAAAAAAGCTTTAAACCAAAAATTTCAAAATTTACCCAAACATACGCACTTTAGTAGTTTTACAACTAGCGTGCATACGCGACTATTGTAAAGGAAACTCGCATATACGCGGGTACCTTTACACAAACCAGCATATATACACGACTGTGCAGATTAAAAACCGTGTATAAAAAGGTAAATAAGAAAAAATAAAAAAAGGTCAAGCATGATCAAGAGACCAGGTCTTCAGTCTAACTGGAAAAAGATTTACTGAACTGGAAAAAATGATTAAAACTGTTGGAAACCTTCAAGATAGATGAAACAACCCAAAGGGAAATCAAAAAAGTGTGATCCCCAACGGAGTCGCCATTTATGTTTCGGGAAATAACTCCCTAAAGGTTTTTGGGTCGGCAACCTTCACAGATCAAGGGCATACCATTCAAGAAGGACTCACTTAACCTATCTTTTACGCTGAAAACTAGATTCAAAAAATTACAAAACTTACTCAAAAGTCCTACGTTTGATGTAGATCCCGCAGGGTTCAAACCCCCAGCAACTCCTTGTGCTTCTTAACCTGGAAATCAAGAAAGAACGAACACGAAACACTAGTTGTACAGCATATATTGTTCCTAGATGCCAGTATAATTCATGTATAATATCATATAAGAAATACTGAATGTTTAACTATCAATCTTCACACATATATAGACACGTGAATATTTGAGAACAAGATGGTTCTTCTTTATTATAAATGGCATGTACAAGAATAGTAAGTGGAGAGATCACCTGAATCCTTCCACGGCCTTCGATTAGACCGTCGTCTGGATACATCCAACCCTCGCCTCGCTAGGATTCTTCCAAGATGTGTGCACACAAGATGTCATATAATATGGTGATCATCTTCAAAGAAACAAGGGTTTCCTGAATATACTTGGGAAGTGCAGGAGGCATGGGAACATTAAACTTGAAACTGGGATCCAACAGAGTATAATATCTATAATTTTCTCTCTCCCTTAGGCCATACACATGAGGGGCTTTTGTACTCCCTCAAAGTAGTTTCAGCAGTTGTAAACAGTTGGGCCACGGGCTGGGGTGGTTGAATTATGGGAATATCCATCACCCTACCACGAAAATAAGGAATTTATATATATTTTTTAATGATTTAAATGGCATACGTGGAAAAGTACGAACGAACTCGTGTATATACGCGGAAAAGTCTAGGCATAATCGCGTATGGGGATTTTAACACTGTTTTTTTATGAATTTGTTCAAGTCTGGAAGGAAAGGGTGCCTAGGGCATTATTCACATGAGGGTGAAAAATGATGCTATAATAGTTGTTCGGTTTTGTTTTTTGGTCTTCTGATCCATGGTGGTTCAAGGAACCAACTTTTATTCTCATCAAGCTATTGAGGAATCCCTCCATGGTTCAACCAATGCTGTGGTCATTGTTTTCCTGAGTTTTAAGTGTAAGTCATTTTATGAGAATTTGTCAAATGCTTGACATTCCTCATTTTTTTAGGTAAAAATTTTTTCAAACAGTTCAAATGCATACTGCTATAGGTGACACATATTTGCGGGTGTCAAATACAGGCGTACATAAGATTTCAACTACAATCAGTAGTGAAAATTTCCCTCTTACAACATATATAGCTAACGATTACAAGATACAAATTTAGTGCTTAGTTAACCAGAAAATTAGTTGACTGAGATCTATTCCAGCACTGTCACATAATCAACATACACATATTTATGTGATCATCAAATTAGTAATCATGCAGTAGAGTAAGCAGAAAGTGGAACCTGGAATGTGCACCACCAATGGAGAAAATAATGTGTAGTCAACTTCAGCCTCAACGCAGATGTTCGTATGAGCCACAACTCCACATATGCAACCATCAGGTGTGATATACACAGCCTTGGAAGAAATATCACCCACGCAGAAGTAGACAAGGGTACAATACCCAGCCAACAAATACACCCTCCATGGACCCTCTCGAACTCTAGAAAAAAAATATATATATTCGGTCAGGTGTTCAATAATGCCACCGGAAAAATGATCTTTGACTGCATGTGTGACCGACAATGATAGAACCTAGACTCGACCCTTTTAGTGGCCTCGTCCAATACGCACTTCCCTTTGAATTCGTCTATTGGGTGAAATCAGCTCAATTAAAATCATGAGAAATTATGGCTCTTGCACTGTAGTCCCTACTTAAATGCGACGACACACTGGCAACTTCCACATTGCATCTCTGACATTTGTCAAAAGAAAACACGAACAAGCTCTTGGAAACACATATCTTCATCGCAGACCATCCTATGACAAAATTAACCTACGCAGCCATTCGATTGTTCTATATTTTGCGCGCCTACTGCCTGGTTCTTCAGGAAAATTCCATCATGTTCGATGTACACGGAAACTTCAGATCCCTGTGGCAATGATACGCTGGTCCTCCAACAAAATTAACGCCTTTACTAGCTCTATGCAAGCACAGGGTTCCGGAACCATTAGCAGAGAGGAATAAACTCGGCCCTTAAAAATGTATACTCGACATCCGTGGAGATTGGCGTACTAGTGGCAATGCTGCAATAATTTGGCATTGATTGGGATAATACACGACCTTTACCACTGAAACGACTTGGCACGGGTTGAGCTGATATGCAATCGATCCCCTTACGAACAAGCTTTTTTCATCCTTGACGTCTCTGATTATGGGTATAAGGTTGGACTTTCAACCAAATTCCATTTCTGCCAACGATTTTGGGATTTACAATAACCTCCTATCCCATGAGAATTCGCCGACCTCTACAACCACGTACCACGGGTTTTCAACAACTATCAATCGCTGATAATTAACTTGACCTTGCTCGGCACCTCTGATGAATAATTTGAGCAGAGAATTGGACCAAAAAAATGAAATGCCAAATTTTCCACCTCTGTTCATTAATTTGGCCTCTACATGATCCGCAGACTCTCCACTATACAACAAATTTGGTGTCCTAGATGCCTGGAACTCGAATTCCTGTGATTTCAACTCAACACTCAGCAGATTACCCTCTGGAGCATACACACAAGCTCAAAATCTTTTACATGCCATGACCCCGCTTTAATAAACCTTGGATTTATAAAATTAATTTTTTTTTCCCTCTTTATACAATAATTCAATCCTGGGCCCCTTTTGATAAAATTGTGGAGAAAATGAAATATCCAGCCCAAATTTACAAAATTTCCTTCTGTAGCAAAATGATGATTTTGGCACCTTCAAAACACCCCTAGACTTCCTCTAGAAAAACCCTTAATAGCCACTGCAACCAAAAACTGAAAATACCGTAGGTTGAGCCAAGACCAAGGATCTGATACCACTGTAATATCCCCAAATGGGATATTTCACAAATTTTGCCTAAATATTGCTAATCCAGCATTTTACCATAAAACTACTGAATTAATAAACAGAAGATTTCCATGTAAAAATAAAACACATAAGCACCACAATCCATTAACACATCGAATAGGAAGAATCTCAGCATTTTTATTATGAATAATAACTGGGGTTACAAATACATCTGACCCAAAGGAGCTGAGATGAAGAACTGGCCATCAATATGAACTGTTGCACTGTGTTGGCCTCCAAAACTGAACTGCTGCACTCTCCCTCCGGCAACAGCTACCATTGAATCCACTGAAGCACCCATTGAATATCTGAATGATCCTCACTCTAATATCTCTGAAGCTCTGCGAAAATTTTGAATGAAGTCTCCTCAAAGAGAGTTGGGCTTTCTTCTAACACTCACAAATCACCCGAGGGTTTCCGTCCTGGGGCTACCAATGAAGTAGAGAACCACGTCTCAAACCTCTCACATAAGAAAATTATCTAATCCAAAGATATCCCTCGATGGCCTTCTCCCTTTCTTTTATAGATCTCTTGGATCCTTCTAGAGCCTTATTTTATTATTATTTTATTCATGGATCACTTTTCCCTCTTATTAAAATATTCCTTTTTAATGCATAAAAGAGTAAATCGACTACCACGTCTCCTCTGGTCACTGAAAATCTTGTCCAACAGTCCCATCATGTAGGTATCCCCGTCCCGGTTCCAATTATCTATTACACTAAGGTGTTCAATCATGTATTCCTCCTAAAATGCCACCTTGAGCATAATTAACTGAGTTAAGCCCAAAAATAACTCAATTTTATAAAATTTGTCGGAATGCATCAGAACGAAAGGGAATTTGTTCGGATGATGGAATACATCAAGAGAATGCCACCCGACCACATAGAAACACCTCAAAACTTCTACAAAAAGCCCCTAGGGCCGCTGATGACACCAACCTATACCTGTGACCTGTATGCTCTTAACTCTGGAAGTCCATCCTAGCCCTGTCATAGGTGACACCAAAAAAGGGAATATTACAAATACCTAGAAAGAGTTTTGGGAAATTCCACCCAGATGGGGTTTTATTAAAATAATTAATTATTTTTAATGGGAGCCTAATTCTAAACTTAGGGAATTAGAATAATTAAATTATATTAATAGAAATGGGTGTGAAACTTCTAGAAAAAGACAAAGATCAATTCAATATGATCTAAGTGGTAGGTTATGTTTTAATCTGGGTCGTTGGTTATCCAACAAGAATATTATAAGGACTTCGATGGGAATTTGGAAAATACACTGAGTGAGTCTAGAGATCGATTTTCTCAAGTGAGCAGTGCAGAGAATCCGGAGAGGATAATCAAGTTGATTCAATTGCAGTGAGGGGAAGTGATAGTTTTGGTTGGAAGATATTTTCTTGAGCCAAAATACATCACAAAGAAGGCAGAGAAGAGGACGCAAAAGAGGGAGAGTAGGGGCTACGCTGGGCAGTGCAATGCCACGCAGAGGCACCACTGAAGCCTTAAGGAGATCCGAATTTTTTCTGAGGATCAGTCAAATCCAGTTCCGGAGTGTCGAGGTGTGAGAGTGGAGGGGCAGAAGATCAGCATTCAGCCAGATGAACGACCAACAGAAGGAGGTGACGCAGTCCCCAACAAGAGTGACGCAGATCTGCGCAGAGGCATCGTGGGGCTATCGACTTCAATGTTGGGTCAGTGCCAAATATCCAATGTTAGTGTGAGGTAATCTTCACTAATTCTCTGTTAGTCAGATTCTCTGTGGATAGCCAAATTTGGGCATCTAGTTGTATTCAGAAACTTCTACTTAATAATCCAAACCCTCAGCTGATGCACTGGTTTTCCCTCATTGGGTTTTTTTGAGGACATTAGGCCAAAAATAATGGTTTTATGTGTATTTTATTTCGTCCTCGCTCAATTCTTGTTTCAATATTTTATTTATGTAGTGAAGGTTGCAGTGTGATGTATTCATTATTTGTCATAGAACAACTACAAATAAATTGTTAAGCAATGAAAAACAATTAGGTGAATATTTTCCAGTTGTTGCAATAGGATTCCAGATCTAGGAATTTTCACATGTATGCCAAGGGGTAGAGAATGTCTTGGAGAAAATATTCCTCATCAACCATAGGATTCCACAAGGCCCTCGGCCATATCAACAGGTCATGCAGGTTGCACAATATCCTCCTTACAATCCAAATCAGAATGCACCCTTCCAGCCTTGGTATCCTCCAACTTACCCATCATGGTCCATGCCCTCTTCTTGGTCCTATACTCCTCGATACCCTCCTCAACCTGTCAACCCACCTTTCCAACCATATTAACATCATCCTCCTCAATGGGGCAACCCTTCACAAGGATGGATTCCTCAAGTATCCCAACCTCCTGCCTTAATGCCTCCTCCTCCACCTAAACCACAACTACCCCACAACAACCCATCTAAGTAGCCTAAAATTCCTACCTAACCCAATATGAACCCGAACAATAAGCAAGCATGACATGTATACAGTGGGGAAACATCCTATCCTACTTATGATGGGGAAATCCAAGAGATAAACATTCGGTCTGGGAAGGTACTTCCAGATGCTTACTCACCTTCTCCACCTGAAGATCTTGAAGAAGAGAAGGATGACAGAACCCCTCAATCCAATATACCTCCTTATCCTGAAATTTTGGTCCAACCTAAACAAAACTCCATGGAAGAGGCCAAACTTATGGGAGAATTGAAGAATTTGTGTGTTAATATACCCCTTCTCCAGGCCATCAAACATGTCCCCATTTGTAAAAATCTCATCATGGAAGAATGTTTTAAGAGGCCTGGGAGGAGAAAAAGATATTCCCCCACTATCAATGTTGTTGGGAAACTATCTGATCTAATGCTTGGGAGGGTGATCTCCCCAAAGTACTTGGAATCTGGTATCCCAGTTGTGGATGTTCATATTAACAACATTGTATTCCCTAACACCTTGATTAATCTTGGGGCTGAAATCAATGTTATGACCAAGGAAACCATGCTAAAGTTCAACCTCCAAGGATCCTTGAGGAAGACCACTACAGTGTTGTAGCTTGCAGATGGATCCATAGTATCCCCTAAAAGAGTTATTGAGGATGTGATGGTCTCTATCAAACCTTGGGAGTATCCCATGAACTTCCTTGTCCTCCAGCCCAAAATCAAGTTTAATGCTTACCCTCTCATCCTAGAGAGACCTTAATTGGACATTGTTGATGCTTATATTAGTTGCAGGGCTAGGAACATGACCATCAAGAATGGGAATCTCTCAAAGCAACTTGTATTATATCCCCTTTATCAACCCTTTTTTGAGCATGAATTACCCTTGTGGATAGAGGAAGATGAAGAAGAATACCTTTATCATTCATCCCTCTACCCAATTTGTACACTAGACAGTGTTGTTGGAAGTAGGAAGCTAGATGAAGATGGCCTTATTGACCACTTCTTATAGAATCAACCTCCTACTTCCATGCCAATTGATGATCTCATAGAGGAATCCTTAGAGAAACCTAATAACAATCCATGGGTTGAAATTTAATCTGCTTGTTTTGATCTAGATCATGCCAAGGTTATGGAAATTATCCCATCCATAAATCTAAAAATCAACCCTTCCCTCTCAGTCGAGAAAGAAGAGAAATTATGCATTGTGTCGAGGCAACATCTTGATGCATTTGCTTGGGACTATAAGGAAATGAAAGGGGTGCATCCCTTATTTTGTAATCATAATATCTACATCAAGGAGGGATGGAAACTTCTGCTCCAACACCAGAGGAGGATAAATCATGCCCTTAAGGATATTGTAAAAGAGGAACTGCAAAAGTTGTTGGATGAAAGGTTCATTTACCCCATTTCAGATAGTAAGTGGGCGTCCCCTCTTGTCATAGTACCCAATAAAAATGGGAAGTGGAGGATTTGTGTTGACTATAGCTAACTCAAGAAGGACCATTTCCCTTTTCCTTTCATTGATAAAGTCCTAGATTACCTTGTAGGGAAGAGATTCATTTCCTTCCTAGATGGATTCAGTGGGTATAACCAGATTCATATCATCCATGAGGACCAAGATAAGACCACATTCACATTTCCATGGGGAACCTTTACTTATAGGGTCCTTCAATTTTTTTTTTGTAGTGACACTGCTATTTTTCATAGGGCAGTTTTGAGTATCTTTGTTGACCTTGTTCATGACACTGTTGAGATATAGATGGATGATTTCACCCCTTATGGAAGTGATTTCCAGGAATATCTTTCTAATCTATGTAAAGTCTTAAGGAATGAATTTATATGAATCAAGTCCTGAGAAATGTGATTTTTTGATGAATGCGGGGACTGTCCTAGGCCATTTCATATCAGAGGAGGAGATCCAAGTTGACCCCAAAAAAGTTGCCATCATTAAAAGGGTCCCCATCCCTAAAAAACAAAGGGATATTAAAAGCTTCCTTGGATTGGCTGGATATTACAAAAGATTCATTAAGGACTTTAGTAAGTTGGATTCACACCTATTTGGATTGTTGGATATATATTCAAACTTTTGTTGGACAGATAGATGTGAAGAGGCATTTGAAGAATTGAAAGAGAAGTTGAACACTGCACCAATCCTTAAAGGCCCCAATTGGGCATTTCCTTTCCACATCCATACAGATGCATCAGATAAATATGTAAGATCAGCCTT
Organism: Pinus albicaulis; assembly: GCA_034641835.2. Taxonomy (NCBI): domain Eukaryota; kingdom Viridiplantae; phylum Streptophyta; class Pinopsida; order Pinales; family Pinaceae; genus Pinus; species Pinus albicaulis. Next base: position 98,336,927 of record CM076569.1, read on the forward strand.
AGGACAAGTGGAAGAAATATTTCCCTATGCCATATATTTCACCAGTAAGAACCTCTCTAAATTTGAACTCAACTACATAGTTATCAAAAAAGAGCTCGTAGTTATGGTGCACTCTCTAAATAAGTTTAGGAATTATATCACTGGATATCAATTATTTTCTCATACTGATCATGTAACCATTAAATATTTGGTGAATAAACTTGATGTCAATGCTAGAATCATTAGATGTTTGCTATTATTACAACAATTTGATCTAACCATTGTTGACAAGCAAGGGAAAGAAAATGTGGTTGGAGATTTTTGTCAAGACTAACCTTGCCTACAAAAAATGAGGAGATGGTATATGATCAACTTCCATATTAACGCCTATTTTCCATATTGGTGATATCTCCTTGTTTTGTTTACATAGAAAATTACTTGGTTGCTGGGAGGTTTCCTCCTAATCTATCCTCCAAGGAGAAGAGCAAGATTGTTAGAAAAAGTTCTCCTTTCACCTAGATTGGGGGAAATCTCTTCAAGTTGGGGCTAGATCAGATTTTGAGAAGATGTGTAAGAGAGGAGTTGGAATTTGACATCCTCTCAACATTACATGATGGAGCCTGTGGGGTCCATTTTGCTGCTAGAAGGGTGTCCTTCAAAGTTCTACAAGTCGGCTACTACTGGGTTACTCTACATAAAAATGAAAAAAAGTACACTGCTAGATGTGATGAGTTCCAGAGGATGGGAAATCCTACATCAAAGGATGAAATTCCCTTACAACCTCAAGTGACATTGCAGCCATTTGAGAAATAGGAAATGGATTTCATTGCGCCAATTTATCCCCCATCTGAGAAAAATAAATATATCATTGTGTGCACTGATGACTTGAAAAAGTGGGTTGAAACAAAGGTAGTAAAGGCAAAAACCAAGTATATTGTGGTATAATTTATAAGAGAGAAAATCTTCTACAAGTTTATGTTTACAAGGGAGTTGGTCATTGATCAAGGAGCTCAATTTACCTCAAATCTGACTGAAGGCATCATGGAGCAGCACCACATCAAACACATGAAATCCATTGTATATCACCCTCAAGCAAATGGGAAAGTGGAGGTCACAAATAAATCCTTGGATAACATTTTGACCAAATTTGTTAATGGTAGCTAAAGGGATTAGGCAGACTGACTTGTAGACGCCACTTGGGCCTATAATACCACTTGGAAAACCGCCATTGGATTCACTCCTTTTGAGTTGGTTTATGGAAATAAGGCCATGCTATCCATTTATTTTGAGTACAATGCCTTGAGGATGGAAGCATAGTTATATTTAAACATCACTACAACTCAGCAAGAAAGGCTGCTCCAACTCAATGATTTGGATGAGTTCAAATTGGAGGCTCTCATCATTAGAGAAATTTTGAGGTAAAAAATGGGCCTCAAAACAAAAATATACAACAAAAATCAACTTTATAAGAAGCAATAGGATTCAATACTATGATTTAAACCATGGGGGATGATTCACCATTTTTGGAGTAAAAATTTAAAAATATAAAAAATAAAATTAATTTCTTTTTTCAACTCGTATTTTCAACTTATCTCCCTACAATTTTACTCAAATTTCGAGTGGGAGCACTTGTTTGATACATAATTAAATTTTGCATCCAAGGAATACCTGTGATCACGTTTTTCATGCAGTAGGGTCTATATAAAGTATGCAACATGGGTACTCCTTGGATAAAAAACTAAATTCCATATCCAACAAGTGCTCCCACTCAAAATTTGAGTAAAATCGTAGGGAGATCAATTGAAAATAAGAGTTGAAAAATAAGGTTTTTCCTTTGTACCTCCAAAACTTGATGAGGTAATCTAATCTTATTTTTTATTTCTACTATTATTTTATAATATTCCTTAGGATGCCCATTTTGGACCTCAAAATTTTTCTAATGGCACACTGAGGTAGTCCAACTGTAGAGGAATATTTGGCATGATAAAAAAATTAGGGAAAGGGCATTCCATGAGGGTGATTGGGCCCTTCTGTCTGATTCCAAGTTCAAGGATTTCAAAGGGAAATTGATGACAAGGTGGTTGGGTCCTTATCTGGTAGAAAAATGTTATGAGAATTGATCTGTCCAAATAAATTGATGAGGAATATATTCCATTTCTTGTGAATGGTTACCAGTTAAAGTTGTACAAGAAGCCTCTGTCAAAGGAGGAGTTTACTAGCTCAATAAGAAAATAGATGAATGTAATTGGGGGTCTCACAAATCTCAGTTCATCCAACCTATGATTAGCAAAAAAAGGAAAATAATAAATAAATAAATAAATAAGAAAAAAATAAAAAGGCTTAGGTGAAAACCTCCATGAGGCACCTGAGTCCCACTCTAGGGTTGAAAACCTCCATGAGGCAATCCAAGAGCAAAAAAAAAAAAAAGAGAGAAAAAAATAAATGAAAATATACATAGGTGAAAACCTCCTTTGAGGAACCTGGGATAGGCCTGCAGATTGAAAGCCTCTATAGAGGAATCCTACAGGTCTCAAAAAAAATAGAAAAATAAAAAAGAAAAAAAGAGAAAAATAGAAAGAGAAAGCAACAACAAAAGAAAAGAATCCCTTACGCTAGTTCTTCTAACAATTTTTCTTGCATGGTTCTAGTCACGGTAAAAAGGAAAACACTCAAAATAAGTAGCCTTTGCAACCCACTTTTCCACCCCCCAAGCTAGCCTCCTGCATTTCCTTCATCATTCCACCCATATCGTTACATTCCTCCATCATTAGGTAACCCATCTCACTCAATTCTGCCTCAATCCTGTAGTGCTACAGAATTGTGATCAACATAATGAGAGGGGTCAGATCTCATGTTTTCCTTGGGGGAATGAAAATAGAAGTACACCACACCTTCATCATCCCTCATCCACAGCATTTATCTATTTTTCCATCTAAAAATTCATCTCTCTTCATGAAAAAAAAAACTCCATTTCCAACCCTTCTTCCATATATTTCACCACCACCAAAGTTTACAGTCCTTGTCAATGGGCCCACCATGAATTATCAGAATCTCAGAATGCATTTCATGAAGTATATTGTGATTTTGGAGGGGTTTGTGTAATTTCTACATGAAAGGATCCAATCATGTAGCAGCTTGCACAAACCCTATAGAACGACAAGTGAAGACATTTGACAACACCAAAGTGAAGAGTTAGTCATCTTGATGCATTGAAGAACCATACTTGTGATATTGGGAAGCCACACCACTCTTGAGGAGCTGGTACATGGCCACTGATCATCTCCAACATCAATAGATTGATCCAACACTTTAATAACCTACATCAATAGACCACACTCAGTCAGGAATCTATCAAATAATATCTATAAAAATATTTTGTTCGAAGGAAAGACCAGTGCATGAAACAACCAGCATGAAAGAAATCACCTCCATATACCAACAAATCAATCACTATCTTGAATCAATGCGCAGTCATCAACAACAAATCTAAATCACCAGGTAGGTTCAAGTATGACACTCCTCGCCCATTCCTTTAAGTGCATGGTAGCTCGAAAATTTTGTTCATGAATTTTAACGAGTTTTATAGGTTGTAGGTGACCAGTATACTTGGCCACCCTCGAATAGTTAAAGTGCAGTTAACTCACCAATCCATGCAACTTGGGAAAAGTAAAAAAAAAGAAGGTGATAATTACGAGGAGTGGGGCCAATGGTCCAAAAGAGGAAATATGTATATGGTAGGTGGGGTCCAGCTCACAAAGCGCACTGAGCCCGCTACCAAAAGAAGAAATAAAAAGGACAAGCCTGATTTCATTTGTACCAATAAGCTCATTCTCAAAATGGTAAGAGAGGTTCACTAATATGTCGAGAGTTAAGATATATATGACCAGGGGTCCACTAGGGTGCTACAAAGAAGCTACAAGGTCAAATAGCAGGTGCTATTGGATCAGAGGCAACTGCTACAGGATTGCATAACAGTGTTATAGGATCGAGCCAATAGGTGAAAGAGGGTGTGAATTGAGTGGAATTTTCCTCCAAACCACCAAAACCATGAAGGATTCATCTAAGGAAGGGTATGTATCACATTCGCCTCACGTTCCATGGAAAAAAAGTAGGATAATTTGGCCAAATTCTACTTGTACAGACATCATGTAGAAAACCCTTGCATATTGATTTTTTTATTTTTACAAAAAAAAATTCATGTGAATGAAGTAAGATAGCAGCAAAACTAATTTTATTTTGATTTGGCATGTAATTCTCCTCCCTCTGGCTAGAATAAAACATCACCCCTCTCATCTTTGTTTTGAAACCGTAATCCACTCAGAAAATAATAATTGGCAAAAGATTCTATGAAGAGACTTGAGGAAGCAATAAGAGAAACACGGGAGGGGGATTCAATATAAGGGAGCCCACATACACTAAAATAATTCATCAAAACCCTCCTATCATAGATATCTTCATAAGCCACCAATGGATGGGATTCTTTGAAAAACCAAAGGGGTATGATGATGAGATAACCCATGAATTTTCCATGGCTCTCCACTCTTAATGGGAAGACAATGCCACCACTATTGTAAGAGGACTTTCCATCCATTTGAATGCAGAGCTCATTAGCATAGTGACCAAAATACCTTTAGGAGTTATATGCGTCAAGGAATATAGGACAAAATCCATCACATCTAAGAAAATTTTCTTCCTCCCTAAACAGAAGCCAGTTGAAGGCAAGAATGGAGTTAGAAGGGAGAGCCTTGGGCCTTACCCTTGGGATGAAGTAGCCTATAAAATACTAAAGTACATATCTTATGGAGGAATATTGAGTGGTTTTTATGCCTATGAATTTAGGATACTCTATGAGCTGAGGTTCCAAACAGAGTTTCCCATCCCAATCAGGCTCAATATTCCACATTTTCTCCTTGAGTATATGATTGAAATGAGCCAAAGGGAAAGAGAAGGGAAGCACCAATACATTTCCCATCATGGACTCATAAGGCTCATTGTTATGAATGCCTTAAGTCACCTCAAGAGCCATGTGCTATCGACTGATTTTGTGGACATGGATAGGGAGGCCTTCATCAAGACTCAAGCCCAACATCTAATAGAACATGAAGAGGCCACCAAATCTAGTCTTGCTAAGGAAGAAGGTGAATAATAAGAATAAGTTGAAGAAGAGAAAAGAGGGTGAGGATAAGGATGAAATTGAAGAATAAGCTGGAGAAGAGAGGAAGGAAGAGGAAGGGAAACTAGAGGTAGCAAAGGATACCCTTGGGGAGACCTCTAGACCCCAGAAGAAGAGAAAACAAGAGAAATATGTAAGCCTATCAAGAGGGGATGCAGAACAAGAGATGGTTTCCACCCTGGCATCCATTAGCACACCCATCAAAGCCAAAAGGAGGCAGCCCAAGTAGGGCCCCTTGTACTTCTAAAGGAGTAAGAGCACTACGATCAAACAAGGGAAGCCTCAACCTCCCTCAGCAGTCCTAATTACAATTTAATAATTTGTCAGCCACCGAGAAGGAGAATTGGGATGAGGAAAAGGTAAAATTAAGGAAGTCACCTCCCTCAAATCCAAGGGACATAAACCTCGTACATACCAAAGGAGGCCAACCACAAGGGAAGCTAAATTCAAGTAGTTACAAGAAGAAACTTCTCTATCGTAGGAAGAAAAAAGGCTGCTATAGGAAAGGACAAAATTGCTACATGATAAGGAGAAACTACTACAGGAAGGAGCAACAAAACCTCAAGAGGGAGAAAAAGGTGCACAAGAACTCCAAGAGCCTGATCCATAGCTTGATCTTGGATCCTATTACAAGTTTACTAAAGCATGAAGGATTGTACCTAAAATTTTTCAATCCCCATCCTCTTTGAACTAGAAAATGAGATAAGTCGAACTCACCAGTGGATGTAGATTGCCAAGTCAAATAAATTTGAGGATGTAAGTCTCATGGAAGAGAAGATGAAGCAAATGGGTTAAGAAATGGATGAATTGAGGTTGAAAGAATCAACCATCAGGTAACAGTTGCAGTTGGAAAACCATAGGTTAAGAGAGAAGCTACAGGAATTGGAAGCACAACTTGCCACCATGGAAAGCTTGTCCATGGAAGCCATCTAGTGCAGGTAACCATCCAAATAATATGCTATCTTCCTCAAAGAAAAATGGCTGCAATTTTAAATAGAGACATTGGCACAATAAGGCTCTCTCCCATTTCAGGACTATAATAGGTTCATTGACTTCTTCCAACAAGTAATCATTGAATATAGGTCCAAATTGGATAAATTATATATGCACAACATGATCCTCACAGACATGAAATTTTGGGACCCCAATTCAAGGTTAGGAGATGCACAGCTAATGGCACTAGCCTCTTATATTTTCCACGAATAAACAAAGGATGAGGAAGTGAATAAGGTTATGGCCAAGGAAGCAAGTGAGCCCCTATACATCAAAGCAGAGTTAACAAGTCCCAATATTGTCATAAGCAACCATAGAATTATCTCTGTAAACCCTAAATTGGTGCCTCGCTACCTAGAGAAACAAGAACAACTTGTTCTCCATTTTAAAGATATATTTAGGCTATTAGGATCGATAGTTTCTAGGTCTGCCAAAGGAGATGGCATGCCCTGCCCCATAGTCTGCAAATCAGGGAGTACCACTCCCTTGAAAGGTTGAGGAATTCCCTAGAGAGAACCCCACTCTATAAAATAATTGTTCAAAGGTTGAAGATCAATTGGATAGGGCTAAAACTCAGTCCTCCCTTTCTATTAGGTTTACAAGAGAGAATAGATCAAGTAGAGGAACAAAGGGAGTGGGAAACCATATAGGCAAATGCAGTATTCTATCCATAAGAGGGCACACCATCTGAGGTGCCTTATGATGTAAAAGAGGCCACCAGGGCCATGCATGAGCTAAAAATCAGTGAGTAAGTTTCTCATAGGGTGAGCAACACCTTTAGTAGGGGGGTGATGATGGGTCCCATCAATAGGTACATTATAAGGCCCATTTTTCTATCCTCTAGCCTATAATTTCCTCTTTTCTCACATTAATTAACATATTTTTGGATATAATGTGCTTAATAGGGAGACTAAAGGATGTTTGTCATACTTTGTGGCCTAATGTGGTTAATGTGCAGCAAAATGGCATTTTTATGCATTTACTATGCAAAGGCACATTAGAGGCAGCTAGAGGAGATTTAGGAGGCTTGTCCCCTACATTTACTCTCCTACAACTCAACTTGATCCCTAAAATCACTCACATGTAACTTGAGGATCTAATAGCAGTCGAGGCACTCAAGAGCTTGCGAGGATATAAGGGAGCTAGATCCACCTTTTTTAATATTTTGGAGGGAAGCAATCCTCTTTCCAAGGAGGATGCTTCTCAATCATATTTGTATAAATAAACAAGCCCAAGGGCTCAATAGGATTCAATTTGTTTGAGGAGAGAAGAGCCAGTAAGAGCTAGGAGCTTGAGACTATCATTTTCATTTGCTTTGCATGATGTACTTGAATTTTACTTTATGTCAATGAGAAGCTTGTTGATTTCTTACATCTAAGTTTGTTTCAAAGTGTTGAGTCCCCTTGGGTTAGGGCCAAACCTAGAGGCTCTAATCTCTCTTTGTCTATCTTATTTATGCATTGTGTTTTATAGCATCATTTCTTCCTTTCTTAGTATAAGTTTACTTGCAAAAAAATTTGGTGCAGTTATGGTTACTACCTCTCTTGTGGGAAGTGTGGTTGAACAATATGCATTAGCAAGCCAAAAATATGTGGTTATTCCCTTTTGCAGTTGATAGATCTTAGATAAATGCTCTTTTACACACTTTGTTTTTGCATACTTAGGATTTAAATCACATTTCTCTTTAAGCTTTCATCGATGTAGGTTATATGCATGTTGCAAGTGAGATTTCAATTTGATGCAACAAAATTCAAGTCATCATTTCTGATTTAGTACATTTTGTTGCAATTTGGCTATTTGTTTGGCATTTTTTTAAAGCGCAAAAAAAAGGATTGTTTGTTTGGTATGAAGGTACAACTAGTGGCTTGTAGGGTTGGAACACTCATCCTACATTTATGATGTCATCATCAACATCTTTCTCTTCATCTTCTTTTACCCCCAAAACTCTGCCACCAAAATTCCATTCCTGGGTCATTGAAGGACACCGTGTGCATATTTTTTTGTGCAATATGGGATTCTGATAGGTGCGAAGCTTCGAAAAATATTCATATGGATTTCATACACATTCATCCACCCTTTCCAACCTTTAAACCATATTTTCCACCCTCAAGATGCTCACGAACCCAATCCTGTAGCAAAACATGGCAATCTTGTAGCATAGTGTAGCATCTTGTAAAATTGACCAATTTTGCTCCAAAACCTTGATTTTTATCTCTTAGGCTTGAATAATTACCTCTAGGATCTAAAACCATGATTGGAGAGGAACAAAGACCACTTTAGACCTGTCTTTTCTTCACTGCAACAAAATTCTGCAATTAGGGTTAGAGGACATATTTCCAAATTTGAATAATAATGATGATTTTCTTATAAAATGCACATGGACTCGTCACTAAAGCTAAGTTTCTTTGAACACAATGATTAAAATAGTGATATATCAATGCAGAGTATATTAGGCATGTTTTCTTGAATTTATGCTTCTTTAGGGTCTCAATTACAAGCATTGTTGTTGCATAAGTTCATTTCCTTTTAGAAGCAAATTTTCACATTCTGCAATTAGACTCATGTTCACATTCTTTCAAGTAGCATTTCCTGCAAGTAGATTAGTATTTCCATTTCTGAAAATAGCATAGTATTTACATTCCTGCAACTAGGGTTAGCCTTTACATTTGGATCAATAGCATTTTCATTTATGCAAGTAGAATAATGTTTCCATTCTTTAAATTAGAACAGAACTCTCTCTTTTCATGCAATTTCCTTCATTGAGTTAGTTGAAAGAGTGGTCTTTGTATGCCTTGATTTGGTCCATTTCTTGAAGGTAGCATGAGTAGAACTTCACCTAATGTGAATATAACATTGTCACCTCTTAAGTTTGTATGAACCCTGGGTTGATAATTAAATTTGGTAGCTTTGGGAGTCTCAACATTATTTTTTTTATACTAAGGCTCATCTGGAGGAAGGGGAAAACCTTATTAGAAAAACGCTTGTGAGGAGGGATTGGCTAAAATATGAGGATGTTGTGGTACAAGGTGATTTTAATTATGTCTATCCAGACTATTGTGACACCAAGACAGATCCACAATAAATATTTTGTCAATATTCACTTGAAGCCTATGGTTGTAGCTACCAATGATGTTAACCAATCAACCAGGAGGAGTCGATGAGAGCTCCACCGGGCTCGGACAGACCAACACATAACACCTCCATAATCGAATAAACCAAAAATTGAATTTTCTTGGGATTAGAAATCTGCAACCAGAGGAATGACAGAGAACCATAAATTTAACCTGCACAAAGGTATTCCCACATGCAACATTATGCCAGTCACCATTTTTGTTCTTAATTTCAAATGCCATTAGAACAATCAACTGTAGGGGTGCCAAATTTATGCAAAAATTGATCCTCCACCTATTCCTTGTACTCCAAGCATATTCGAATGATAAAATAAATCTAGCTGCTTGGATCACTGTGTCAGTGGATGCCACGATAACATGTCAATAGTGCACCCCTTGTTACCCATTCTTCTAATGTTTGTATTGAAATTGTGGAGAAATTGGCTTAAGTAAGGATCCCAAGACATTAATATATCCACATAAGGAAGGAAAGGGAGTCATGGAATGCCTCTCTACCCTTAAATACCATTTATTTGTGTTTGTCACAATTTAAAGAGACGAGTGATATTGGCTTTTTTATCTACTTCAGGATTTTGATGTTCGAGGAGATAGAAAAAGGATTTGAGAGGGAAGTCTTCCAAATTCCTTGAAACTCTTTGGAGAAAAATCTTAACATGGTTTTCCTTATGTCAGAACATTTTTGTAAATGTTGAATTTTTAGGAGAGAATGCCCTAGGATTGTGACATTTGACATACTCAAGTATTTTTCCAATATTAATCCTAGCAGAAGGTCGTACATCTCATCTTGGTTATTAGTCCTTTGCCCTAACCCCCAAGAGTATCTAATTACAAATTTTCCTTCAGGGTTGTATATAACCCCTCCCCATCTTGCCACCCAAACACACTCAACACATTTTCACCCTCAACCTATGTACTTTATTTTTTGTGGAAACTTGTAATATTTTAGCCAAGTCAACATTGATAAGATTATGCTTGCTATTAAGATTAATGAAAATATTGGCATTCTCTAGTTGAATAAATCCATAGTATGTAATTAGAAATAATTATGTGAAAATAAATCCCTAGTTCTCCTCTTATGCTTCTTCGAATCAGAAAACCATCTATCTAAAAATACTTTTTCATGTTCATCTAGAATTTTCCATACTTTGTCATGCTTAAGCAACTTCCACCATATGGTTGCATGGTCTTTTAAATTCATATGTACCCAAAATTTCTAGTTATTTATCCATGTGAACTTCATTTTGTTTATGTATTCTACAATACTAGGACCACCATCTATTTTTTTGTGAAATACATCTTGATTGTAAACCTAAAAATAGAACTACAGTTTCAAACAAAATCATATGTTTTTCAATCAAGCTCCTTTATATAGTTACAGTTTGAGATGGAAGTTGTATTTCTTGGATTTGATATTATGAATCCAATTATTAAATTTCAAAACTTTTCTCAAATACTGGCATTGGTTTCACTAAAATTTGTGCTCTATCAAAAGATATCCAATTTGCACAATTTGCAACCATCACTAGGAAAAGCTCTAAAATATTGTCAATTTTAAATTGTCAATAACTTCACTTTCTGAACTATGCTTTTAACGATTTTTTTGTAATTGGATATATTTTAGAGAGAAATTTAATTCTTGTATTCAATTCTTACAAAAATTTCAAAAATCAACTTGAGTTGTCATCCTATTTTTCTACATAAAAAATCAATAAAAAAAATATATAAATTCTCCCTCTTAGTGCCCAAAAATTCTCCCACTTTGTGCCAAAGAAAGAGCTCTAATACCATTTTCAGTAGAATTTCAAAAATATAAAAGAAAATCCACCATAAAAGTTCAAAGATACCAAAACATATACCATGAACAATACCAAAAATATATAGAGAATCTTAAGGTGGAGTAACACCATGAAATATTCCTTATGTAAGAAATCACTCCACAAGCCATGCTTACTGCATAACAATATAATTCAACACCTTCAATACAATGATACTCATGTACTTATACTTTCTCATTAGTATTCCAAGGGACATATGTCAAATGCTCATGATTATCATATTATCTCCTTTTAATTACATAGTGGACCTATTCCATTATTATGGACACATTACATTCGTTATCCCCTTTGGTACCTCCCTAGATACCCCATATTATCCTTTAGGTACATTACATAAAATCTTCAAACCTAGTTTCTCCAACAAGGCTTTACCTTTAATATTAATGTGCTTTTTGGTATAACTCCATTTACCTTGTCCCTGTAGAAATTATACAAACATATGTATATCAAGAGATTCAATCCGATCAAGCAATGTACTAAAGAAAGATATTGAATCCTTCTACAAATTAATTGGAAAAAATAAACACGATCACCAATCACAAGAAGTAAAGAAAGAAGCAAATCAAACCACAACACAGATATTTTCCTTAGGGAAAGCTTGTTGCTCAAAACCCCTCTATCTCTATTGTATATTCATCAAGGAATCATGAAACGATTACATTGCACTCTTCTCACAAGATTCTACTGCACTCTGCCTATCGTCTCACACTGATCCAAACAAAATCATAACAACACTTAGCCAATTCTCAGCCTATCTTCAGCCTACATTTCTCATGCAATTCATGAGGAATGCAATCCCTATTCCTTAGGAATTTCAGCCTTTCTCAACTGTGCAAGTATCATGGGCAATCATGTGGTGTTTTAACTGCATCTGGGCAGTTTGCTAATAACACAACTAATAGTCAACTTCCCTTTAACCTTTGTCTCAACTGGGTTTCCACTAGAACTGACATGCATGCAACTATTAATAGTAAATCATCATTTGCATGGCAGATCACTACATGTGAATTAAATCTGATTTAATTCACATGATCTCTCACTAGTACAAAAAATAGTTACAACTAGTTCAACTGAATTTAACTCGCTTAACTGAGTTAACTGATTTCTCATGCATTAAACTCATGCACTTAACTACAACTTGAACTCTAAAACACATAGAATCACTCTGCATGCCTCACCAACCACCCTCAACTCGAAATTCATGAGCTAACTGAGTTTATCACACTCAGTTAACTATTACAAGTGATTATGAGATAAGATTACATTTTATTGTCCAATTTAATTAAGGGATAATTAAATTAGACACATTTCCAATTTATTAAATAAATTGAATTTCACACTAATGTATCGCTAGGACCCATCACTACATGACCTGTGGTCCCACACTAGTGTAGGTGTTGTCATGTTGTTTTTATGCCAATTTCACTGTTTCTTGTTGCAAATTTCAACACTCCCTCTCAACAAGAAAGGAACCAATATATCCCGATCTGGTACCTTGGAATGTCCTTGCATGCGTAAATGCAACTCTTGCATGCGACATGCAACACTTCTCTAGTGTTGTTCGCACATGCAACACTTCTATAGTGTTTCCTGCACATGCAAATTTTGCATGAAACACTTCTGAAACTGAATAGCCTCCAAACATCTGAATCAGTATAATGCATTTGTCACCAGAGTCTTCTGACTTCTGCTAGCTACAGCACATGTCTAATGGACTCTTTATGATGTTGACATCTGCATCCATGCACTCTGCACTGCTACCAACTCTGATCTGCGCTCCAATATCCGACACATGTCACTCTGATTTCTGTCTTCCTGACATCTGAATGCATCAATCTAACTGATCCTTTATACTACTTCTATATTGTGGGCTCCTCGTAGCCAGGTTTGATCCATGAGACGCAACATCTCAATGAACCCTGCCCAAATTTCTTCTTGGGATTAATCTTACACATCACCCCACCTCACACCTGGAGGTATAGCTGCATGTACTCCCTCTTCCCTTTTGGCTCGAAATTTCCCCCTCCTAGAGGTTTCTGCCACTCCATGATCCTCATCTTGTGGTTGCTCCACATCTTGAGGTTCATCCTTAGGAACCAAGAGTTTCTCATCTGCATGCAAATCCATCTCCCTCTTAAGGGACAATCGCATGTCTTTCTCACACTTTCCCATGGTAAATCCCTTGCATGTGTCTATCTGCATAAGAGTACCCTTTGGAAGCCCCGTAGAAATCTGTTGTGTGACATTCAAAGCTCCGTGGTGTAGATGGCCCAATCTCTTGTGCCATAACTCACCCTTATCCCATCTCACCACTTTATCTGCTTTACCCATAAATGTTGTGCAACCATCTACATCAAGTTTGTAGAGATTCTTCATAAAAATCCTAATCTTCTTGGTTTGTCCTGTGGCTTTGTGCCAAAGGAAATCTTTCCCTTCACTGAAAACCACATCATAACCTTTATCCTCCAACATTTCAACTAAAACTAAATTGTTTTTCAAGCTTGGTACATGCATTACATCTTTTAATAAAAATGTTTTACCTAATTTTCTCTGGAAAGTAACTGTACCAATCCCGATAGCGTTATACCTTCCATCATCACCCATTTCGCTATGCATCTCGAGGTCCTTCTCCTCCAAGCTACTGAAAAGTTCTTTCTCTCCCGTCATGTGGAAAGATGCACTACTATCCAAGTACCACACCGATCCCATCGCACTTGACACCATGCATGTGATGAGTGAGAAGTCCAACTCAAATTGCGAGGCCAAAGCCTCACCAACTGCAGATCCTGAAGCCTTCTTGTTCTTCTTCTTTTGTGGACAATTAGTGGCATAATTTCCATGCTCGTGATAGTGAAAACATTTCACTTTGGACATGTCACGCTCCTTGCCTTCTTCGTCGGTCTCAGATTTTGAATAGGATTTCTTTCCCTTCCCCTTATTCGCATTACCATCCAAGGCGCAAATTTCTTCATCATCCTTCTTATATGAAGATCCATCACTGGTATTCCGCCTGAATTCTTCTTGCACCAAATCCGACCAAAGTCGTTCCCAATCTGGAAGCTTCTCCCTCCCATTGACAGAGTCTTGATAACTATGCTAACTCTTGGGAAGGCCTAAAAGAGCTAGGCTCACCAAGTCATCATCCATGACAGTAATTCCGATGCTCCCAAGATCATCTCGACATTGGACAAACTTGGTTAAATATTTCAGAATATTGTCGCCTTTCACCATTGTGATTTTCCTGGGCTTGTCTTTCAGTGCCAATTTTCTATGATCACTGCTACTCTGAAACGGATCTGTCAAAGCCTTCCACATTGTATATGGAGTCTCTTTTCCATGGAGACTTGAGATAATGTGGTCTCTTACTCCCTCCAATAAGATCCTCCTCGCCCTTGCTACCTTCTTTTTCCAAGCATCAAGAAGAGCGGCGTCTACTACTGCAAGCTTGGGAATATTATTCTCAATGAATTATTTCAACCCGTTGTCCTCCAGCACTACCTCCATTCTATGTTTCCACGCAATATAATTAGTGTTGATCTCGAGTGCATACTCCAATCTCAAGCCATTGAAATCCATCTTGATCCTAATCCACCTGTCGCACCAAGAATACTTTTGCAAATTCGAATGCTATTCAGTCACAAACTCAATTTCTTCTCCACTATAGTGATTTCTTGTGCTTTGATACCATGTATAAATTATATAAACATATGTATATCAATAGATTCAATCCGATCAAGCAATGTACTAAAGAAATATATCGAATCCTTCTACAAATCAATTGCGGAAAATAAACATGATCGCAAATCACAACAAGTAAAGAAAGAAGCAAATCAAACCACAACACAGATATTTTCCCTGGGGAAAGCTTGCTGCTCAAAACCCCTCTATCTCTATTGTATATTCATCAAGGAATCATGAAACAATTTCAATGCACTCTTCTCACAAGGGTCTCTTGCACTTTTTCTATTGTCTCACACTGATCCAGACAAAATTAGGCCAACGCTTAGCCAATTCTCAGTCTGTCTTCAGCCTGCCTTTCTCATGCAATTCATGAGGAATGCAATCCATATTCCTTAGGAATTACAGCCTTTCTCAACTGTGCAAGTATCATGGGCAATCTTGTGGTGTTTTGACTGCATCTGGGCAGTTTTCTAATAACACAACTAATAGTCAACTTCCATTTAACATTTGTCTCAACTGGGTCTCTACTGGAACTGACATGCATGAAGTTATTAATAGTAAATCATCAGTTGCATGGCAGATCACTGCATGTGAATTAAATCTGATTTAATTCATTTGATCTCTCACTAGTGCAACAAACAGTTACAACTAGTTCAACTGACTTTGACTCACTTAACTGAGTTAATTTATTTCTCATGCACTTAACTAAAAATTGAACTCTAAAACACATAGAATCACTCTGCATGCCTCACCAACCACCCTCAACTCGAAATTCATGAGCTAACTAAGTTTATCACACTCAGTTAACCATTACAAGTGATTATGAGATAAGATTACATTTTATTGTCCAATTTAATTTTGGGATAATTAAATTAGACGCATTTCCAATTAATTAAATAAATTGAATTGCACACTAATGTATCGCTAGGAACCATCACTACATGACCTGTGGTCCCACACTAGTGTAGGTGTTGTCATGTTGTTTCTAGATGCCAATTTCAATGTTTCTTGTTGCAAATTTCAATAGTACATATGTAAATGTAACATTATCTATTTGGTTTCCTTTAATATCTCTATGTTTTTGTAGGTTGAGAGGACAATCTTAGAATAAAAGCCCATTAGCATAACATCTTTCACATTTTGGGCACATGTTCATAGTGTAGGGTTTGGATACATTCATTTAAACGCATATATCTTTCATATGAGATGTACTTACATGCTTACATAACTTCAAAGATTGGATGGAGGTAGGAAAACTATTTCCAAAAGTACATTGGTATTAAAGCTTGAACCATTTCAGTGCATTATGTTGGTATCAGAAAGCCAATGAATTATTATTCATTAGATTGAATATCTAACATGACTACAAAGAGTTGAAATCCATATAAGATGACTGATATATAATATACAAATGAAAGAATGAGATGCATGAGATCGATTAATGAGTGAAATAATGCCATGTGACCATACAATAATACACATTGGCTTATCACTATGGTGAAGGGTCATGTCCTTTAGGTTGTATCACTTCATTATTAATATATTTTATATTTTTGTCATTATCATTATTATTATTGTGATATACATTGTAGCTTTCTAATATTTCATCATCCTTGAGTTCCCATTGTTTATTTTTCCAGGTATCCTCTATGCTTGTAATTACTTCTTATGATTTACTTAGGTTAATTCTTTTGTCATTCATTATCGATCATCTTGCATTTAGTATACATCATAAAGCAATTACACATAGGATATAAACATTAAAATAAAGTGCTAGGAGGATCATAAAGAAACAACTAAACAAAGAACACAAGAGTGTACCTTAGGAAAACCCAACAACCTTTTCAATAGAGAAATTCTTCGATTCAACAGAGATACATCATAGTCAAACACTAGGTCAAACTAGGTTCATCATCCATCCCATTCAAGTTTTCTTCCCACGTAATTTAGTCTAATTAGGTCTGCTTGGAATTAGGCCTTCTACCTTCCTCAGAGTTCAATCCTTCCACAGAAATTAGGTCTCTTCATAGAGGTTTTGTCTATGACAAATATTAGTCTTATTACATAGGTTTTTTTCTACACTTCGTGCTACTTATTTTCATCCATCACAAATATTCACCCTTAGATCCGTCCTTAAATTCCAACCCCTGATATTCTCTTCTTTTGTGCCTCAGATCCAGGTTCTTATTCTCCTTAGAAAGTGTGAGCTTCTTCTACAAAAAGAATTTGAGGTTTCATACCAATTGAGGGAGAACTAGGGTCCTTATATAGTCATCTATTGTGTTGAAAGAGTGCGATGAAGACTAAGGCCGACTTGAGCACCTGAAGGGGCCAACTTGACTAAGAGGAGGTCAATTTGGCTAATTTGGAGCCACAAAATTTAAATTTAAATTTCCAAATTTCTTCTTTTTTAAACGACATGAAGAACATGTCTTTTAAACTTTTATGTTTGATTTTAGCATGAAGAACATGCTTACAAATACATTGAATACCAAAGATACTAATTATGAAGATCGGCCCTAGTTAAAAAATTCAACACTCCCTCTTAACTAGGGAGGTATTCATAATGACTATCCAGATGTTCTCATGTTGACAAATTTCTCTAATAAAAGGTTATAAAAATTCATCATCAACATTGGCACCATCCTCCTTCTCGGTGCAATTAAGATGCTAGGTGAACCTCTCAAAGTTTATTTGTTGGTCTATTTGGATAAGCTCGAAATAGACTCATATTCAAGAATGAATCAGCCACTCCATGGCAAGTGGAAATAAAGTGAAGTCAATGCTTGCAAAGTCCATTTCAGATCGTGGTTTTTCTTGCAAGGAGCTAGATAATTTAAATTCTAAGGAGCATGAATGGATAAAGGAATTGTTGGTTCATCATACTCCTATAAAGTGGCCTCTTTGCCCTTTTCTCAACAAGGCTCCATGCATTCGTCTAAGCCAAGAGTATTTTATCACATGGAGGCGGGACAACCAAAGTTTCTAATTATTTTTTGACGGAGCTTCTATAGGAAATTATGGGGAGGTCGGAGGGGGAGGGGTCGTCTTTGACCTTGATGAACAAAGAGTTGTCTAGTATGCTTGGGGTCTTGGGAAAGCTATAAACAACAATGCAGAATTCCTTGCATTATGGAAAGGATTAGAGCTAGCCTCAAAGAGTGGAATCAAGCAAATCATAATACGTAAGAGTAATTATTAAAAAGTAACACTATAATTATTATTAATTGATAATTAGAAAATAACAAAATATGTTTATTATAATATTTATAATGTGATATTATTATAATCATAACTATTTAACATTGAAAATTATAATTAAAATAACAATAATAATAATTATAATACATAGTGTTGGAATGTGATATTAATATAATAATGATCATTATATCTATTTAATATTAAAAAATAAATTATTATTTAATATTAAAATATTAATATTATTGAATTAGGCAAAATTTTATTAAAATTATAATTAATAAATAAAATTTGAATTTTTTGTAACCATTATAGGTATAATTAATAACTATTAAATGTTAATATAAAAAACAATTATAATTAAATTATTAAAATTAAAATATTAATATCAAAAAAACAAAATATTAAAAAAATTAATAGAAAATATTTTTTATTAGTATTAAAAGAAAATAATATTATTAGAATATTAAAAATGTGAAAATGATTATATATTAAAATATTAATATTAAAGAATTATTTTTATGAAATTTAACAAATATTATTATTAAAGTATTAACATTCATTATTAAAAAAATAAAATTTATTAAGACTAATTATCTTAAGATAAAATTGTTATTAATAGAATGAAGAGGGAAGGATAAAGGAAACAAGGGGGTGGTGAAGGGGAGAGGGTATTGACTTAAAAAAAGAGGGTGAAGAACAAGAAGGGAGAGGGAGACAAGGAATAGATCAAGGGATATGCTTATGGGAAAGACAATGGATGGTGGGTCAACATGATTGACTAAGCTTAAATCCATCTTCTTAGTTGAAATTATTGCAAATATTTTCAATTTCGATGGCTTCCCTTATTATTCAGGTAGAGTGGAAGGGAGTCGAGGTGAGAATTCTCACTTTGTCAAAGCAACTGAGGTGTTTGGTGTTATGAGAGTGCAAAACAATGGCTTATTTGGAGACCCGATTATGGATGTTGTCAGCCATGTGCTCTTTGATATGGGCCTTAAAGGATCTACTTGTTTGGCCTATGTAAGACTTCCCACAAGAGCAAGGGGTCTCATAGACAGTAAGGCCAAGAATGGGATCAAATTTGTCTTTGGCAGACCTAAAGAGTTGCCTAAGGGTGGTTTGGGGTTTGAAGGAGGTTTGGATCTTTTTATTCTGTGAGATCTTGGAAATATGGTCAGTTACACCTTGGATGTAATGAAGGGTTATTTTGGCAAAGGGGGGGAACAAAGGATTAGTTTTGGGTTTAGGATGGAGGGTAGAATGGAAAGATTTTCTAATTTGGGAGGAAGATTAGCCATTAGATTGGAGGGCTTTGGTTAGGAGAAGGTGTTCCTTGTCAAAATGTTGGGGATCAGAGGCGCGAATGGCACGAGTCACTAAAGTCTTAAGAACGACAACTTTTTGAGTGGGATGGTGATGGGAATGGGCATAGAGGTATCTATTAGTATGAGTATTTTTTGGTAGACTTGATAGGAGAGGGAGCCATTAGGAAGCTTGGAGCCGAGAACGTCTAAAAATGGAAGACAGGTGTCAACTTCCATTTCCATGGTGAATTGAATATGGGGGGGAGATCAGGTTAAGGTGGTCAATAAAGTAATGTAAAACAGGGGTGCCATGGGGTCAAACAACAAAGATTTCATCCAAAAATAATTTCCAACATTTAGGTTTTAAATGAAAGCTTTCCTAGGCACAAGACTCAAAGGATTCCATAAAAATGTTGGCAACCATCGGGGAGAGGGATGAGCCCATGGCAGTTCCTTTGGTTTGTTCATAGAAAACACCTTTAAAGGAAAAGAATGTTCAGGAAAGGAATATTGATAAGGTTGAGGGTTTCAAATTAAATAGGGTTAGAAATGATATCAATGGCGTCATGGGTGGGGATTTTGGTGAAGAGGGAAACAACATCAAAACTGACAAGGATATAATGCTTATTAAGTTGAAGGTGTTTGGTATTATTAATGAAATCAGTTAAGTCTTTGATATATGAAAAGGTTCAAACATATCTCAGACTTAATAAGAATCATCCACAATTTTGTCTTCACAAGTACCTCAACCCCGAGGTTAATTCTATGATATTTCAACCTCCTGTAACATAACATAGTTATTTTACAATCATTCTGAGATTTTCGGTCTTTTGAGGCTTCTTCGTCCTGAAGTTTCTTTCTGCAATTGATTCCAACATTTTCAAGGTCTAGGGCTTCAGGCCTATTGAGACAGATAGCTCGATATTCCTTTCAAACAATGAAAAATTTCATTATGAAATGTATTTCATGAACTAGGGCTTTCTTGCAACAAGGATGACATCCTCTACGCTGGTAATTACTCCTTATGATTTACTTAGGTTAATTCTTTTGTCATTCATTATTCATCATCTTGCATTCAATATACATCATAAAGCAATTACACAGAAGATGTCAACATTAAAATAAAGTGCTAGTAATATCATAAAGAGACAACCAAACAAAGAACACAAGAGTTTACCCTGGGAAAACCCAACAGCCTTTTCAATAGAGAAAATTTTCAATTCAACAAAGATACATCTTATTCAAACAGTTAATCAAACTTGGTCCATCCTCCATCCTATTCAATTCGTTTTCCCACATAGTTTAATCTGATGAGGTCTGCTTGGAATTAGGCCTTCTGCCTTCCTCAAAGTTCGATCCTTCCACCGAAATTAGGTCTTGTTAATTTTTATTTAGGGCTAGATTGTTATTTACTTTGATAATTGAATTTCATCACTTACATATAGAACTCACCCCATAGCATCATAACATTATTCAAATTTACATTATCATTCAGCAACATATGAAACGATATAGAAAGAAAAATAGCATCATCAATGCAGCGAAACATAAAGGAACAATAGAAGAGAATGATTCACACATAGAGACACTAGGATTGGTCGAAGACCAGGGAAGAACCCACTATGGGGAAAACCCTTTCAAATTCTTCTTCTTATGAGATTGTCATTGAATGATTCAACAAAGGGAGAGTACAATGATCCATATCTTCAACCATAAACCTATCTGACAAAATTCAACTAAACAATATCCATGAGATGAATCCAACCATGCCAATAAAAAAACCCTGATTCAAGAGCCTGTAATAAATTTTCGTTTTCTGCAATGAACTGTCAAACTATCCGATCAACTGGCGAAAACTTCGGTCAACTAAAAAATCAAACTTTAGATTCCAGTGACATGAAGGAATACATATGTGTGCGACTGAGAGCTTCTAGTCACTACCTTGAGCCTGCAATCATGCGACTATAGTCGAACATTTCCTTTGACAAGCTTGCGACTTGTTGTACTGTACAACAACCCTCCATTTTTCAAATTTTTAAAAATAAAATTCATTTAGAAATAGGGTCCCTTTTTTCTTTTTTCATATAGAAATAAAAGACTTAGAAATAAAATTCATTGTTTGAAAGACTTAGTGCATATCTTTATGACCAAGTGTGTACAAACAAAATACAACATTCAAAACTTTCGAATCCGATCAAATATAAAAGACTTTGTCATATAAAATAAATCAATTATAAAAAAGTCTCATGAACAGTAATCGCAATCGGAAATCGGAGAAATCATTAAGAAAAAGTTTTACATACATGCTCAAAACTCCAATGTGATTAGTTCAATCGCAAAGGATTTAAAGTTACACATTTTTTTTACATATTTTTCGATGCGATGCGATCAATCGCAATCGCATAATCGGAGCACTTTTTAAATTCTTTGTAGTCAAATTGAGAAATTCCCGATGCGATGCGCTTTATTATAAGAACTCATTACAAAGGAAAAGTAAACATTTTAAATTAAAAATCCCTATGTGATGGACCCCACCATATCGCAATTGGAAATCGGAGATGGTCCTTGATAATTATTTTCGATTGAAACTCCCCGATGCGATATACCGCCATCACAATCAGAAATCGAAGAAGTTTGTAATCGCAATCGGCAATCGGAGAAATATTTATTGTGATATCTATGTACCATTTGAATACTTCCGATGCGATTGATATTCAATACACTATACACTCATCACATCGGAAGAATTCAAAATATGTAATTCTATATTATTTCACAAGCGCCAAATCTCCAATGGTACGTTCGACATTGAATAACAAATCAAATGAATATTGGTTTATGATTATGTTTTGAATACGTGAGTGTGACCCAAGGAAAACATTTAAATATTATACGGAATCAATAAATAATGAATCACGAGTTCATAATTTTTATAAATGTTCCCTTCGCTTGCTTGTTTACCACAACTGAGAGCTTATTGCCTTGCAGAATCAAAGAACACCAAACCCTTTCATTCGTAGACCGAGAGAAACAATACCAGATACTGAAATGTCGAAGGGAACAACAGTTAATGAAAGCCGGGAGAGCTATATCAAGAGCTAGAAGCATGATGGATGGAAAGAAGAAATAATGAATAAAAGTCAACAGATCAACAAGCTTCAAACAATATCTTGGGACAATATGTGGACTTATCTAATTAAGCCACACAATCAACAATTAGCTATGAAATTCCTATCAAATGATGTTGATTGTTTGATTCCAGAATTCTCCGATGCCACATACGCTGGATAGTTACATTCCAAGATGAGTCATCCATCGAAGGTCCAGGAAATGCTGAAAATTTTCCACCTGGCTACATTGAACGAGAAGAAAAAGCAATGAATCAG
Source organism: Pinus albicaulis (assembly GCA_034641835.2). Classification (NCBI taxonomy): domain Eukaryota; kingdom Viridiplantae; phylum Streptophyta; class Pinopsida; order Pinales; family Pinaceae; genus Pinus; species Pinus albicaulis. The sequence goes on from CM076569.1 coordinate 98,359,610, forward strand.
TTCCGTATTAAGATAGCATTTATGTTTTCAAAATTGATAGATTGTAGCAGTAGTAGTAGTATTCTGTTTTCATGTAATTTCATATTTAAGCCCCTCTCATGCATTGGAGAAGGGATCCGGAGTTGTAATATTTTTGACTTGGAGATTACATTTCTGTACTCCATTGGCTCTTATATTTTATAAAGGATCACATCTGGTGATTTTGTACGAAATTATTTTTAAAGAGTTGCATTTCTGTATCTTGGATTTGATTTTACATTGGAATTACTGGATTAGAGTATTGGATTTCATTTGAAAGTTTCACGATGGATAAGGTATTTTTATCTATTCATTGTTAATTTCTTTTGTTATGTGATATTCTCTTTTAAATTTTCTATCATTCATACATATTTCGTTTTCACAATATTTCTTTATATATCATTTTTTAGTATATTAGAAATATTCATCTTTCATAAGTGTATGTAAATGATATACAATGATGAATACAATATGCTAGTATAACTCTGTTTAAATTCTTAAATAGAGTTGTCTTTATTTGTTGCTGCTCATTTCAATCAAACTTTAATACATTTTTATGGTTATCGTTAAGTTGGAATAATTTTAATTTGCATTCACATATGATACCCGGGTTAGTTATAGAATTTCCTTATCAGTATTAAACTAGATTAGATAGTTTTATTTCAGTCGTTTAGTCCCATTTTTCATCCATCCAAATCAACCCATTACCAACCCATTAGTCATAAGGAAACTGGTCCTTTCAATCCAGTCGGAGCCACCATACCAAACGGATAAGGAGTTGTCCTAAGGTCCCGACCGGGTGGTTTTCTCCAATGTTTGAAGCAGATATTTTCTAGGCTTCAACATTTTTGGTGCTAGAAGGAGGGCCTGAGCTATGAATGGCAAGTAAATCTTTATCCACAGACCATTCTGAGAGCAAAACACCCTCATTAACTTCTTCAATTTCTTCTGAATTACAAAATCCTAGAGAAGGAATTGAGAAGAATATTCAGACACCCACTACCAAAGTCTCAAAACAATCAGACAAACAACCTTCTGAGTCTCCTGAAGTACAAGATTTAATCCATAAATTGAAAGGATTCTCATTATCTCTAGATGAGTCTGAAATATCTGAAGGTAGTGTAAGCTCAAAATTTGTTTCTTCAAAACCTCTTACTAGGCTACAAAGTGAAAAACTTGGTATTCCTCCGAAAGAATTCCTTTTACCTAGTAGAGTCAAGATAAGAAGAACTCAATCGGAATCAGAAAGCGATATAAGTTCTTCATCTCATATTCAATCACCTGTTTCCCAAACCCCAACTCAACAAAGTGCAGTTGTTTCCACATCATCTGCTCAATCATCATCAATCCCAACATCATCTATTCCAGCAACTTCTGTTCAAACACCACCAGTCTCTACTACTCCTTCAAAAGTTGTTACAATAATGGCACAGAGACCATGGGCTAGTCCAGGGGCTGTTAACATGCCTGCACCTTTACATGATTTACCTGAAAATCCTGGAAAATGGCTTCCAAAGTTCAGTCCAGAGCTTAACATTCAAGTTGAAGAACACATCAATAACTTCATGCTAGCTGTAAATTTGAATGGAGTCGAAGAAGAAGATGTTGTAGTCAGACTATTCCCTTATACTCTTCAAGGGGCGGCAGGATCCTGGTACTTTTCATTACCTTCAGGATCCATAACAAGTTGGGATATCTTTGCAGATCATTTTTTAACCAAATTTGGAGATGACAAATCAATAGCCACTTTAATCAACGATCTCTCAAATTTGAAAACAGAACCCAAGGAGCTCATTAAAGATTTCAATTCTAGATTCAACAAACTTTTGAACAAAATCCCTACAGATTCAAAGCTTAGTGAGCAAGTCAGAAGTGAATGGTACATAACTGCTTTGCCCTCAAACATAGCAATTTTTGTAGATAGAGCTGCAAAACCTACTTTAGCTGAGAATATGAAAGAAGCTATCGCAGCAGAGAAACGAATTATTTCTCTAGATAAGAAAAATTCTATTGAGGAAAGAAAATCCAATAAAGGCAGCTTTAAAGATGATTCAGGAAAAAAGACAGCCAAAGACCCATATGACATGGAAGGTTTACAGAAAGTTCTTAAAACCATGTCTAATGAAATGGTTGAAATTAAAAAGCAAGTGGCAGAGACCTCTACCAAAAAACCATTCTGAAATTTTAAAAGAACTCAAGTTGAATCTAAACCTCCCAATTCAATCTCTAATGTAGAATCAGAAGAGGAAGAAGAAGAAGATACTCCTCCAGTATCAGAGGAGGAAGATGAGAATGAAGAAATAGCTGAATTGCATGGAATGTGGGATTTTATTCTCCCTAATTCTGATAATGAGGTAGAACAAGAAGCTATGCCTGTAAGTACTAGGAGTAAATCTACATCAGAACCTGTATAAACAGTTCCTAAGAAGAAAACTACGACTCCAAGTACCAAAGAAAAATCCCCTGCAAAGAAAACTTCTCCATTACCCACTCAAAATCAGCCATCTTCTTTTAATCCTCCTACATCGACATCAAAGACTTTAGTGATATCAGATCCCATGGATTATAACATTGTTGAAGACATGAAAAAGATTAAAGCAAACATTTCCTTACATGAACTCAGCAAACTTAAACACCAGCAGAAGTTGCTATTAAAAGAGTTAAATGCTACACCAATTGCTCCTTTACCAAGTGGTGTAGTTGCAAAAGCAGCTAAAGGGACCGGTAAGCCACCAGACAAAGTAGATGCTACTGATATTGTGCTCATTGGAGAAAGATCAAATTCTCAGACCCCTCCTTTTCTTTTGACTTATGAAATGTACAATAAGAATCTGCATAATTGCTTAATCGATTCTGGAGCATCCTCTAATATAATGCCTACTTCAGTTTGTGCCAAATTGAATATTGAACCACAGAAATCGGCAGTTCACATAGTTCAATTGGATCACTCTAAATTTCAAGTTGTAGGGGAAATCAATTCAGTTACTATCAGACTAGCTTCTGATCCTAGGATTTTCCAAAGAATTGATATTTTGATTGCAGATATTCCTAAATTCTATGGATTAGTCTTAAGCAGAGACTGGTCTGCAAAACTTAATGGTTATATCGCAACTGATTATTCACATATGTGGCTTCCCTACAAAGGGAAACCAAATCAAATCAAAGTTGAACGAGAAAAACATATGATGCACACCGTTACTGAATTTGAACAATCAAATGAACCTGTAGCTTTCAACAACAATATTCTTGGAGGTTATTCTGCTGAATCATTCCTTGGGAACTTCAAAGCACCACAATCACCATTTTCTGTAAATACTTTTGTTTCTCAAATAGAAAAATTTTCACAGTCTGATTCTTCTAGAATTGTAAATATTTCTGATACAATTGTAGATAAACCAATAGATAAATCTTTATTTTGGTCATTATATTTTGATGGATCAAAATCTAGTGATGGAGCTAGAGCAGGATGCATCTTAATTGATCCAGATGGAGAGAAAACCATGCTATCATGTAGGTTATAATTTGAGTGTACAAACAATACTGCAGAATATGAAGCCTTGATTCAAGGGCTTTATAAAGCTATAGAGTTAAATGTTAAATACTTGAAAGTCTATGGTGATTCCGAAATTGTCATAAAACAAGTTAGAAATACCATCCATTGCCTTTCAGGACATCTCAAACACTATCAAACCCTAGTACAAGATCTTACCACTCATTTTTTAGCATTCAATATTTCTTCTATTCCTAGGAATCAAAATACAGCAGCTGATTTGTTAGCTAATGTTGCATCCAAACTCCTTCCTGCTGAAGATTGCAGTCCTGATAGATTTTTAGTAGAATTGAGTTTTCGCCCATCTGTTCCAACAAATTGGAAAGTATTCTACCATGATCAAGATATTTTGAATTTCATGACTTCAGAGAAATCATATGATGAACAAATTATTGATGAAGATGATCATGATCTGCAAAATTCCTCAAAAGGTAATGAAAATCTCATTCCGAAATTTGTTGTTAAATTGGAGGACTTATATGATATTAAAGACAGATTCAAGAAATTCACTAATGCTAAACTTCAAAGTTCCACTTTGAAGTTTGAATTAGTAAACCTTGGCTCTGATTCTAATCCTCAAAATGTTAATTTAGGACTCAATTTAACTCCAGAGGAAAGAAATGTTTTCATTAAACTTCTGAATAGATATAAAAATATATTTGCTTGGAATTATGAAGATTTAAAAACCTATGATACTTCTGTTATTCAACACACAATTCCAATGCTTCCTAATATTAAACCTGTTCAACAGAAGTTAAGAAAGATTCATCCAAATCTCGAAAGTCAAATCAAATCAGAACTTAATAAACTTTTGAAAGCCAAAATCATTTTTCCTGTAAGGCATTCCAATTAGGTTTCCAATATGGTACCTGTAAGGAAGAAAAATGGTGATATAAGAATCTGTATTGATTTTAGAAATTTAAACAAGGCATGTTTAAAATACAATTTCCCATTTCCAACCATGGAATAGATACTTCAAAAAGTAGCTGGTTCTGAACTCATGTCCTCCCTTGATGGTTTCTCAGGCTATAATCAAATCTTAGTTCATCCAGAGGACAGGTTGAAAACCACTTTCAGAACCAAATGGGGAACATATGCTTATCAGAAAATGCCTTTTGGTCTAATAAATGCACGAGCAACTTTTCAAAGAGCCATGGACATAGCATTTAAAGGTCTGATCAATAGATCAGTTGTTATTTATCTTGATGACATAACAGTATTTTAAAAAAAGAGAGCCAATCATCTACATGATTTAAAGCAAATATTTGAAAGATGTAGAAGGTTTGGTATTTCCTTGAATCCAAAGAAATCTTTCTTTGCTCTTGATGAAGGAAAACTCTTAGGATTTGTTGTGTCAAAATATGGTATATATATTGATCCAGATAGAGTGAAAGAAATTTCTGATATTTCTTTACCTCATAATAAAAAATCCATGCAATCATTTCTTGGGCAAATCAATTTTGTAAAAAGATTCATTCCCGATTTCTGTCAAATTGTTTTACCTATGCAAAATATGATCAAGAAAAAATCAGTATTCAAATGGGGGCATAAAGAGAAACAAGCCTTTGAGGCAATCAAACAAGCAATCATTAATGCACCAGCATTGAATATCCCTGATTTTTCTAAAGATTTTACTTTGTATACTTTGGCCATCGAAACATCCTATGCTGTTGTTTTAACACAGCTCAATGATCAGAAAATTGAAGCACCAATTTCTTTCTTTAGCTCAAATTTGCAAGGAGTTGAGCTTAATTATTCCGATGTTGAAAAACAAGCATTTGCCGTGTTTAAATCAATCAAACATTTCAGACCTTTTCTCTTGAAAACACATACAAAAATCATTGTCCCATTCTCTGCAGTGAGACAATTATTAGTTCAAAAGAAAGTAGGAGAAAAGAGAGCTAACTGGGTAACATCTTTGCAAGAATATGATATTGATATTAAGCCAGCTAATATTGTTAGAGGACAAGGTTTTTGCAGATTATTGGCAAGAGCTCATAACATACCAGAAAATCAAGATCCAAACAATGATATTCAAGTTAGTCAGATAAGTGTTACAGATTCTGAATCTCAGTATATCTCAACTATTACTTGAAAAATGGGTATGCTCCTTCTAATCTCAACTATAAGAACAAATGTGTTTTAATATTGAAGGCTATTAAATATGAGATCATTGATAATGTGTTATTCAGAAAGAATTATGACTCAATCCTATTAAGATGTCTTGAAAAGACTGAAGCTGAAAAGGTGTTGCAGGAATTACATGATGGACCAGTAGGAGGTCATTTTGGAGGTGATACCACAGCTCACAAAATAATCCATGCTGGTTATTATTGGCCTACCCTTTTTAAAGATACGCATGATTATGTGAGGAAGTGCAAAATTTGTCAAATTGCTAGTGGAAGACAAAGGAAACCTGTTTTTCCTTTGCAACCAGTAAATATTGAGAAACCATTTGAGCAATGGGGGCTTGACATTATTGGTGAGATAGTACCTCATTCTTCCAAACAGCACAAATACATCCTTACAGCAATAGATTACTTTACGAAATGGGTAGAAGCAATCCCTTTGAAGGTAACCAATTCTGATGCAATTATTGATTTCATAGATCAATTCATCATAACCAGGTTTGGTGTACCTAACGCTCTTGTCTTTGATAATGCATCTTATTTTTCTAAAAATAGTATAATGGAATTTGCAATCAAAAGAGTTTTCAAACTGAAATATTCAGCAAATTATTATCCACAAGGTAATGGTTTAGCTGAATCCACTAACAAAAATCTTATCAAAATTATTAAAAAGACCATTGATCAAAATCAAAAGAATTGGCACAAGTCTTTAATCTTTGCACTATGGGTTGATCGTATTACTCAAAAAGCTTCAATAGGAACTTCACCTTTCAATTTGGTTTATGGAAAAGAAGCTGTAATACCATCAAATCTTACTCTCCCATCATTAGCCCTAGTGAAATTCATTAAAGAAAATCCTTCTTCATCCATTCAATTGAGATATGATCAAATCCTTGAATTAGAAGAAGATAGAGATAAAGCAAAAATTATTCATGAAAAACATCAACAGCTTGTAAAATCTTCTTTTGATGCAAGTTCTACCGGCTCAAAGATTTTGTCAAATGGTGATCTTGTTCTGAAGTGGGATAAAGCACATGAAGAAAAAGGTAAGCATACCAAATTTCAAAAAATATGGCTTGGACCATTTCATATTATTGAAAAGATAGGCTCAAATACATTCATACTTCAAGATTTAACAGGAAAGAGGGAGTCTCTTCCTGTAAATGGGCTTGTCTTAAAGAAATTATTTTCATAAGAAGGTAACCCCTTCTTACTTGTACATATTCCTTTCTGCATATTTTTTATTATTTTGTTAATAAAGGTTGTTAATAAGTCTCTAATTCACTGTTTACTATTAGAAAATTTCTTAGGAAGAATATTATAAATATTTATTTTGTGTAAATAAGAATTTTTAAAGAGATGATCACAATTTTTAGATAGTTTAAAATAAGATGTAAAACTTTGAAAGATTATTCAAATCATTTGCATGATCTTTTGAAAACTTGAGGAAAATTTAAATCATTATAAGTTTATTGAGCAGAGAAAGGTTATCTATAAAAGTAAATATTTTCTCAAAGTATTAGTACTCAAAAAGCTCTGAAAATTGTCATTCATTGATTCTTAAGGATAAAACTATTTCACCCCATCCATTTAAGTTGTGATTTTTTAGAATGTAATTCTAAGAAATTATATGAAAATTTTAAGAGATAAGAGGTCTTATCACGAGCCTGCTTACCATGTTCATAAAAAGTAATAAAACTGACATTACCAATACTGCATATCAAAACAGGGTAATGGCTTATAAATATAAGACAAGGGGTCTCATCACGAGCCAGCTCGTTCAGTTTAATTACAACTAGTGAATGGCATTGTTATTAACTGGCTACCAAACCAGAACAATGGCTTCTAAAACTTAAAAAAATAAGTAAAAGACAAAAACATGAGATAATATATCTTATGAATTTATCTTTTAAAAAGTCATAATCTTAGTTGGATGGGACAATGAATAAGTTAATGGTTAAAAAGTAACCCTGTCGAGACTATGAATGTTTGCAGGCAGCAGAGGCAATGCCTATGACAATAGAGTATATTATAAAACCAAACTTGGAGAAATCCATTTACTTCATTATTAACAACCAATCAAAGCTTGAGATAACTCAAAAATGTTTTTATTCTTAAGAAATTAGAAAGAGATTGTAAGTAATTCTTATTCTTTTTCATAGTTAGATTTTATTTGAATTATCCTAAGATAGTTTTCATTATCTTTAAAAATCTTTACTTACTAGAAATATAGTGTTCATTTTATTTTTTCAGAGATAACTGTTTCTTCCAGTGAATCGCCAATTGTTGTACTGTACAACAACCCTCCCTTTTTCAAATTTTTAAAAATAAAATTCATTTATAAATAGGGTCCCTTTTTTCTTTTTTCATATAGAAATAAAAGACTTATAAATAAAATTCATTGTTTGAAAGACTTAGTGCATATCTTTATGACCAAGTGTGTACAAACAAAATACAACATTCAAAACTTCCAAATCCGATCAAATATAAAAGACTTTGTCATTTAAAATAAATCAATTATAAAAAAGTCTCATGAACAGTAATCGCAATCGGAAATCAGAGAAATCATTAAGAAAAAGTTTTACATACATGCTCAAAACTCCGATGCGATTAGTTCAATCGCAAATCACCAATTGCAAAGGATTTAAAGTTACACATTTTGTTTACATATTTTTCGATGCGATGCGATCAATCACAATCGCATAATCGGAGCACTTTTTAAATTCTTTGTAGTCAAATTGAGAAATACCCGATGCGATGCGCTTTATTATAAGAACTCATTACAAAGGAAAAGTAAATGTTTTAAATTAAAAATCCCTATGTGATGGACTCCACCATATCGCAATCGGAAATCGGAGATTGTCCTTGATAATTCTTTTCGATTGAAACTCCCCAGTGCGATATACCGCCATCACAATCGGAAATCGGAGAAGTTTGTAATCGCAATCGGCAATCGGAGAAATCTTTATTGTGATATCTATGTACCATTTGAATACTTCTGATGCGATTGATATTCAATACACTATACACTCATCACATCGGAAGAATTCAAAATAGGTAATTTTATATTATTTCACAAGCGCCAAATCTCCAATGGTACGTTCGACATTGAATAACAAATCAAATGAATATTGGTTTATGATTATGTTTTGAATACGTTAGTGTGACCCAAGGAAAACATTTAAATGGTCTCAGCAGTTAAATAATTTTTGTACAAAATTGACACAAGCAGAACCATTGTTTGATATCACATCATCTTTGATCCAGGACATAATTACTCTTAAGCAAGAAATTGATAACGCCGATGAAAAGATTTCTGAATTTCTTACTTGGCAAGACACAGAAAAAGGCAGAAAAGCTAATCTTCCTAGGATAGAAGAAAGACACAAAGAAATCATGTTTACAGAGTGGGAACAACAATTAATGAAAGCCGAGAGAGCTATATCAAGAGCTAAAAGCATGATGGGTAATATAACACAATTTATCAATGACAGCTTGTATGCAATTAATTTAATTTCAGATTGTGTTCCAGGCAGTTTACTCAAAGTTAAAGAAGCCGATTGCAGATGGAAAGAAGAAATAATGAATAAAAATCGATAGACCAACAAACTTAAAACAATATCTTGGGATAATATGTGGACTTATCTGATTAAGCCACTCAATCAACAATTAGCTATTAAAATATTATCAAATGTTGTTGATTGTTTAATTCCAGAATTCTCTGATGCCACATACGCCGGACAGTTACATTCCAAGATGAGTCATCCATCGGAGGTTCAGGAAATGCTGGAAATTTGCCACCTGGCTACATTGAACGAGAAGCAAAAGCAATGAATCAGTTCCACAAAAGATAGCATTTCTATTTTTAAAGTTAATAGATTGTAGCAGTAGTTGTAGGATTCTGTTTTCATGTAATGTCATATTTAAACCTCTCTCATGCATTGGAGAAGGGGTCCGGAGTTGTAATATTTTTGGACTTGGAGATTACATTTCTGTACTCCATTGACTCTTATATTTTATAAAGAATCACATCTGGTGATTTTTGTGCGGAATTATTTTTAAAGAGTTGCATTTCTGTACCTTGGATTTGATTTTGCATTGGAATTACTGGATCAGAGTATCGGATTTCATTTGAAACTTTCAAGATGGATAAGGTATTTTTATCTATTCACTGTGAATTTCTTTTGTTATATGATATTATCTTTTAAATTTGCTATCATTTATATATATTTCGTTTTCACAATATTTCTTTATATATCATTTTTTATTATATTAGAAATATTCACCTTTCATAAATGTATGTAAACTGATATACAATGATGAATACAATATGCTAATATAACTCTGTTTAAATTCTTAAACAGAGTTATCTTTATTTGTCGCTGCACATTTCAATTAAACTTTAATACATTTTTATGGTTATTGTTAAATTGGAATAATTTTAAGTTGTATTCACATATGATACCTGGGTTAGTCTTAGAATTTCCTTATCAGTACTTAAACTAGATTAGATAGTTTCATTTCAGTCGTTTAGTCCCATTTTCATTCATCCAAATCAATCCATCATCAACTCATTAGTTATAAGGAAACTGGTCCTTTCAATCCAGTCGGAGCCACCATACCAAATGGATAAGGAGTTGTCTTAAGGTCCCGACCGGGTGGTTTTCCCCAATGTTTGAAGCAGAGATTTTCTAGGCTTCAACACGACTACGACCCAAAACCCTAGAAACACGTGCGAGCTTCAGACCCTGTAATCTCGAACATGCGCCAACCAATCTCCATGAACTTGTCTCGGACCTGTATGAACCAAACCAAAGAAGAGAATAGAAGAATGTTTCATGATGATGTCCACATGGGGTTGAGGTTACTTGTATTTATAGCCTTCCAAGGGTTTCTAATTTGTTCTAGGGCCGACCTGATCAAATATGCACATGTGGGATTTTAATTAAAAAATGCACTTTCCCTTGTCCAAATTGAGTGCTTTAATAGTCAAAACTGGTCCTCTTGAAAACAGGAATCTAGTCCCATGGTTAGAATTTGTCACTAAGCTACCAAATTAACAACTAAGGAGAAATTAGAACTGCACCATATAATCATCGCAAATATCTTGTCATCAAATCATATCTAATCTCAAGTATCTAAATGTCGTCATTGTTCATCTTTGCTCATCTCTTGCTTATTCTTGCTAATATGTTGATTGTCCCTGCTCATATGTTGAACATTATCGAATCTAAAAGAAGAAGAATTTGATATTAGAGGGGATTTCATTCTACAACCCTATATTCATTGGGGAGCCATTGCTACCACCCATAATCATTGTTAGCAGGGAGCCAATTCTATGACCTGCGTTAACATCAGAGAGCCTATCTCAATCCGGAACAACATCAGGGAGAACATCTCAATATAAAACCATGCCGGGGAGCTTAGTCTCAACCTGAAACTAAATAGGGTAGAAAATCCCAACCCAAAAATCACATCGAGGAGCACATCTCAACCCATAATCTCATGGGGGAGCTAAACATCTACAACCCCATATCGAGCAATAGGTAATATAGGAGAGCACATCTCAACCCATCCTATTTCCTACTAATCTTCCCAAAAATGACCCTCAAGAGTCATGCGGTAGAACACCTGCATCATAATCAGCGTGGTTTGTACACCCGCAAGTACACTCTCAACCCATTTTCTAGACGAGGAGTGGTATTCCCAACAAGCCCAGCTTGTCGGTATGACATCAACTGGGGTATACTCTTAAAAGACCAAGATAAGGGAGAAACATCTCCAACCCTATGGGTAACAAATAGGGAAGAAACATCTATGACACTATTGTCCAGAGATCCCTCAACCCCAGGAGCCCCCCATCTCAATTCCTTACCCTCGAAGCTCAGACAAGAGGGAAGAGTTGGCTCATTGTTCTCGATCAATCCTACTCTTATCACCGTGCTCATATCTGGTACCTTCTTAGTCATCATGTCACAATCAAATCAAATATCATTTCAAAAATATGTATATATATCACAAAAAAAGATACTTTATTCATACTCCCTCTCATGGAGGCGGCAACCATAAGCCTAAGCTTGTCTCATACGGTAGCATTGTCTCAATGTATGAAGAGATATTAGTTCCATCTATGCACGAGATTCTCTGCCAATTGGATCCCACTCTTTATCATTACAATGTATCATTGTCATATCAAGGACCTGCTCAAATAGCTCTCCACAGAGCTTCTTCATCCTGCCTCTTAGCTAGCCATGCTAGCAACATTGTACTCAACCTCAGTCGTGCTTACAGCTACGGACTTCTTATCCAAAATATCATGGCATATCTTGTACTAAGGAAACACCCAGATGTGCTCATCTCATCAATAACAATCCCAAACAACGTCAATACATCGATGCAGTCACATCTTATAGGAAGAATATCTTAGACCAAAAATTGATCATCCCATGCAAATATCTCTAAGGGTGCTCAGCGACAACTCAATGTGTATGAAGAGGCTCAATCATATCAAGTATACCAATATTTCAAAAATCAATGTAGCTTTACCATGACTAGAATGTAAGATACTTGTCCAATACCAAGTGCACCATCTCATCATAAGTACCGTGAATCAAACTTACTTTCATATGCATGCATGAGTCATTTGTGAAGTGATATCCTCACCATATCTTAGGGCTTACCTTGCCATCCAATATTGCATTTGAAACAATACACCATACATACCTTGTAGTATTCAGATACTTGTGCACCATCTTATTTGACATTAGAAGCATCAACACTTTGTCAACTTCTTTGTCACGGGAAACTGTAGCTCTTGTCTTCCTGTACTACCGATATTTTCCTGCATCTCAAATGATCCTCAAGAAAGATCCACTCATCACATCTCATAAGGAGGTTAGAAGTATCAAATACTCAAATATACATAAACGAAGCATAATTAATGATCAAATCAATAAATCTAAACAAAAATAAAGACATAAAGAAGTAACATAAATCGAAAAGTACTTATATTTTAATGGGAGGAGATCAAATCTCTCTTGAACCAACCTTCAAGAGTCGTGACTATCCATTGTCCATATAAAATTTGATGCCTTCAATATATATTCATCAACTTCATCAATAACCAAGGCATAATTGAGACTATCCCATCTAGGGGCTACATCAAATGTCATTAGTGTTAGAACATCTTCACATTGATCATGCTAGGATTTCTAGATTGCATATCTCAAGTCATTGCCATAAACCAAGGTTTCTCTCAAACCCTAACCTCATAATATCTATCAAACCCTAATACACAAATTTCCTAGGGGTTCCCTCAAACCCTAGCTTTTGTTTAAGTCTCCTCCATCTTATTTTGCTTCCATCAAAGGTGTCTCCATTGGGGTGATCTTCAATGACTTTTCTTCAACCCTACTCTGATACTATGTTAATTTTTCTTTAGGGTTAGATTGTTGTTTTTTTTTATAATTGCATTTTATCATTTATATCTAGAACTCACCCCATAACATCATAACATTATTCAGATTTACATCATTATTCAGCGACATATGCAAACTATATAAAAAGAATAATATCATCATCAATGCAGTGAAACATAAAGGAACAATAGAAGAAAAGCATTCACACATATAGACACCAGAATTGATCGGAGACCATGGCAAAACCCACTATGGGGAAAACTCTTTCAAATTCTTCTTCTTATTAGATTGCAATTGAATGATTCAACAAAGAGAGAGTACAATGATCCATATCTTCAACCATAAACATATCCAACAAAAATCGACTAAACAATATCCATGAGATGAACCCAACCGTGCCAATAATAAAAAAAAACCCTAATTCAGGACTCTGTAATCAACCCTCACTGCCTGTGGTCAATTGTCGAACTCTACGGTCAACTGGTGAAAACTTCGGTCAACTAAAAAATCAAACTTTAGATTCCAATCGCATGGAGGAAGAGACATGTGTGCAACTAAGAGATTCTAGTTGCTATCTCGAGCCTACAAGCTTGTGACTACAATCGAAAATTGTCTTTGATAAGCCTGCGACTGTGACCCAAAACCCTAGAAACATGCGCGAGCTTCGGACCCTGTAATCTCGGACCTGTGTCAACCAATCTCCACGAAATTGCCTTAGACTTGTGTGAGCCAAAACGGAGAAGAGAATAGAAGAATGTCTCATGATGATGTCCAAATGAGGTTGAGGTCACTTGTATTTATAGCCTTCCAAGGGTGTCTAATTTACTTTAGGGTCGACCTGATCAAATATGCACATGTGAGCTTTTCATTCAAAAATACAATTTCCCTTGTCCACATTGTGTTTCAATAGTCAAAATTGGTCCTCTCGAAAAGAGTAATCTAGTCCCATGGTTGGAATTCGTCACTGAGCTGCCAAATTAACAGGTCTCTTCACAAAGGTTTTGTGTAGTAGAAATATTGGTCTTATTACAAAGGTTTCGTTCAACACTTCATCCTACTTTCTTTCGTCCATCACAGAGATTCATCCTCATATTCATCCTTAACTTCCATCCTCAAGATTCTCTTCTTTTGTGCCTAAATTCAAGTTCTTCTCCTTAGAAAGTGAGAGCTTGTTCCATAGAAAGAATCCAAGTTTTCACATCAATTGAGAGTGGATGGGTCCTTATATAGTCATCTATTGTGCCAAAAGGGTGTCATCAACACTGGGCCCTGCTTGAGCACTTGACGGGGCCGACTTGACTAGGAGGCCAATTTGGCTAATTTGGAGCCACAAGTTTTAAAATTTACAAATTTATTCTTTTACAAACAAAATGAAGAACATGTCTTTTAATATTTTTTGTTTGATTCTAGCATGAAGAACATACTTATAAATACGTCAAAGACCAAAAATACTAATTATGAAGACTAGCCCTAGTTACAAAATTCAACACTCACAAGTGGGAGTACATTTTAATCCAAACATATGCATAGGTGAAATCCCTCTCTGACATTTAAACCTCTATATCTATTACTATAACTGGAGACCTCAAGAGTTCAAGAAAAAGGAATCACTCCCAAAAACGAATTTTTGATCTTCCATGTCACTAAAAATGGTTGTGAAGAAGCCTTTGGCTCCTAGTGTTAATGTTAACACTATTTTTTCCTTCCTACTAGAGTTGGCCTACCATTTTAAGATTACCTCATAGACTCAAAGTCCTATGAACTAGAAATGAGTGTATAATCTCTCATACACTATATAAAGTTTCCCATCTTCCTAGAGGTAGCCACATGACAAATGCTCTCATTAGTTTTGGCCACATAGTGGCCTTGATTATTTAGCCCCAAGGATGAATATACCATTTTGCTTTTACTGCTTAGATTATTCAAATTGGTGCTCCCTAACCATGCTTAGGTTATTTAAATTGGTGCTCCCTAACCACACTTCTTTTGGTTGGGTAAACCTTGAGTCCCCATTTTATAAGTGGGATGCACACTTCTTGCATCACCCTTTAGGGAAGCTATGGAGGTTACTTTCTAACACTAATTAGTGTGTGCTTATATCAGTGACCACCTTACATTAATTTTTTTCATTAAATGAAAATATATTAAGATTCATTCATTACTTTTTAATACATCTAAGAGCTTCTTTTCCATCAGTGTTAGGAACAAGAAAAAAATATCAATCAAAGAATATATATATATAAGATCCATGCAAATTAACAATGTCCAAGTTGACTCATTTTGCCCCCAACTCATAAACTACCGTCATGAATAATAAAAATGCTTCAGTGACACTATGACACTGTGAGACTAAAAACAAGCCATATGGGTTCGTAATGTTTTGAATTAGATTGTTAATTTGCAACTAGATTTGGGAAACCACTTTTGTTTAAAATCTATCAATGCAATAATTATATTACATCCTCAATTTGTAAGGGCTTTTTTCAAACTGCTTCTCACCAATATTTATATTTTTGAAATAAAACAGTAAAATTGTTTAAGATTGTAAAGATGTATTATAATAACTTAAATTTAATACGACAAGTTCTAAATTTAATCCTCGCTCAATTGGATGCATAATCTTTATTAATCTAATTATTTATAATGATTTATAAATATAAATAATTGCAAAAAGTTAATTCAATTTGTTAAACCATCTTAATGTTTTATATGTACAAATAGCCACAAGGTTAATTCAATTTCTTAAACCATCCCTGCAAGACATACGGTCAATAAAAATATTGCAAATCATAGGTTCAAACATAGTTGAATCCTTAAAGAAGTTATTAGAGTTGTCAATCCCTATGACTAGAGGTTGAATCACCTTTCATCCAAACATTTTAAAGAAAAAAATCCGATAATTTTTTTCTTCACAGTTAAAAAAAAATCAAATAATATATATTTTGCATTAAAAATGGCATAATTAAATTATCACATATGAAAATTGTGTTTACTATATTCACTTGCACTGCTATCGTATACAGCAAAAGAGTTTTAACCCAATTTGTATCAGTCCAAATAATGATGAAATTGTAAATTAAATTACTATGTAAGGAATTAGTCCAAGAAAAATGAAAAACTATTTGACAGTCTGAATGTATCATGCTATGTATTCAGCATAAGTAACCGAATGAAATCCTCACACATGTAATACACCAAAGCAGTTTGCTCCCTTCTAAATTAAAGCATAACACTGCCGCAACCCTCACTGGTGCCACGATAGAAGCCGCACAGAACATATACAAAAAGAAACTAATATTTCCTTTCGATCACCTTGAAAGTCGATGAACGGATAACATCGTCATCTGTTCTGAGCTTCTTTTCAAGTTCTGGTATGGACTCTGGCTTGGTGAAGTATGTGAATAGTAGGTAGATCCCGTCCAAATATGTGTTTGATTTACCTGACAGATTCTTTTTCTTTATAGCATATGCTAGTGGAATCATACCTCGATTGAATACCTCAACACCCATGCCACCACCAGCAACAATTATCTGAACACACATAATACAAATCAGAACTTGAAACATCAGATGGTGCACCTTAAGATTGGAGGTTGCAAGTCCGAAAGCAAATAGTACAAATATCGTCCACATTGAATATTGTTTAACAGCAGCAGATGAAAAATTAACCTTCAAGATATTATTGGTGGAAGTCAATCACAAGTACAATGCGCTTGCAGTAAATTAAAATAAATAATCACAAATAACAAATACTCTAAATCTTTGCGTTGTGAAGATATTTTATATTTGGCAGACTTACAGATATAATATTTTGCCTGTGAAAACAAGTCTGTACTTCATCAATTCGAATCATCAGAGATCAGAGATCAAGTTTTACATGAGGGTCCTTGGTTCCGGGAAACGCAGGACTATTTATCACTCCATGGTTCCCAGATTTTGATACTAATTCAATGACGGTCTCCAAAATACCAGTTTGGGTAAGACTGCATAACTTACCCCTTCACTTTTGGCATCCAAAAGTACTAGTAGGAATCAGCAACATGCTGGGGACATACATCCAGATGGATACACAAAGAACTGAAGAAACAATTTATATTTATGCCATGATATGTGTTGAGGTAGACCTCAGTAAAGGACTACCTGATCATATCCTTTTGACACACAACAACCAGTGCTGGACCCAGTTCTTAGATTATGAGAACACAGCATTTAGATGTCGTCTCTGTCTTCAAACTGGACATCTACAATCCACATCGTACTGGAAGGAATCAGCAACATGCTGGGGAGATACATCCAGATAGATACACAAAGAACTGAAGAAACAATTTATATTTATGCCATGATATGTGTTGATGTAGACCTCAGTAAAGAACTACCTGATCGTATCCTTTTGACACACAACAACCAGTGCTGGACCCAGTTCTTAGATTATGAGAACACAGCATTTAGATGTCATCTCTGTCTTCAAACTGGACATCTACAATCCACATGTCCTTTGGCAAAGAAAGATCCCAGGAGGAAAAATAAATCTGTCAAAAAGCCAAAGGGATGGCAATTCCCAAAACCACAACCCGACGAAGAAGAGGAAGAGGAGGACTTGGGACCCCCCATCACTGAGGAAATCCCAAATCCACAGATATCTTCAGCGAACGAAGAATTGAAACAGTACGGAACAGTGGGATCAGTTTCGCAAAATCCAAGAGCAGAACACTCAGGCCAAGAAATACCGAAGGAGAAGGAGATCACAGGATTCAAACGTCTTTGTACATCTGGGAGTTCAGACTCAGACAAGGAACATCCGAGGCAAACAGAAGAGAACCAACTAATTATTGTAACAACCACTCCTGATCAAGGAGGATGGCGAAAAGTAGAAAAAAGAAAAAGAGAAAAGGGTGACTAAGAATATTTGCTTAACCCAAATTTTATTTTTTATTTTTTATTTTAGAGGTTTTTTTGTTCTGAATCCTGATTACATGGGCACCAGCTTTTTGAGTGGTGCAGCTTGGGACAGTAAAGGAATGCACTATGTGCATCTACTTATGTAATTTTTTATATAGAAAGTTTTGATTTTTCCACGGAAAAAAAAAGTCTCTACCTCATCAGAGAAACAAACATGGAAAGCGTTGAGACATCGGTTAACCCTATCCTATTTACACCTTCCAATATTCCCCTGAGCCAGCTTCTCCAATTCTTTTAAAATTTAATGACCAAAATGTGTGACACACACAATACAGTATATTAGGAGATTCAAAAATAAAAGGTCAAAAATACAAAGCAAAAACGAAACCTGCAAGAGCAAAAGTCACAGGAAATTAATCTATTGCAAATGCTCTTTACCCCTCATGATATTATGTAAACCCTTGTAGACCACCTATGGCAAACAAGCTCATTAATGCATGCCAGTCTAAATTTACATCAATAATAATCTACTTTTGCTGATATGATTTAGCGTTTCCCATGGGAGAAGCATAACCTTCCAAGCAACTCGTGCTGTACTACTCAAACTAACACAACTTATCCAACTCGGCTTAGTATCCGCATGTTTGCTTAACTCGCTAGTTTCCCGAGTCATCTTGGAAAACTCAGCCAAGTTCTCACTCACAGTCAAAGTCATCCAGATCGACAGAGACTTGTGCGGAGAGCACTCAATGAATATATGCAGACTTGCCAAGTGCGCAGGAGAAGCCCATACCGGCAAAAATATCTTTTTGCTGATTTCAAACTAATTGAATGTTGTTTCAGGAGTGCTTTTGCAAGCAATCAATCATGTTGGAGAGGTCTTTTCATTAAAACTTGACTTATTTTATTTGCGTTTTAAATTTGTCTCAAAAAAGGGGAAATACTGTAATGTCCAAAACACGTAAAAAATTCAACATTGGATTTTGATCGAGGGCATCTATTTGGGACACAGAGCACATTGGATAGAATGTTCAACATCAAAGAGGTACTTCGTAGACTTCTGCCTGTGATTTTGCCTTTATTTTCCCATACAAAGAAAAGCCAATACCAGGTTTCCCCATAAAGACTGAAGTCCCAAGAAGAAATAAAATTTCAAAATGGTGGAGAAATTTCTGTTGGTCATTTTGCAAGACCTTAGTAGGGGTAAGGCCCACTGTAAGTTTGCATAAACCTTAGTTGGAAAATAAACTGTTTGAAATAACACCTTGCTAAAAATATCTCGCCATTATGCAAAATGCTAACATGTGCCTATAGAAGTCACCCATCATGTAAATGCCAATAGAGAAGCCACTGAAGCTACAAAAAATAAGAGTAAAAGATAGGCGATTAGAAATTGAGCAAGGCTGATGGAGTGGATGAAGCCAGGGAGCGTGCTGCTAGGGTTTCCTAGCTGTGGCTACTTCTCCCTCAGAGTAGGCAATATTGTGTAGAATACCGTGAGAGTGGCTGTTTCAGTGTTGCTACAGATTTGGAGTTCCAGATTTTAGTTGCCCAGCTCACTTGGCTGATTTGCTTTGTGCCATTTTTTAAGATCTGGCGGTGTTTTCTGTGCTGTTCCTGATCAATCAAGCAGGTTGTTGAGTTCATTCCTGGTACAATGGGTGATTTTTCCAACTCTGGTGTGCATCTTCATAACTCTCTACCCCGTGGAAGATTTGTAAAAAGGTCAGACACGATTCTTTCTCTTGATTTGGGGTTTGTTCATTGCCTCTGTGAAGAAGATCGTTAATACCCTTAAGGAAAGAGGGTTGATTGGTGAATTCACCTGACTTTGGCTCAGTTATAGCTCTGTTTTAGAATGGATCTCTAACAATTGGGCAGAGATCAGAGTCCATTGGTTCTTTATATTTTAGAAACAGTTATTTTTGCTTTTATTTTGAAGCAAGGAGGACAAGGATTTGATCTACAGATCTGGGCCCTATTTCATGGGCTTCAAGGGAATGTTTCTCACCCACTTGACTCTGGATCTTAATCCTACCATGGAAATCTCTTTTGCACGCGTCTGAAATAGAGATCCGTATCTTCCCCTTTTTTCCTGGCAGCGATGGTATTTTCAAAGCCATCCAAATTGGGTCGCCATATTAATAGTTCTTAGGGAAAGGATAATAACTTCTGTGCCAGAATTTGTGTTAAAATGGATTTTTCCAAAGGCATCCCTAAGACAATTCAACTTGACTTGGAGGGCTGGTCCCATCTTTAGGCTTTTGATTATGAGTAGGTTTCTTTCAAATGCAATTTTTTCCATGAGTATGGACACTTCGCAAAATGTTTTCAAAACCTCTAGCATCTCAGTCTCCTATCCCTCCATCTTCTCAAAGTATGATGAGCAAGAAGGATTCAAGGCCTCATTCCAGTAGGCCTAAATCTCATAAACATCCTCCCTCCAGTGATAGATATGAAGTTTTGAATTCCTCAGAGGCAAAATTCATAGTTGAAGAAAATCAGTCAGATCCAGATCAAGTGCCCACAGAGAATATCAGTTTACCCATCAAGGAAGAGACTACTTCTAAGGATATTGACAAAAGCCCTCCTTCAGATAAAAAGGAAGAAGAGACCAGTTCAGAGGAAGAGAAGGAGGTCAATCTCTCCTCTTCTCCTTCCTATTCAGATGTTCTAAAAAACAATCAATGATCTTCCCCTCCATAAACAAGAAGTAGAAAAGGTCAAAGCAAGAAATCCCCAAAATTTGGTGTCTATCATTCTTTAGCCTCCCGTGGTTCTAGTGGGGGGTCGGATTTGATATCTTAAAAATGTTTTGTTTTTGTACCATCTTGTGCAAGAAATTTGTAAGAATCTACTCTTGTTCTCAAGAAGCAATAGGCTCAAGTCTTAGAAGGCCTAGTATCGGATCTCCCCGCTTTCTTCTTTCATTGGGAAGAGGATGGTTTTTTGCCCTACTCTTTCCAGAATCACTGAAGAATTTTTCCCTGTAGTATGTATTTCGTACTTCAGCTGCAGGTTCCAGCCACAAATTTTTCTTGATACAAATTTCTTGTTCTGGTTAAACAAAAGAAATTGGACAAGGCTAAATTAGGCAAGGCTCGTCTGTTCAGAATTACTACTAATAATTCTGTTGTGCCTGACCCACATACACATCCCCAACTTGTTTACTAACTGTTAGTCATTGCTTTTTGTGCTGTACATGTCATCAATCCAACTTGGAGAGCACTAAATGGATGAAGAATGTTCACAAACAGGCAGAGAAAGCCATAGGAAACTATTGTTTCCATTCAGACTCAGTTTTAACCACTGCCAAATCTCCTTACTGTGCCCTCCATCGTCGATACTGGTGTTATATGTGGCCTGGGTTTCAAAACCATTCCTAAAACTCTTGACAGTAGAATCTTGACTGATAGTGTCCAAGAGATGAACAAAATTACTATTGGTTGGACTTGTAGCAAGAACATGACCATTTTAAATTTCCTTGTTTGTGTGAGGCGCAATGTTTTCTTAAAGATGTACATGTTTTTCACGAGGTTAAGAGTGCCTCATCGTTGTGTGAGCTGCATGAGCAATTTCGTTGGAGATGAGGGTGGAGTATGTCATTCACATTGTAACCGACTGCTTTTATGTGGCTCCTGGTAGATTCTTAATGGAAAATTTTTCATCTCTTTTTGTGCCCAAAAGATGAACTCAAACAGAATGTTTGTGAGACAGGAGTGGCGCAATCAAAATACAACAAAACTAGCAATGGCATAGGCATTGTTGCACTTGTGTTCAATGATATGTTTTGGAGGGATGTTAGCGAGGTGAACATTATTTCAGAATCTTTGGTTATGGTACTTAGGATGGTGGATGTGGATAAAGCCCCAATGGGCTAGACATATGGGGGCACAGAGATGGCCAAGGAGTCTGTTTGAGCTACAATTGGGTGCAAGAAGGATAAATGCAAGTCTCTGTAAGAAATTATTGACTTCAAGTGGCAGCTTCAGTTTCAAAAACCCTTGCACGCTGTTGGGTACTATCTTAACCAATCTTTCTTTTGTTATGATACCTTTAATATTGATTTTGAGGCGATAGAAAGTCTCTTACAGTATATTTACAAGATTTTCCTTGTTCAAACGGCTCAAGATTCCATCTATTGCTGATTCAAAAAGAATAAGACTAACAAGGACATATTTGGATATAATATTGTAATCTGATAAAGGAAGACAGCTAGGTAACTTTCTTTACCTTTGATTTGGTTCTTCTAAGTTCTAATTTCATAATACTTCAATATGATCTAATTTCTTATTCCTAATTTAAATCATAATTATTATTTTTTGTCAATTCCAATATGGCATATAATAGGGGTATGTTGGAAGGACTTCAATAGCCACGCCCCTGAGCTCTAGAAGCTTGCTATTAGAGTATTGAACTAGACTTTCAGTGCTTTCAAAACCGAATGCAATAGGAATATGCCACTTCAAAAAAGCACAACCAGTTGGCATGAAAACAGATGGAAATTTCCGTGTTTGTGCACTACAATCTGACTCATAACAAATAATTAGAAGGGGCTGTGGTGTGTCAAAGTCAACCAACTGGACAAGGTGGATCCAACTTAAGATTGCATTTTTCAGACAAAGGAGCCAACATTTGGACAGGCGACCTTACTTTTGCTAGGCACTAACAAAGACATAGATATAGAGATAATAGCACCGTTACAGTCAGAGGCAAGTTATTGAGTTCAAGAGTTGCTCCTGATCTCATTTGAGTTTGTATCTTCTATGACCTTCATGTCATGGTCCTGTTAACTCCTATATTTGTGCCCTTGCAAATTTAGAGGATTAATGGCCAGCACATCACATCAGACTGGAGGTTCAGAGACATTCAAATACAGCTTTGCTTGAACTGTTGATGTTGATAGCTTAGACAAGTGCTTCTACATAGGCTAGGTGTCAAGCATGCAGAAGATGTCCAAAACCTCTTTCCGTACTTGCTTATGTTGAGCAAGTAACTTTTATGATTTCTTTCCTAAGTTTAACTTAAGAAAAACACATTAATTAATTAATTAATTATGTTGGCTGTTAAATTAAGGTTTCTAAGAAAAAATGAATTTAATTCATTTGAGTGAATTAGATCTAATCTCTACTCTTGATCTAGGTGGGTTAGGATTTAATCCTAGCCATCCATCACTTTGGAAATTGAGGGTCATGGATTCAGCTTCATGAAAATTATAAAAGAAGCCTAAGGGAGAGGAGAAAGATACATCCATTCTTGGAAGAGTGATTTTCTCAAGCGAGTGAGAGACTGAATACCGAAGAGAGGTGAAAAGTGTGCAGCTACAGGATTCGTGTGAGCACAGGTTTGCAGGTTGAGCGTGCGAGAGGAGGGCTGAGACTCATCTGTGGACAGCCTGAGGGTGTGCCATGTGGAGGAGGAGGCCAAAACTGTTAAGGTCGAGTTCCTGCAGGCAGGCCAAGAGAGTTAACGCCAGACTTGGGAGGAAACTGAGTTTCTACAGGGGTGTCAAATTGTGAAGGACAACCAGCACAAGTGCAAGTGAATTTCTGAGGGGGGGCGAGTTGCCAAGTTTCGTTGTTTTATTTTCTATGTATTCTTTGAGAGTTGATTTCCTTGTTAAAGGAGCCCTGATTTTCCTGAGTAATAGAAAAGTGAAGGAGAATTTGTTGGGAAAATTTCTGCTATGTTTTGTGACTGATTTTCTATTAAATTTCCACTGCAAATTACTTAAGCTAAATGCCCATGTATTTTTTTATTCAACAGTTTTCAAGAAAATTAATTTACTGAGGTGAATTTAATTTTGGGTATAAAATAATCACTGAGAATATTAAATCTGATTTGGTATTGAAAAATAACATGGTATAAGAGTACTAAAACTCTGAGGAGAGAGAAGATTGATTTGTCACAGGTGTTTACAGGAACAAAAGAATTTTTCCAGCAGTTATATTTTTTGGGGGTCTGAGTTTTTGAGTATTTGATTTGGAAGTTGTGAGAATGGTTGCAATAGGGTTGAGGTTTGAAGGCCAGTTGGAGGGTAAATCGAACTATATATTTTGAAGGAGATGATAGCATTAGTGTTGTTGGAGAATGGGATCTGGGAGTTTGCAGATCAGCAACTCACCCCTCCTACTGATGCTACACAACTGGCCATCCATAACCAAAAGGAAATGAAATCTAGAAGAATCATTTTGGATGGGGGTAAATATCATGTGATCCCTCATCTTTCCATGAAGAAATCAGCCAGGGAAATGTGAGAGGCTCTAATTAAGTTGTACCAGAGTGACAATCACAACAGAAAAATGGTGTTGAGGAAAAAGATCAAGAGCACCAATATGCTCAGGTCAAATACCGTAGCATCTTATCTCACCAAGATCACAGAGGTTTGTGATAAGCTGGCTGCAACTGGGGAGGCCGTGTTAAATGAGGAGTTGGTCAGGACAACACTGAATGGGATCCCTTTATTAAGGATGTTGTGGATCCACCCTCTTCATATTTCTTATTCTTGTACCGAGATATCTAAGAGGCTATTTGGGCAATGAATACCAGTAAAGCAACAAATGAGGAAGGTTTCAAGCTAAATTCTTCAAGAACAGTCTCCATGCCTTGGATAACTACTTAGTTGATCTCTTCAATCACGTGGTTCATTTTGGTTTTCCACCATCATGGTTGCATCACACCATTCACCTAACAAACAGACCACATCCCAATACAGATCCCAACAACAATAGAACAATCAAGATAGTGTTAGAAAATCGGAAAGGCAGAAAGATTTTCTTATGCTGATAATTACTTGTGATATTATTATGTTCTTATTAACTTCTTTATCTTCTTCTCATCAAGCGATCATCAAAGCAAAAACATGAAGATCATGGACACCAGATGTAGGCACTCAGCCAGGGCTAAAACCCCTTTATACGGGAAAACCCAGTCAGAACTCTTCCTTCAGTAGATTCAAATTAAGATAGACCAAGACCCTAGACAAAAAGACCTTCCTCCTCCACCAAGTCAGCTCTTACTTCTGATAGATGATCTCTTCCAAAGTTACCAAGTTCCAACTTCGCAAATGTAGCTTCAACCCAGAATTTTGACCCCCAGCTTTAGGACTGCAGTTTTAATCTAGCAACTTTAGTAGCTTCAGCGTAGCAACTTCACAACTTTGACCTTGATGCAACTTCACAACTTCGACCTTGATGCAGCTTCACAGCTTCGATGCAGCTTCAGAATTTTGTTGCACATGAGAGAGAGAGAGAGAGAGAGACCCAAAAACTTTGATTCCAATTTCCTTCTTGAACTTCACACTTTTTCTGTTCCCAGCTACTGCAATTCGAATTTGTGAGAGATGTGCTTCCAAATTAGTCGAGTTGCTCCAATATATAGTGAGTTTGTGAGGTCGAATTCCCTTGTTGAGGCCGACTTGGTGGAGGAGGCCTAATTGACCTATTTTACAATATAATAAAAAAATTTCTTCACAAATAAAGCCCAAGAAGGGTCTTTTACATTATGACATGGACAAGGACACTTGACATAAACCCTAGAAGCCTTAAATGTTGACTTTGAACTAAAAACAATTGACCCAAGCATGAAACCCATGCTTTAATGAGTCAGTTTCTTTAATAATAAAATTTCTTTTTCTTTCTTTTAAAAAATACATTACATCATGACTCAAATATAATTATGAAAACCGACACTAGTTACATTCTTCAACACTCCCTCTTAACTAGGGAGGTATTCATAATTACAAATATATAGAGGTACATGGAAGATCTTAAAATGAACTACGAATAGTTCCAACACACTCAATGCTACGAACTAGATACTTGACCGGGCTACAATCCATCCGGGTGGGACTAAGATGGACTCAAACTTTCAGCCACTCTAGGTACCATCAAGCTTACTTGCTAACCATCAACCCAGAGATCTAGATGTGTATCCAAGGTCGGAGCTCCATTACCAACGCCACCCTCCCTCTTCGGGATCTAGACATCAACACACAGGGCAACCAGATGTCCTCCCAAGCATCTTGCCATTAGATGATTCACATCTCCTTAAACCAGATATATCCATTTGTCCAAGCATGCTTCCAAAGTGTTTATTCTTCTTATGGAGAGATTTACTTCTACAAACACAAACCCCAATTAGTAATAAACTTTCAAATATTTATACAAGTAAACACAAACCTTCAAGGTCCTCAATCATTTGGATGTTGCTAATATCATCATTAAGTTATCCAAATACATCTTGTCGGAAGCTTTCTCTTTCACTTCATTAGCAGCACCAAATACAGCCTCAATACTTCTCAAGTCTTTTGTATGCAACTTCGTGAACATTTATCAATAGTACTTTTGCTTATTTCAAAGTATTCACTATCATAATTCACCCTCCCTTTCAACTGGGGAGATATACCCTTTCTTCTATCCAGGTTCCCTCTTAACTTAGGGAGATCAACCACTTCCTTCTTACAGTATCAAGGTCATCTTGATCATTATAATTTCCTTTATCATGGTTATACGAACATCTTCATCATCTTGAAGATTATGTACCTACAAAACTTTAATAGCAAGAACAACCAAATACAAACATACAAAAGCATGAAGTTATCTATACCAAAATTATGTCAATACAATGGAAGCATAAAAACATTCCAACTTTAGACATCAAATACCTAAACCCAGTTAGGTTCATAATTAGCAAGAGTTACATACTTAACTTCTTGCTAGGGTTTTGTCATAAAATCCTAGACTACATTAGCAACTCAATCAAGATATCAGTCTCATTATATCTAGGGCCTCAATATTACTTTTAGAGATATACGATAGACTCTACTATGGTTCATTGCAAACCCCAGATTTCACCTTCGAGACACAAAACCTTAGATATCAGTAATTCAATCAAATAACAATTCTACTATGTATCTAAGGTTTCAACAATTTTCAGACACTACAAGGGTTTGTTGCAAGCCCTAGAATTAATCAAAACTAAACCATATCGGAAAACAATATCCTCATATCCTACAATATCAATTTCTTAAAACATGAGTATCAACAATTAGTTTAGCATACTTATTACTCGCATATACATATCTAGGATTTCATGCACTAGCATCTAATAATAATATGTACTAGGTAAGTCTGGGACACAAACATCAATACATCAAAGTTAGATATACAACAATTTCATTCAAACTAGGGTTTCGAACATACATATGAATATATCCCTAGGGTTTGTTGTGGTAGCATCGGATGTGCTCTAAGTCTCAAATTTTGTGGAGAGGCTTAGACACATGCATTACAGATAACCCAGAAATTGTTTTGGGAAATTTCACCCAGAAACATTTTTATTTGATAAATTAATTATTTTTAATGAGGACCCTAAGTCTAACTTAAGAAATTAAAATAATTACTGGGTATTAATTTAAACTGTGGGTGAAACTTCTAGAAAAAGTAGATCAAGTCTAAATGTAATCTTAGTCGTTGATTGGAGATCTAATCTCGGTCGTTGAAGTCTCAACGAGAAGACTATAAAGGAAGGCTTGAGGGTCATTTGTAAATACACCAAAAGGATCAAGTGATCGAATTTTCTGAAGTGAGCAGTGCTCAAGACGAAAACCAGATCTAAGTGATTCTTCATTGTAGAGAGCGGCAAAGACAGTATCCAGAGAGAAATCTTTCCCAACTGGAGAATCATCAGCAGAGAAGGGCAGAGAAAGATCCAGCAACTGTTGCGCAGGGCCAGAGAGGTTACGCAAAGCTGCGCAGAGGGCTAAAGTAAATCCAAGGGTTTGTTGAAAGGTCGACTTCAAAAGCTGGAAGCCGAGGTGTGAGACCGGGAGGCAGAGATCGGAATTTCTGTGGAGCAGATCGATTCACCAACTGAGTGACGCAGTGCCCAGATGGTTTGACGTTGGAACTGTGCAGAGCCTGCAAAGAGGCACATCATTCAGTGGTCGGATCAGCCAGGATTTCCAGTGATAGACTGAGGTAATCTCACTAATCTTTCTATCAGTCATATTCTATGTAACTGATTTGTCTGGTGAGACAATTTGTAATATCCCAAATTGGAATGAAACAGTGATATTTGGAGCCAAAATCATTACTGAGCCATTTTACTAATATGTTGGGAAAGAGTACAAATGAGGTGCTGAAAAGATTGCACCTGGGCCTGCTCAAGGCAGGCTGAAGGTCGGCTCAAACCCAAACAAAAACTCCTGCTAGAAATTGCTCTAAGTGGCTCAATGACTGCACTGCCTAGCCCAGAAAATGTTCTTGTTAGTTGTCTTCACACCGTTGGTTAGGCTACCTCTCGTGCTAAGAAAATTCTGGGAATTGGACACTGGACTCTCCTCAATAAACCCACAAAAACCCGCGAATGGTTTGCTGAAAGCTCAACCCCAGAAATTGGCCCTCTTGAACTTGGCGCACTGCTCTACTAAGGAAATCGAACCACTGAAGAAAACTGCTGGTATAGGCCTCTTAAATGCTACCAAAATCCCTGGTAGGAGGTGGCTAGCCTCCCCTCCAAATCTCTTTCTAAAACTCCTCTTCTCTCCACACTCTCGACACTCCACCAAAACTACACTACGCAATCACTGCATAGTCTATGCAGCCTCTGCACAGTCCAGGAAAGGGCTACGCTATCTCTGTTGTTGCTGCTGGGTAATTCCTCACAAAATGGTAGAATTCCTCTCCTAAGTGGACACTCAAATTCCCCCGAGGCAGAGGTTGAGATCTCCGCTTGAAGATCTCGTGTGCTAAACAGCACTGCAAACTTGGCTCTCTGACTCAAGCGTGCTCAATCAAAATGACATAGAAATAAGCTGAACGAATGCCAAATGAGTCTTCCTTCCTTCCTTTTGTCCATTGAGACCCAACGCATTCCTTGGGTCCCACCTTGGCCTGCGTTGCCTCCTCTTGAGCCAATCATGTGTTGCCTACCTCCAGCCACTCTCACGCTGCCTTCTTCGTGCCTCCTCCACGCTGCCACCTAAGACCAGCTCAACCCCACCACTTGAGCCGCAATTTTCCCTTAGTGACTTTAGGAAAAGGTTTTATTTTGGACAATTGTTATTTGTGGGTCCCCTACCCACATTATTTCTGCCCAACATTAGGAAATACAAAAATTAATCAAAATTAATATTCCAATTCGTTGGACTGTTAATTTGGAATATTACAGTCCTCCCTGCCAAAATGTTGCTTGTCCTCAAAGACGGATGTTGAAGAATTTGTTGCCCTTCCCAAGTGGCATCCTCATCCGGGAAGTTCCTCCATCTGACCAAATACTCCTTCACCGCCCTGCTCCTCAAGTGTCTCTCTCTGGTATCTAGAATGGCCTCGTGTTGAAGCACCAAATGCCCCTCATCATATGAAGGAGGGAGCTCAATAGTTGCAGTCACCCGTTGTCCCAAAGCCTTCTTCAGGCACGACACATGGAAGATGTTGTCGATCTGGCTCTCCTGTGAAAACTCCAGCTCATGTGCCACCTCCCCAACTCATTGAACAACTCTATATGGCCCATAGAAGCGAGGCTTGAGCTTCTCAACTCCCTTCTGCTTCAGCGTAGACTGCCTGTATGGCTGAAGTCGGAGGTACACCAAGTCCCCTACCTCGAACTGCCTCTCTACGCAGCCCTATTCTGCATACATTTTCTATTGGTTCTGCGCTATCCTCAAGTTGTCCTTGAGAGCCCTGAGGATATCTTGACTGTCTTGGATCCAATATTTGGTCCTGGGGGCCTTACTTGCCCCAAACATAGCATCATTAAATGTTAATGCATCATAACCATACAAAGCATGAAAAGGGGACATACCAATAGACATATGGAAAGTGGTGTTGTAGCAGTACTCCCCTAAATGCAGCGAACGCAGTCAGGCCTTATGCTGCCCTGTGACGTAGTTTCGCAAGTAGCCTTCCAGCCACTTGTTCACTACCTCTGTCTGCCCATCGGTCTGCAGATGCTAGCTCGTGCTCGGTGTGAGCTTTGTGCCCACCAGTCGAAACAACTCCTGCCAAAATCCTCCCATAAACCTGTTGTCCCGGTCACTGACTATGGTCTTTGGAAGACCATGCAACTGGAAAATGTCCCTGAAAAACAACTCGGCCACTTGTGAGGCTATGTATCGAGCTGAAATAGCAAAGAAATGTGCATACTTCATTAGCCTGTCCACAACGACAAAGATGAAGTCTTTTCCCTGTGCCATGGGCAACGCCGTGATGAAATCCATAGATATGTTCTCCCATTTCCCTTTCGGGATGGGAAGAGGCTGCAATAGCCCAGCTGGGTGGGTCAACTCCCCTTTGTTCCTTTGGCAGACTACGCACTCCTGGACATGTCGGAGCACATCCTCCTTAAGGCCCTTCTAGGAGAACCTCTCTCTTATGGTCTTGTAGGTCTTGGTAAACCCCTGGTGTCTTGATAGTGGCGAGTCATGTGTTGCATGCAATATCTTCTCCCACAACCGAGAGTTGCCTGTCAAAAAGATTCAGTCTCGATAATAAATGACCTCATCCATCACCCAGTACCGGTCATCTGTCACCTGCCCATCCAACAACTCGCATGCAAACTGGTCCTTTGAGTAATCCACCAATAGTTGCGCCTTCCAATCTGCGTCCATGCTCATCAAGAAGAGGGACATTGGCCTCCGAGACAAGGCATCGACCACCACATTGTTCTTCCCTTTGACATACTCAATGTCAAAGTCGTAAGCTTAGATCTTACGGACCCATTTTTGTTGTCTCTCCTACAACTGCTTATGCTCTAGAAAATACCGCAGGTTGTTATGATCAGTCCTAACCTTGAACCGGTTCCCCACCAAATACTGTCTGAACTTGGCCAGTGCATGCATGATGACCAACATTTCTTTGTCATAAATGGGGTAATGCTTCTCATGAGGCAAGAGCTTCCGGTTCTCGAAAGCAATGGGGTGACCATCCTGCATCAGTACTGCCCCAACTCCTACTCCCGATGCATCGCACTCCAAGACAAATGGCTTGGTAAAATCAGGGAGCGCAAGTACTGGGCAACTACTCATCACCTGCTTGAGGCGGTCAAAAGCCTCCTGCGCTGTGGGGGTCCAAGTGAATGCTCCCTTCCGGGTCAAATCCGTGAGGGGCGCAGCTAAGAGAGAAGCCCTTCACGAACTTACTGTAATAAGTGCAAATGCCCACAAATCCCCTCAGCTCGGTTACATTCTTGGGCTCTGGCCAATCTCTGATAGCCCTGATTTTCTC
Organism: Pinus albicaulis; assembly: GCA_034641835.2. NCBI lineage: Eukaryota > Viridiplantae > Streptophyta > Pinopsida > Pinales > Pinaceae > Pinus > Pinus albicaulis. The sequence goes on from CM076569.1 coordinate 98,390,850, forward strand.
CTCATGCACCCGCACCCCATATTCACCTATAATGTGGCCCAATTATAGCATCTCGATCAACCCAAACTCACACTTGGACAGCTTGGCGTAGAACTTCTGCTCCTCCAAAATACGCAGCATTGCCTCCACATGCTGCAAATGTTCCTCCCATGTCCGACTATATATCAGAATGACATCAAAGAAGACTAGCACGAACTTCCGCAGCTAGCCACAAAAGATGTGGTTCATACAGGACTAGAAGGTGGCTAGAGCATTGGTTAGCCCGAAGGGCATCACCAAAAACTCAAAGTGCGCATAATGGCACCGAAACGCTGTCTTGGGGACATCCTTGTCCCTCACTCGAATATGATGGTACTCGGATCTCAAATCTATTTTGGAGAAGAACTTAGCCCCCTTCAACTCATCCATCAGCTCATCTATTTCGCGAGATGGGGTAGCGGTTCTTAATCGTCTTTTTGCTTAGGGCCCTATAATCGATACACATTCTCAGTGTAACATTCTTCTTCTTCACCAGGACAACTGATGAAGCAAAGGGGCTCGAACTCATCGAATGTGCCCCAAGGCCAATAGCTCACGTATGGCCCTCTCAATCTCATCCTGATAGGCCTTGGGGTGCCTATACGAAGTTGAGATCACTGCCTGAATGTCGGGCTCCAACTCAATGGTGTGCTCAAACCCTCGGTTGGGAGGCTGCCCTGGCAGAATGTCCCCGAAAACCGTGGAGTAAAGGTCGAGGATGGCCTGTACATCTGGATGCGTGGGTCTGGCAATACCATCTGCCTCTGAAATCCTCAGCTCAACTGCCCACTCTATGTCTCCTCGTCTGAAGTCTGCCTCCATCCTATGCACAGAAACTGTCTGAGGTGGGTATGTATGCATACCCCTAAGCATCATCGGTTTCCTGTTCTTGTCCAGGAACTCCATCTCCAACTTTTGCCAATCCGTAGTGACTCTATCAAGGATGATGAGCCATTGGACCCCCAACACTATGTTGGTGTCCAAAATGTCGACCACAAAGAAATGGTCTGTCACTGAGTATGTCCCCGTGGTCACTGTCAAGATTGGAACATAACACATGCACTGCATGGTTCTAGCTCCCGGTACTAGCACAAAGAATCCATCAAACCCCTCTGTCTGGATGCCCCTCCTCTGTGCCATTTGGGCATCTATGAAGTTTTGTGTGGCTCCACTGTCCACAAGCACTAAGACACGTTGTCCTAAAACTGTCCCCTTGATCCTCAGCATTAAGTATTTGGGTATCCCACGCAAAGATGCAAGGACCCCTCCGGTCAGTGCGAACGCTACTCCTCCTGTTGTTGGTGGGGGTGGAGGTGGAGGCCCTTCTCCCTGAGATGATGCATTGTCCTCACCTCCCATCTCAAAGAGTGTCTCCTCTTCTCACTCGTTGTCCGAGAAGACCTCAATGTAGTGTGCCTTCCCTGCTACCACCGGTGGCCCGATGCCCACGGCTCCTAGCATGTGAAGCAAAGTGTCTTCCTCCTCAGATCTCCTGGTGTCATCATCTAATGGCCCTCAGCCTTGGTTCCCTCTCGGGGGTGGAGCTCTCGCATCCCTTCCTCTCTGCTGGAAAGTTGGTCTGTCGGGTATGGGGGCCCTAGCCCTTGGCGATGCATCCTGAAGATCTCGGATCCTCCCAACTGCGTCCTGGAGCGTAGTGGGTCGAGTTGACCTCACTAGCCCACGTAATGGCTCTGCCAGCCCAACTATGAACATGAAAATCCTCTTGGGCTCCGACAGATCCGAAACCATCACTAACAATCTCAAGAACTCAGAAATATATGTTTCAGGGTTCCCCGTCTGCTTGAGTTTGGTCAGTTCTCCAAAGTGCTCTTTGGGATCCTTCCTATCAAACCTCTCCAGCACTCTCCTGGTAAAGTCATTGTACGTTGTCACCCCTGCCTGACCCAGCGTATTCAACCCATGAAACCACCAGTCATGGCCTTCTCCCTCCAAGTGTAGCGTAGCCACCTTGATGACCTCCAGCTCTATCATCTAATTAAGTTGCAAGTAGATATCCAGCTTCTCCACTCACGCTTTATCTGAGCTCTTTGAGGACACATCAAATGTCGGAAGGAAAAGCCTACCCACGGTACGCTGCAAGTCACTCCCCCATGTGTACCCTCCTCCTCTGGTCTGGCCCTTGTGCTTTTTGTTGTTCATCAACTGGCATAACTCGTTGAAGGTGATGACCCTTCCAAATTCCGATCCATAGGACTAGTACTCTACAAAGAATTCTCCATAACGAGTCTCCTTCGGCTCCTGCTATCCTCCTGTCCCCGAAGCTAGGAATGTGGGAATGGTGGAGCGTGTAGTGTAGGGCACGGTCAAAAGGGTAGTGTGAGGACCTGCCTAGTGCTATGAAGTGCCAAATCCCTCTCCAATCTAGAATTCTCCTTGAATTCCCTTCCCTTTACTGCCATTGTTGAGCTTCTGACCCATCTCCTCAATGCTCTTGGAGAGGTATTGCACAGATTTTAGAAGAAGGTGAGCAAACTCCTTCTCCTCATTTCTCCCATCATTCGTGTGTGCCATCTCTCTCTCTTCGACCTCCAGAACATTGTCAACCTGATCTGGAGTGATTTCAAGCCTTCTTTCTCTGCTCCTGTATCTCTGCCTCTGGTAAGTCACATTCTATCTATCTTCTAGTGTCATACATTGCATGCTCCATAGACTGAGCCAAGTCTATGAGCTCTGATACCACTGTAATATCCCAAATTGGGATGAAACAGTAATATAAAGCAAAATATACTAGAAACTACAGCAATAACAAAAACACCATTAAAACATAGAATTTGGAGCCAAAACCATTGCTGAGCCATTTTATTAATATACTGCGAAAGAGTAAAAATGAGATGCTGAAAAGATTGCACCCGGGCCTGCTCAAGGCAGGTTGAAGGTCAGCTCAAACCCAAACAAAAACTCCTGCTCGAAACTGCTCTGCGTGGCTCAATCACTGCGCTACCTTGCCCAGAAAATGTTGTTGTTGGTTGTCTTCACACTGCCCGTTAGGCTACCTCTCGTGCTCAAAAAATTATGGGAATTGGACACTAGACTCTCTTCAATAAACCCACAAAAACTCGCGAAGGGTTTGCTGAAAACTCGACCATGGAAATTGGCCCTCTTGGGCTTGGCTCACTGCTCTGCTGGGGAAATCGAACCACTGAAGAAAACTGCTGGTAGATGCCTTTGAAATGCTACCAAAATCCCTAGTAGGAGGTGGCTAGCCTCCCCTCCGAATCTCCTGTTGAAACTCCTCTTCTCTCCACACTCTCGGCACTCCACCAAAATTGCACTATGCAATCACTGCACAGTCCAAGAAAGGGTTACGCTATCTCTGTTGCTGATGCTGGGTAATTCCTCACAAAATGGTAGAATTCCTCTCCTGAGTCCCTCGAGACAGAGATTGAGATCTCCGCTTAAAGATCTCGTGTGCTAAACAGCACTACAGACTTGGCTCTCCAGCACAAGCGTGCTCAGTCAAAATGACAAAGATAAATAAGCTGAATGAATGCCAAATGAGTCTTCCTTCCTTCCTTTTGTCCATTAAGGCCCAACGCATTCCTTGGGTCCCACCTTGGCCTGCGCTGCCTCCTCTTGAGCCAATCACGTGTTGCCTACCTCCAACCACTCTCACGCTGCCTTCTTCGTGCCTCCTCGACACTGCCACCTAAGACCAACTCGACCTCACCAGTAGAGCTGCAATTTTACATTAGTGACTTTAGGAAAAGGTTTTATTTTGGACAATTGTTATTTGTGGGTCCCCTACCCACATTATTTCCACCCAACATTAGGAAATACAAAAAATAAGCAAAATTAATGTTCCAATTAGCTGGACTACTAATTTGGAATATTACACAATTAGAGATGTATTCAGATATTATTGCAGCTTAATAATAAAACCCTCAGATCTATTGCACCAGTTTTCCCGCATTGGGTTTTTCCGAGGACGTTTATCCAAAAATAACGGTGTCCTGTGTGTGTTATTTATCTCGCTTAGTTTATTGTTTTCACATATAATTTAAGTGAAGTTTGCTTCAGTAACTGATTCAATGTTTTCCGAAGTAATCTGCAAAATAACTTGTTAAATCTAATTTACAAGTAGGAGAAGTAGTTCAGCTTGTTGCAGTAGGATTCCAGATCTAGGACTTCGAATTTTCACATGGTATCAGAGCATTGATTGTGAAACAGGAAGAGCAGATCCAGCACTGAGACAAAGGCCGAAGAGCTACAGAAAGAAGCAAATCAAATCCCCAAAGGGATTGCGCAGTCCAAGCCTGGAGGGCTGAAATTTCCTAGAAAGTCTCTCTGAGTGAGTCGATAGAGAAGAAGGGCTTCCAGATCAGCATTTTTACCGAGCCAGAGGGAGCAGTGCAGAGATGGTGGGGCGCAATTTTCTGCAAGCAAAATTTGTTTGTTGGGAAGAAAGTCTTCAGAAGAGGAAGCAGCAGCACAGTGAGGGAATTTTCTTCATCAGGAAGTTCCTAGCCGGGGAATTTCATTTTCCCAAGATCTGAGCAGCAGATCCAGGCAGCGGATCTACAAACACCAGAAGGAATGCGTGAGCCTATCCAGCATTGCACAGAGGGGGAAGAAGAGGAGCAGATTCGACATTCTTGACTACCATGACAGCTCACGAGCTTAGAGACCAAGACCAGTTGGAGGGAGCCTCCAACTACGTGATCTGGAAGGCAAGAATCACTTGTCTTCTAGATCAGTACGATCTCAAGCTTTTCGTGATGAATACGGTAGTTGTCCCTGCAGATCCAGATCAGCTGAAGAAGTATAGGGCTGATATGGCAAAGGCCAAAAGGCTACTCCTTGATGGAGTCAAGGATCACATAGTGTCCCAGGGACACAGCCAGACAGATGTGGGAAGCCTTGGCAGCGGTGTATGAAGGCTCTTTCGAACAGCGGAAGATGTACTTAGAGCAGAAACTGAGGATGATACAAATGTAGAAAGGGGAGCGTATTGTTCCGTTCCTGTCAAAACTTCAGGAAATCCATGATCGTCTAGCAACAGTGGGGGCCACCACTTCTCCTACAACAATGGTGAGACTGCTCTTAATGCAGTGTCTAAAGAATGGTAGGTGTTTGTCCAGAGCATCCTGGGCAAAGCCACCTTGTCGAGCTGGGAAGAGATGTGAGTTTCTCTTCAGTAAGAAGAGCTAAGGAGGGACCTGGTCAAGTGTAAACTTGATGGCAGTAGTGGCAGTGGATCAAAGACGAAGCAGGACGAGGAATAAAATGCAGCCCTCGCATCCAAAGGGCAACAGGAGCAGCAGAGACGTAAGAAATATGTCTCTAAGATTAAGTGCTTCAGGTGTGGTGAACTTGGTCACTACGCTACCTAGTGCCCTTTGAAGAAAAAGGACAAGGACGAGAAGCACAATCCGAAGGCTGCGATCGCTAAGATTGAAGCGAACAAAGTTCCTTCTCAAGTTAAATGCTCCAAAAGACTTGGAATACAAAGATATCCATGAGGATACAAATATTATATTAAATAGTATGATGAATGAGATGTGATAGATGATTGAATGTTACAAATGAGGCCTGCTTATATACCTACGTAGGTGCCTCTTCACGAAAGGTCACGTCTTATCAAACATGACCTTTCAACCTAATTACTAATTAACTAATTAATCACTAGTTACATTATTTTATTTATGACATTGCCTTCCCTTCAAAAAGTTTTGTCCTCAAAGCTTGTCGATGAAAGGCCTCGATTTCTTTTCCTGCTACAAACATCTTCTCGTCTCAGGGCAGTCATCCTTGTCGATACAAGTTGACATGATCCTCTAAGTGACAAACAAAACTATCGCACTGAGAATGGATCGGACCATCCTAAATCAATCTTCTGTGGAATCGTACGATCACTAGCAACTTGTGATGATTTGTTAGTATTCTTCGGAATATCAGCTTGTTTCTGTTTTGAATGTCGATAGGGAACTTTTTTAGTGTGACTTTGATTTCCTTTTGGCGTGGATGTTATTGAGTAGGTTACAGAACCTTCACTTAGTATGTTCCTCGTTTGAACTGCAACATCGAAGTTTGTATCTTTTGCAACTTGCTTGTCTTCTTCTTGAGTTGTGACCTTTTATGGATCAATGTTCGTTTTTCCTGCAACTTGAACTTCTATATTTGTCGGTTTCGACGATTCTTTTTCGACAAGTTGTTGCACCTTGTTTTCCAAAGACTTCTTGTCTTTCTTCAACTTCTTAATTTGCGTTAGTAATTTATTGTTGTGATCCTTGAGGCGAGCAACTCCTTCATTCTTGTTAGTTGTGATTTTGTCAACTTCTCTTTGCAAATATTGTATTGATTTTTTACTTTCTAGAAGAACTACTCTTGTGATATCTAATGTCTTCCGGTGTTAGTGAGTTCGGCTTCACCGTGAGATCTTGTAACGTTATGTTTTTCTTTCTGTAAGAAAATGTCAAAAACTTTTTTTTCGTATTAAGGATGAATGACCCTAGTGAGTCCATCCAGAGCGAACCCATAATTATATCACTATCATTACAAAATAAGGTTTTAACGGTAAATTGCGAGACCAAGGAATAGTCCCCAATACTTAGGTGTAGATTCCTTGTGTCGTATTGTTTTACATTATTTTATTTATGACAAAGATCGATGAAGATGAGTATGCCATGAGTGCCCACGCATCTCCAGGAGGGAAATGGGGCAACATTGAGCAGTAAGTTCGCAACAACTTCAGTTGGGCAAGATCCTTGAGGATTCCACCTCTTAGATCATAACCTTGCTACGGGTGCCCAAGATCAGCAATATCAGGCTAGAGGAGTTTTCAGTCGGTACAGAGAAGTGCAGAAACGACAGATGCAGTGGTTAGCAGCGCTAAATCTGAGCAACGCAGAACAGAGTTGCAGCAGCGCAGAGGGACGCAGTGCAGAGCAGCAGCAGCGCAGTGCTTCAGAGGGACAACATCGGACTTGCAGTAGCCAAAGTTTCAGCATCAAAATGCACCCTGAACATTTGTTCAGATTCGTGGATGTTTTTCGGTTGCTTCTCTCAGTAGCTGAGTTGCAGTGCAGTGTTAGCAGTGGCAGTGCTAGCAGCAGATGCAGCATTTGAGAGGGAGTTGCAGTACGGATGCAGTGTTGATCATGGTAGGGTCAGCAATAGTAGAGTTGCAGCAGTAGCGCAATGATTGATGGGCAGCATGTCAGACATCAGCAACGCAAAGGGAGATGCTTCAGAGTCAGAGTAGTGTGCAGCAGGTCATATCTGTTAGAAAACATTCCTGGCTAAGAGGTAGTGTTGATTTGTGGTAGCATCGGATGTGCTCTAAGTCTCAAATTTTGTGGAGAGGCTTAGACACATGCATTATAGATAACCCAAAAATTGTTTTGGGAAATTCCACCCAGAAATAGTTTTATTTGATAAATTAATTATTTTTAATGAGGACCCTAAGTCTAAATTAGGAAATTAAAATAATATATGGGTATTAATTTAAACTGTGGGTGAAACTTCTAGAAAAAGTAGATCAAGTCTAAATGTAATCTTAGCCGTTGATTGGAGATCTAATCTCGGTCGTTGAAGTCTCAACGAGAAGACTGTAAAGGAAGGCTTGAGGGTCATTTGTAAATACACAGAAAGGATCAAGTGATCGAATTTTCAGAAGTGCGCAGTGCTCAAGACAAAAACGAGATCTAAGTGATTCTTCATTGCAGAGAGGGGTAGAGACAGTGTCCGGAGAGAAATCTTTCTCATCCGGAGAATCATCAGCAGAGAAGGGCAGAAAGAGATCCAGTAGCTGTTGCGCAGAGCCAAAGAGGTTGACGCAGAGCCACGCAAGGCTACGCAGAGGTTGTGCAAAGGGCCAGAGGAAATCCAAGGATTTGTTGAAAGGTCAATTTCAGAAGCAGAAAGTCAGGGTGCGAGACCGGAGGCAGAGATCGGAATTTCTGTGGAGCAGATCGATTCACCAGCTGAGTGACGCAGTGCCCAGAGGGGTTGACGCTGGGATTGCACAGTGATTGCGCAAAGGCAACACAAAGCCTACCAAAGGCACATCATTCAATGGCCGGATCAGCCAGGATTTCCAGTGATAGAGTGAGGTAACCTCACTAATCTTTTTGTCATTCATATTCTCTATCACTGATTTGTCCGAAGAGACAATCAGAGATGTATTCAGATATTATTGTTGCTTAATAACAAAACCCGCCGATTTGTTGCACTGGTTTTCCCGCATTAGGTTTTTCCAGGGACGTTTGTCCAAAAATAACGGTGTCCTGTGTGTGTTATTTCTCTTGCTCAGTTTACTGTTTTCACATATAATTTAAGTAAGTGAAGGTTGCTTTAGTAACTGCTTCAATGTTTTCAACAGTAATCTGCAAAATAACTTGTTAAATCTAATTTACAAGTAGGAGAAGTAGTTCAGCTTATTGCAGTAGGATTCCAGATCTAGGACTTGGAATTTTCACAGGGTTTCGATCCTAGGACCTCATTTTATCTTGTTAAACACCATGTTAAAACACACACATGGTGTATGAGAAAGATGAACACACACACAAGAGACTCAAACACACAATGAAGGATAAGCGTGAGGCTTTCTTATTTTCCATAATACAAAGATGTACATTTATAGTACAATGGTGTGACTCTTGGTTTCACATTCCAAGGTCACTTGGACTCCATTGTGACTTTTCGCATTCCACACCTACCCATGTAGGATTAGGTGTTCAACATCCCCCCTTAATCCGAAGGGGTATGTGTGAGTCCAAGAAAAGAGTTGTAATACAAATCTGCAAAGTATACATGGCAGCACTTGGGCTGAATCAACTCTTTGAAATGTTGGAAAAAAGAGGTGGTTTAAGGATGACCACCAACACTGGAACGCAAAACTTGTTGCAGTTCCCGGAACTCTTCCAAAACTGGCAAGAAGCTGAAGGCTTCTGCTAGAGGAATTGTCCCTCATAAAAAAAGGAGACCTTCAACCTAAAAGAAGGGAGGTCTACTACCTGTGATGGTTTTAGGATTACCAACAACTCTGGAATGCTTTGAAGCATTTCCTGGAACTCAACCAATGCTGGAAAGAAGCTGAAGGCTGCTAAGCTGAAGGCTTCTGCTAGAGGAAGTGTTCCTCATATGAAAGGGAGACCTTCGACCTAAAAGAAGGGAGGTCTACTACCTATGATGGTTTTAGGTTATCCACCAACCAAAGATGATGGTTTAAGGTTGTCCACCAACCGAAGGCATGCTCATGGGCATCCGTGTCTCTGGCTACATCTCTGAATCCGGAATGACGAATTGTGGCTCGGGCTCGCTTGAACTGCTGGCTACAACTCTGAACATGGAATGAGAGATTGTGGCTCAGGCTCGCTTGATCTGTCGTCGAAGCTTGTACATGACCACCATTTTCCCCCCTGTCAGGGACAAGGTGAGATGATGGCGAAAACTCAACTGCAAGTTTGCTCAATATCCATGAACAAGTTCTAACATGTGTCGTAAACATCTTCTTGGCTGCTGATGCCCATTGCCAAGAAGCGATCCATCCAAGATGAACCTTGTTTCTTGCAGGAGGCTTGTGTCTGAAGCATCTGTATGAAGAATGGGTGTGCCGACCACAGTGCTTGCATGGATGAAGATCAAAACAATGATCTTTCATATGGCCAACTCGATCACAGTGTTGGCATTTCACAATTTGTTGTTGTTGTTGTGGAGCAGGATCCGGAACAGCTGCAGGTGAACTATCATACGTGAATCCGACACTCTGAAATATGATGGGCTTTGTGTAGTCTGGAATATGAAAGGACACATCCTTGTCATATCCAAGACCAGTTCTGTGCTTGTTGTGGACAAGCTCTTCCCAAGATCTGATGATGGGCTTGATAAGTGCACGTTGAACTGCTGCATCTGCATGTAAATCTGCTCTAGTACAAGGAACTGAATGGGAATCAATTGCAACTTTATCTTCTTTCTTCTGATGAGAGTCCTTCACAATCTTCTGAACAGAAACAAGTTCAGAATGGTGACTCTTTTGCTGAAGTTCGTCTTGCTGGAGCTGAGATTCCAACTGCAAAAACTCAATCTTTTCTTGTGCATCTTGCAAACAAATTTGAATATTACAAAGAGCATCCTTGCTCATTCTTATCACATCATCAACATTTGAATGAATGACGTTTTTCAACAACTCTAATACCTCATTGATTTTAGCCATTTTCAACAACTTAGGCTCAAAAAATGAAAGAGTGTCGGCTTCAACCGAAAATGCACCCATTTACAATGTGATGCAACAAGAAATACAAATGACTCTAAAGAATTTCCAACTATGGAAATATCAAAGTACAAAATGTGCTCCTCAAATGATGGAGGACAATCAACAATGATTTACATCAACAACTCAAATTCACTGATTCCAACTATGAATGAAGAGGCAAATTCCACTCACAATACAATGTCAATATCTCTGCAAAAATATTTGTTTGAATGTGCAGCAAAAAACAACTATGCAAGAAGCCTTTAAGGCGGCTGAATTTCTTCTTCAAAGAGTTGTTTTCAATGATGCCAAACTTGTCTTCAAATGTCAATTTCTTCAAAAAAATCACCCTTATGTCAATGCCACAAATCACAATGTAAAATCTGCAATTTTCTTGTCATTTCGTCATTTTCTCATTATGCCATTTCTTCTTCCTTTCTCTTGTTCAAGTCTTCTTCCTCTCTCTCTCCTCTCTCTCTGCTGTTTTTTTTTTTTTTTAATTAATTAAAAATAGATTAATGGGAATAATTAAAAATGGAGGGGAAGGGGATTAATTAAAAAAAGGGGAAATTTTAAAAAAGGATGGGAATTTTATTTGAAATGGGAGGGGGCTTAAAATAAATTTGAAAAAGGGAAGGGAATTAATAATTAAAAATGGAAGTAATTAAAAAATGGGAAAAGGGATTATAATATAAAGAAAAGGGAATTTAATAAATTAAAAAGGGAGGGGTTTAGCTTTAAAAAGGGAGGGGAGGAAATTATATTAAAATAAATTTAAAAAGAAAGGGAAGGGAATTTTATAATGGGGGAATTAATTTAAAAAGGGAAAGGAGAGTGATTTAAAAAGGGGTCGAATATTAAAAGGAGTGATTTAAAAAGAGGTCGAGTCATTTATGGGAGAGAGGTATTTAAAATAGGGAAGTCGAATAGGCGTTAGTGAGAGGGGAGAACGTAGCTTTTGTGAGGGGGTCGATGTGTTGTGTATTGCAGTGAGGAGGGGGTAAGTATGTGAGCGTTTGAGTGGAGCGTAGAGCTGTGAGGGGGTGGGACGGCTAGAGCTGTGTAAGAGGCGTAAGTTTGGATGGGTCGTCGAGGCTTTAAGGGGAGCAAGCGGCAGGGTGATGAGAGTGCGTTGCAGAGTGAGGGCGGGGTGAGGCCGCAAGGAGTGAAGCGTTGGGGTGTAGGCCCGGATAGAAGGGTGAACGGGGTTTGCCGTGGGGAGAGTGAGGTGAGCGATAGGTGTAGAGCGCTGTAGCAGATGCGTGGGTAAGGTTAGGATAGATGCAGGTCGAGAGGGGGGCCGAAAGGCCAAAAATTCAGAATTATTTTTTTTTTATTTTTATTTTTTTTATTTTTTTTATTTTTTATTTTTATATAACAGCAGAGAGCAGGAGCAGAAATTTTTCTTATTGCAGGAATTTTACAAATGTGCAGCAGTAGAACTTCAGAAATTGCAGAGAAAACTCAAAAATTTTCCTTCAAAAACTCGGAACTTTTCTTCAAAAAATTGCAAAGGGCCATATAGCAGCAGAAAATTGGAGAATTTGCAGAGTTAGAGATTTGCAGAAAACTCAGAAATATTTCCAGTAAAAACTCGGAAATTTCTTCAAAAACTCTCTTTAAACTATTTTCCAGCAGCTCTCCAAAATGGTGCAGAATTTAAAATGCAGAAATTGCAGGAAGAATGAGCAGTGAAAACCTTCAGATGCACAATGCTGCTTGCTACTCTTCTTCAAAACCAATGCTGCCAATTTCTGAATGCTGCTCTTCTCCACTTTTTGAATGGCGGCAAAAACTCTGCTGCAGAAACTCTCTAAATGCTGCAAAAATGCCAACAATTTTTGCAGATATACACAGGCCATAAACACAAATGGCTCACTCAATTTGGAACAGGGCCAGCAATCGCCCGCTCTGATACCATGTTAAACACCATGTTAAAACACACTCATGGTGTATGAGAAAGATGAACACACACACAAGAGACTCAAACACACAATGAAGGATAAGCGTGTAGCTCACTTATTTTTCCATTATACATGATGTACATTTATAGTACAATGGTGTGACTCTTGGTTTCATATTCCAAGGTCACTTGGACTCCATTGTGACTTTTCGCATTCCACACCTACCCATGTAGGATTAGGTGTTCCAACATATCTAATACAAGGGTCTTGCTTATAAACCCTAATTTACCAAACCCTAAAGTTCTAGGGTTTCAATACATAACATAGACATTAACAGCAAATCCTAAAGGACTAGGGTTTCCATCATAACAATACCAAAACCTTAAACATCAAAAGAATAAGATTTCTAGATTTCAACCCAAAGTAGACTAGGGTTTCATGAATATTGACATACCCTTAGATTAGGGTTACACAAGAATGATCAAATAAAATCATGACAGTAGATTCAATCCAATGATTAATCGCCCTAACAAGAATCTTTGTGATTCAAAACCCTAGACATAACGATGTCAGTAATGTAATGTAAATTTCAAAAGAGAATGAACATACCTTTTACATGAAGAGAACTTTATAACTTATAGTCTAAGACATACATTGAGTTGTTCCTTAACAAACCTTGTAGGACATCAATTCTTAAAGGGTAGAATTTATTCCATGCTTTAGGTCTATCCTTTGAAGTCTCCTCCATAACCTTTGAGCATTCAGCAAGCGTTCCTAACCAAGGAAAATATAAAGATAAAGGTTATTAGTATACAATATAAACAAGTCTTGATGTGAGGAGGAAACCAAACATGAAAAGATGAAACCAAGAATAAGATACTTATCTTTTTGGTAAAATTGGTAGAGGCTCCCTCTTAACCCAATTCTTTTGAGGGATACCTACAACCTATCAAAATAATTCAAAAATGCTCTAACAAGACATGTTAGACCTACAAACTTTAGAAATCAAAACATAGAGGAAATCAATACAAGACTAAGAAGGATATGTAGGAGAGGACTTAGTAGTATAAATCCTTGACTTCTGATTCCTCAGATTTGTTCTTCTTAGGTGGAGCTTCATTGGTAATATTTGTGTGATCCCTATCTCTCTTCTTATTCCTTGGATTCTCAAGACATTGATTCTTGTAGTGACCCATCTTATGACAGTTGTAACATACAATTTTGGATAGGTCAACTTTCTTCTTGGGTCCTTTGAACTTCTTGAAGGTTCCCTTCTTCTTGTGATGAGCAGAATAGGTATTAGAGGTGCTTTCTTCTTCATCCTCCTTATTGTTGTTTACTAATGATATTTGGGCTTCTTCTTGTTGAGAAATTAGGGCTTTTATTAAAATTTCTCTTTCATGATAATTACTTGTGATTTCGCTATACTTCTTTCACTTAGATCTTATCTTCGTTAGCTTATTATGTCTTTCATCAAGTCAATTATCAAAACACAAGAGACACAAAGTTTAGGCTCTTCAAGCCAGGGCCAAAACCTCTCCCTCTTGGAGAGGAAAACCCAAAAGTAATTCTTCTTATAGATCTTCCATTGCTGACTACCATAACCATGACACAGACCCTTGACACTAGTATGCCTCCAAGACCCTTGTCACTGCTCTTCTAGGCTCCTTATGATGAACTTCTTTTATGCAATGCTTTGCACCAGCCCTAGGGAAGCTCGGTCCCTAGCCTTTTATTCTTTCTTCCTTGATCTATCATGATTGCCCTAGACCGAAATCTCTTTCCTTTGTTGTGATGCCTTCTTCATGCTATGTATATTACTGAGTTTATGCGATAGAGTGAGATCAAAGACAGAGGCTAGCACTACCTCTCCTCCGCTTTGATCTCATCCTTCTTAGCACTCCTTGTAATATCCTTTCCTTCGATGTCAAGATATCTCCTTTACGGACTGTATTCCTTGTTGAACTGTGGACTAGTCCGAGACCTAGTCCTCTCCTTTGCACTGTGCTCTTCACTGCACTTCGGACAGACCTGAACCAATATCTTTAACCCCAACCAGAGATCTCCTTTCCTACGATATGCTTCCTTCCTCTTCGTTCTCGCACTTTATTTCAGAGCTTGATCCGAACTGATTGTATCATATGAGGCCGCAATCCCTTCTATTTATAGAAATTGTGTCAATGTCCTAGACCAACATGACTTCTTGCTAGTAGGCCAACTTGTCAAGAAAGCATCTTCCAACCATAATATGAGCCGACTTCAAGGAGTATATTGACAAGGTCTTGGAGCATACAAATTACATCAATAATTTGTCTTTACAAGTGTAACATCACTTCATATACATGACTCTAAATAATACATTTTATGACAAGATGACAAACCCCTAAAGACATCAAGAACAAGTCTTTGACCTATAATAAAAACTCCTTGCTCATGAAACCCATGATGCAAGTATTACAAAATACATTTTATTGTCTTTGTCTTCTTCATTACATAAATTCATAATTACAAGTCATTATAAAGACTGAACCTAGTTACACTTTTCAACACTCCCTCTTAACTAGGGAGGTATTCATAATGGTACATGGTCACTCTCAATCTGAAGAATCTCATAAGAATCGGATTGGTAATCCCATCTGTATAGCATCATATCAACCAGCATTGTCATAGTGCAAGGCCATGACTAACAGTTGCATCTCTCCACGAGATCTTTGAACTCCAATGCTAGCGAGACCAATGATGAATAGACACCTACATCATTGTCTCTCTTGGATCAAATCCCACCCACGTTCACTCAGGATATGTCCAGGAGTATTCTTATCTTGGATTCCCAGTCCTCAAAGATTATCTGTCCTTCTATGACTACTCTTATCTTGGATGACCTAACACATCCCCTAAAGAGTATCGGATGCCAGATGATTACCCAATCCTCCATTCTATCTTCCCAACTGAAGACCAGAATGGCGTGTCTATCTCTCCCTCTCAACTAGGGAGCACATATCCCACAAAGGAATGTACTCATTCCTATACAAGGAATGTACCTAAGCTCCCTCCAAGCTTAGGAATTACCAAGTTTCTTCCAAGTAAAAAAATTATTACCAGGCTCCCTCTTAATCAGGGACTTGCAGCAGCAATGATGAAAACACCCAATTGCTCATGAAGAACTCCTTTCTTCGATGTCATGAATTTCTTCATTGTTGAGGAGTCTTCATCGTTGGGATCTCTTCATAGGGCACAAATCATCCATCACTTTCATCCAAGAGTCATGTCTTCTATCAGAAAGTGATCCATCAATCTTCTCATCTGGTCTAGCTTCATGCCATGCTGCTTTCATTCGAACCATACTTCTTCCAAGGATTTTTCATCCTGCCATATGGTTATCAACTTTTGGAAGACATATGCTTCCCTTTGGTAGCCCTACATAAGCTCATCAGATATTATTTAATTATAAATATGAACTTTTAAATCAAAAGTTACCTTAGTGATGATCTTTCACCATGACATCTTCTTGTAGGCATCGGCATCCTTTGTTGCAGATTGACATATCTCTTAAAGATATGTATTGTCAAGGATCTCCATCTTTTCTAGATTTCTATCAGAGTCTACATATCTAACCAGGAGATTTTCTAGTCAAGTCTTCTTGGCTTCCTTGGATGTTGAAAGCTTTTTATGATGGTTGCACTTCTCACGATATCTTCCTTTCTTTCTCCACACAATTTGATTTCATTCCCAGGAGCTTCCAATATGCAATTCTTGATTGTGTATAGTCACCTCATAATCCATACGAGGACATATTATGTTGATTTCACTAGTGTGGATCATACCTTTTGGCAACCTATACATCGGAGGAAATTCTATTTTCCTTTTGTCCATACTTCTGAAGATAGAAGTATATTACCTGCAACCATATGCCATGACTTCATAGCATCCAGTGTAAGCATAAATGTACAAGTACCTCATCTCTTTTCTTTTTGAGTCATCCTGCAGTAGTTTTCCTTAGAATGAAAAGTTTCATTCTCTTGACCCGCTTCATCAATATGTCATCATATCCTAATCCTAGAATTCAGCAAGTTAGAATTCTCGATGAGACCTTTTTCTTTCTTTCTAACCAGTGAATCCAAAAAGGATTCCATTAGAAAATGTCAGCACCTATTTCCATATTGATTATTGAATGATGACCCTTGATCTAGATGACTGCCTTCCATAAATGTTGTTTTCAGTGAGGTTCCCAAGAGCCACTATTTTCAGAGCATGGTTGTAACATCAATGTGCTACCGACATCCTCCTATGACGAGCGCTCCTCCTTCAATGCTCCCATCATGATGCCAATTCTAAAGAAATGCATCTATCTAATATACAGTGCTTCCTAACATACTATTTTACAACCAATGGATACTACTTAAAGAGGAAGATGATCTCAATCATAACAGAGATCTTTGACTTCTTCTTTCTTAGGTTTCTTTGAATTTGGTTCTTCTATTTCTCCGGCGACATGGGCTTCTTCCTTCTTCCTCTTGTCCTTATAATTGGGACAATCTTTCTTATAGTGCCCAAGTTCATTACATCCATAGCATCGTATCTTATCCATGTTTCTCCTTTTCTTCTGAGGACCAAACTTACCAAATCTTCCCTTTCTTTTCGACATGGCAGCATAGGATTGATTCTCTTCATTTGGTCCTATATCAATTTTAGTTTTTAATATAGTCTCTTCTATCTTACATAGAGACCATAGATCTTGGAATGGTGTTGCTTCTTTCTTCCCATAGATGCTTGAAGTGAAGTTTCCCATCCCTTCAGTAGAGCGTTCAGTACCACTGTAGTCATTTCTCTATCAGACATTACTTGCAGTAGATCTCGTATTTCAAAAATCTTCATAGAACATGAAGTGATTCCTTCTTCTCTTAACATCTTCAACTTGTATAGTTCTTATTACAGAGACATTACTTCCCCTGCAGTACTTATCAAGAATAGCTCCACCAATCTGTCGTATTTTTCTTTTGAAGATTTTAGTTTTGATACATAGGGGATGGGAGAGTCCTTTATGGATTCTATAACAATCCTCTGGGATCTTATGTCTCCCTTCATGTATTTGGCATGAGCTTGAGTATCTTCTTTTGAAGGTTTAGTTACCGACCCTTTGATATAGTCCATGACTTCATTTTCAATTAAATTTAGATTTGTCCTTTTCTTCCATGCAAGAAAGTTTGCAGTCCTAGACAATTTGTTGCTTTCCTTGCAAAAAGTCATTATGACAGATTCAGATGAAGTCATTAAGATACTTACTTGAGTGGATGCTTTCTTCTTCTATCAACCTCCCTGTTAATGATGATGTTGATAGCAGTAGGAGCTCCTTCTTAGATTGGCGTCTTCAAGAGTGGTGAACAAGAGCTAGATCACCTTTAATCCTTGATGATGATGATGATGATCAAGCATGGCTTCAGCAAGGTGGCTTGATGATGTCTCCAACAATGTTGATTTGATTTCAATACCAATTAGTTGTTGATGGTGATGGCTTTTTCACAGTGTCCTTAATGATGTTGACTTGCCTTTACTTATAGCTATGGAATCCTTGTAGACAACTATCTTAGTCTTGATCTCGCTTTCCTTCTTGAAAGGATCTTGATGTATAGATCCTTTGAGTAATGTCTTGGGTTTTGTGTTAATCAAGTTGTCGTTGATGTCAATATGGCATTGTCTGTGATGTCAACATTCTTGAGATGACTAGTTCTAGATGATGATGCCATGACTCTTGGTTGACTAGGAGACCATTAATGATTATGTAAAAGTCTATGAAGAAGTCTTGTCCTAAATGCCTATTGATCATAATGCCCTAGATGTCCATGAAGGTACCTTAATCTCGTGAAGAAGGCCTAGAAATCATGACGATGTGTTTACTCTTGATGAAGAAGCCTAAAACCCAGATGAGGTCCTTACCCTCGATGACATATGGAGTCATACACTTCATGATGTCATACACTACATGAATGACCACAATTGATGATGGCACTTGATGAAGGATTAGATGATGACGTTGAAGATATAATTTGATGGTTGGAAGACTATTTTGAAGCATTCATAATAATGTTGCACTATGACATATTACTATACTATTATTGAATACATGATCCCTTCATGACAATGCTGGATACTATCATGATGACATGGATGTCCTACATAATGACACAACGATCCTATGATTGATAAGCCAAACAAAGGAGAAGCCAAGCAATGGAAAAGCCATGTTGTCCTATTCACCTTATGCACACAAAAATTAAGGACAATCACAAAGAAAAATTGTTTTTACGACCTTAGAGGCATTCTTACAAATTGTCTCCTACACCATCTTATAAAGTATATTTTTTCCTTTCCAACGAGCCTTTACTTGCCCTAAAACTCCCAACGGTTGATGAGATATGGAATTTTTAAGTTAAGAAAAATATATATTTGCAGGCTAGCCGACCTATCCTTTGACACTCGTGTCGGCCTACATCTTAAAGACGTGTCCCTTCGTTTGTCCTAGCAAAAAACATTATATATATATATATATATTTATTTGCATTTCTCCTCCAACAATTTCGGTGATTATCACGGAAATACTACGAAATAGGAAGCGAGAAAAAAACGGTTTCGGCTAATTTTGATTGGGTTATAGGTCAAATAATTAAAAAAAGGAAACTATAGGCGATAAAGAATACCTCGGACTGTTGTAATATGTGTTGGGTCTGACTCATTTTTATTGAGATCATTGCGATATTCAGGCGATGCGGGCTACATTTGTGCAGTGTAAAGTCTAGTGGAGGATTGCAAAGTGACCATTGCAAAGTCTAGTAGCTTATTTGCTTTGAACAACTTGGAGACCTGAACTGGACAGGTCGGGTCACTGTTTAAAGTCTCTTGAAAGAAAAGATTTGGAGCTCGGAATAGTGACAGAACTTACCACAGAACTCAGATTTGAAGGGTCAACAATGGACTGTCATTTGACTGTGATAATGTAATAGGATTGTTGATTTATATACCAACTCAGACCAGTTGTTGTGGAAGAGGCCTAGTTTAGGCTTAGATTTGTTGAGTTTTTTAGATAGCACCTCAAACCTGTGATGGCATAAAAGCTCAAATAGTTACCTTGTGGTGATTTCATCTTGTGTGAAGGTGTAGTGACTTAGAACTTGTGTGAAGTATCATTTTTCATGGGTAGATTGAATCTTGGGTCTGAGTTTATTGACCTGTGATAGTCCAGTGACTGTGGAGATACTTTGGAAACATTCAAGACCATTCCTTGAAAGAATTTTGGAGAGATATCTTACTTGGGCAAGGGTTATTGAAGACACCCTTGAAGATGTGGGGCAGTAGTTGAAGACTTGAAGAAGATTATGGATCAATTAAATACATTGTGCATTTCTTGGTTGGGCTTTGGGTTTGAAGCACTCTTGAAGGAACATTGTTTTGAAGATCTGTTTGGCGCACTTTGACGATATCTTGGAGCATCTTGTGAAGACACTTTGAAACTGACCTTGGAGATATTCTTATCATGATGCATCGCTGAT
Source organism: Pinus albicaulis (assembly GCA_034641835.2). NCBI lineage: Eukaryota > Viridiplantae > Streptophyta > Pinopsida > Pinales > Pinaceae > Pinus > Pinus albicaulis. The sequence continues at coordinate 98,410,532 of CM076569.1, forward strand.
GTCATCATGAGGTGACCTTAAAGATCTTTGTTTGGGTACAATGAAGAGCAGTGGTGAAGAACAAGGTTGTCATTGATGAAGTGACGTGGAGACTAATGAAGGCATTGTTGAAGATTGTCAGGGCTCGTTGAAGAAGACATTGGGAGCCGTGAAGAATAACCAAACATATATCTTGACGAATTGAAGCTGGAGGTTGGAGCCTCATAGAGACAAGGTTTGTGCCTTGGAAGATAGGGTTGGAGCCCTAGAGGATAGGAGTCCTCAAGAGACCAGGTTGGAGCCTGTACCAGATATAGGGTTGGTGCCTCAGAATTAACAAGGTTGGAGCCTTGGAAAGACCAAGTCGGTGCTTGGCACAAAACAGGTTGGAGCCTGGAAGATTGGAGTCTTCATCTCGGGTTGGAGCCCTATATCATTACTGTACTTTACTTATTGTAAAGAAGAAATTACTAAAAGTATCTATTCCATCATTGTTCATTTTGTGTTCTAAATATAAGTGATCTAACTGGTAAAATTAACAATTAAAAAGAAATACTGATTCACCCCCCTCTCAGTATTTCCAACAATTGGTGTCAGAGCCAGTACCTTCACTCAAAGCCTAACAGCTTGAAGGTTGATCATTAGAACACAAATCTCAAAGCCAAGGAAAAAAGTCTCCAATCCTCCTAAAGATGTGTCTTCCTCAACCATTGAAATTGAAGTAAATCAATTTACGAAGGCTCCATTGTTCAATGGAAATTTTGATATATGGGTGGCAAGAATGAGGAATTTTTTGAAGACTCAAGGAATTGAAGTTTGGAAATCAGTGATTACGAATGACACGATGGACGAAGAATCCATGGAGTACAATACAAGAGCAATGAAGGCAATTTTGAATGGGTTACCAAATTCTGTGAAGGCCAATTTTGAAAAATGTTTGTCAGCAAAAGTCATATGGGACAAACTTCATGATCTTCACTCAAAAGGAGCATTGACAATGATCTCTAGTCAAGAAGATGATGGAAAACAAGAAACAAGTCCAGAATCCGTCAAGGAAGTTGAAGATAAGAGAGATAACAACAAGGCTAAAGAAGACCTCGAAGATGAAGAGAACAAAGAAGACTTTGCAGAAGAACTCTTCAAAAAACTTATGGCTTCCATGGAAGAGATTAACAGTTTGAAAAATGAAAATGAGGAACTTAAGAAGAAAGCGCAAGATGGTAACCAAGACAAGACAAGGAAGTATGTTGACTTTGTCAAGCTTCAAGTACAAGAAAGTGATGAGGAGCTCGCCAAACTTAAAGAGGAATTTCATCAAAATAAAAGAAAGCATCATGAAGAAGTCATATCTATAACAAATCAATTGGATAAGGCAAAGAAAAGGGAAGAAACTTTGTCAAGCCACCTTGAATGAAGAATTAAGAGCTTGAACAATCTTGAAGCAGAGATTGGTCAATACAAGGAAGAGGTCTCCTCTCTTAGATCTCAACTAGAAGAAGCAAGGAAACAAGTGCAAGGAGCTGTGAAGGTGATGGAAACTTTGGCATTCATAGAAGGACAAGTTAATGAAGCAGAAAAGGAGAGAATCACCATGATATGCCTAGACGAAAAGGATGAAGAAATCTTGAAACTAAAATCAGACATCAATCTTCTCAAGGCCGAAACATGTGAAGCTACAAGAATAAAAGAAGAAATGGAGAGCAGTCTAGCAAAGGAGAATGAAGAAGTCTTCATAATTAAATCAAATATCATCTCCCTTAAAATCGAAGCACATGAAGCAACAAGGATGATGGAAGAAATGAAGAAGCAACTACTTATGAAAGATGAAGATTGTGAAAAGTTGAAAGGAGAAATTGTCTTTCTTGAAAAGGAAGTTGAATTGCTGAATAAAAACTTGAAAAGCTCTCAAACCCTAGATGACATCCTAAGTCATCAAAGGTCTTCCCGTGATAAATCAAGTCTTGGATATGCAGGTGAACCCTCAAGCAAGAATGATAATGCTTCAAATAATAAGGATGTGAGGAAGCCAGAAAGAGATGTTGATGATCGCAGCTCCAACAAAGGCAGGAGTCAAGATGACATTAGAATAAACCCTACTCCAAGAAGATATGCAGATGGTGTCAAGAATGCAAGAGGCAATAAATTTGATCAAAGGATCCTAAGATAGAATGACTTTGGTAGTACATCAAAGCAATCTCCATCCTCCAGGTACCAAAGTATATTTTTTGGTTATTGCTATTCTTGTACAAATTTTGGGCACATGGCAAAAGATTGTAGGGCATATCACAAAGACTATTATAATGGTCCCCGTCAATCTCCTAGAAGCAATTTTGCAAGAAGAAGTCATGTTTTCTTATTCATGAACAAGATAGAATGTTTCAATTGCCATAACGTTGGACATATGGCACGTGATTGTAACTTGACTTGGGCCTCTACACAAGCTAGAACCATGCCAAAGAAAAAAGTTACACAAGTATGGAGAAGGAAGCAAGTTGAATCCAAAAGTCCCTTGAACACTTTGGCCAACAACACATGTTGTTGACTTGATGAAGTCATCCTTGATATTCAAAGTATTTGATGGTGAGACTCTGCCAAAAAGAGACCATACAGTTAGGGGGATATTTGTGATTCTTGAGCTTATGATTCTTAAGCATTCTTGCAGAAGCTATCCGTGAATGGGCCTTATGAAATCCTTGATGAGTCACACATGGACAATCATCCTTTGATAGATAATCTCTTGGGAGCAACTCCATTGAAGAAATGTAGACACATCTATCATGGACCTCATTTCCAAAAGGAAGAGCACCATGACAGGGGGAGTAACATACCCATGAAGAACTACTATTGATGACGAAAAGAAGCAGCCTGACAGGGAAAGTATTTGGGCACCCCGTTTGCCATTCATGTCAAAGGGGGAGAGAATATTGGAAGGGCAAGAATATTGCCATCAATGACAAAGGGGGAGATTGTTAATCAAGTTGTCATTGATGTCAATATGGCATTCAATGTGATGTCAATATTCTTGAGATGACTGGTTCTAGATGATGATGCCATGACTCTTGATTGACTAGGAGACCATTAATGATTATGTAAAAGTCTATGAAGAAGTCTTGTCCTAAATGCCTATTGATCATAATGCCCTAAATGTCCATGAAGATACCTTAATCTCGTGAAGAAGGCCTAGAAATCATGACGATGTGTTTACTCTTGATGAAGAAGCCTAAAACTCGGATGATGTCCTTACCCTTGATGACATATGGAGGTATACACTTGATGATGTCATACACTACATGAATGACCACAATTGATGATGGCACTTGATGAAGGATTAGATGATGACGTTGAAGATATAATTTGATGGTTGGAAGACTATTTTGAAGCATTCATAATAATGTTGCACTATGACATATTACTACACTATTATTGAATACATGATGCCTTCATGACAATGCTGGATACTATCATGATGACATGGATGTCCTACATAATGACACAATGATCCTATGATTGATAAGCCAAACAAAGGAGAAGCCAAGCAATGGAAAAGCCATGTTGTCCTATTCACCTTATGCACACAAAAATTAAGGACAGTCACAAAGAAAAATTGTTTTTACGACCTTAGAGGCATCCTTACAAAGTGTCTCCTACACCATCTTATAGAGTATATTTTTTCCTTTCCAAGGAGCCTTTACTTGCCCTGAAACTCCCAACGGTTGATGAGATATGGAATTTTTAAGTTAAGAAAAATATATATTTGCAGGCTAGCCGACCTATCCTTTGACACTCGTGTCAGCCTACATCTTAAAGACGTGTCCCTTCGTTTGTCCTAGCAAAAAACACTATATATATATATATATTGTTCAGACTGCATTTCTCCTCCAATAATTTCGGTGATTATCACAGAAATACTACAGGAGGCCGAGGAGCAGAAAAAAAACAGTTTGGGCTAATTTTGATTGGGTTATAAGTCAAATAATTAAAGGAGAGCTATAGGCAGCCAAGAATACCTCGGACCTGCTGTAATATGTGTTGGTGCAGCTCATTTTTGACAGATCATTGCAATATTCAAGGCAGTCTGTGCTACATTTATTGTAGAGAATTGTAAAGTCTAGTGGAGGATTGTAAAGTGACCATTGCAAAGTCTGGTAGCTTATTTGCTTTGAACAACTTGGAGACCTAGACTGTGGACAAGTCGGATCACTGTTTAAAGTCTCTTGAAAGCACAGATTTGGAGCTCGGAATAGTGACAGAACTTACCACAAAACTCAGAATTGAAGGGTCAACAATGAACTGTCATTTGACTGTGATAATGTAACAGGATTGCTGATTTATATACCAACTTGGACCAGTGAACATTGCTGTGGAGGAGGCCTAGTTTAGGCTCAGATCTGTTCAGTTTTGTGGACAGTACCTCAAACCTGTGATGGCATAAAAGCTTGGACAGTCACCTTGTGATGATTTCACCTTGTGTGAAGCTGAAGTGACTTAGACTTGTGTGAAGTATCATTTCTCTTTGGTAGATTGAATCTTGAGATTATTGACCTGTGATAGTCCGATGACTGTGGAGATACTTTGGAAACATTCAAGACCATTCCTTGAAAGAATTTTGGAGAGATATCTTACTTGGGCAAGGGTTATTGCAGACACCCTTGAAGAATTCTTGGGACAGCAGATTGAAGACTTGAAGATTATACTTGGATCAATTAAATACATTGTGCATTTCTTGGTTGGGCTTTGGGTTTGAAGCACTCTTGAAGGAACGTTGTTTTGAAGATCTGTTTGGAGCACTTTGACAACATCTTGGAGCGTCTTGTGAAGACACTTTGAAACTGAACTTGGAGATATTGTTATCATGATGCATCGCTGATGTCATCATGAGGTGACCTTAGAGATCTTTGTTTGAGTACAATGAAGAGCAGTGGTGAAGAACAAGGTTGTCATTGATGAAGTGACGTGGAGACTAATGAAGGCATTGTTGAAGATTGTCAGGGCTCGTTGAAGAAGACATTGGGAGCCGTGAAGAATAACCAAACATATATCTTGACGAATTCAAGCTGGAGGTTGGAGCCTCATAGAGACAAAGTTGGCGCCTTGGAAGATAGGGTTGGAGCCCTAGAGGATAGGAGTCCTCAAGAGACCAGGTTGGAGCCTGTACCAGATATAGGGTTGGAGCCCTTGAGGTTGGTGCCTCAGAATTGACAAGGTTGGAGCCTTGGAAAGACCAAGTCGGTGCTTGGCACAAAACAGGTTGGAGCCTGGAAGATTGGAGTCTTCATCGAGGGTTGGAGCCCTATATCATTACTGTACTTTACTTATTGTAAAGAAGAAATTAATAAAAGTATCTATTCCATCATTGTTCATTTTGTGCTCTAAATATAAGTGATCTAACTGGTAAAATTAACAATTAAAAAGAAACACTGATTCACCCCCCTCTCAGTATTTCCAACAATTGGTGTCAAAGCCAGTACCTTCACTCAAAGCCTAACAGCTTGAAGGTTGATCATTAGAACACAAATGGCAAAGCCAAGGAAAAAAGTCTCCAATCCTCCTAAAGATGTGTCTTCCTCAACCATTGAAATTGAAGTAAATCAATTTGCGAAGGCTCCATTGTTCAATGGAAATTTTGATATATGGGTGGCAAGAATGAGGAATTTCTTGAAGACTCTAGGAATTGAAGTTTGGAAATCAGTGATTACTAATGACACGATGGACGAAGAATCCAAGAAGTACAATACAAGAGCAATGAAGGCAATTTTGAATGGGTTACCAAATTCTGTGAAGGCCAATTTTGAAAAATGTTCGTCAGCAAAAGTCATATGGGACAAACTTCATGATCTTCACTCAAAAGGAGCGTTGACAATGATCTCTAGTCAAGAAGATGATGGAAAACAAGAAAGAAGTCCAAAATCCATCAAGGAAGCTGAAGATAAGAGAGATGACAACAAGGCTAAAGAAGACCTAGAAGATGAAGAGAACAAAGAAGACTTTGAAGAAGATCTCTTGAATAAACTTATGGCTTCCATGGAAGAGATTAATAGTTTGAAAAATGAAAATGAGGAACTTAAGAAGAAAGCGCAAGATGGTAACCAAGACAAGACAAGGAAGGAAGTTGGCTTTGTCAAGCTTCAAGTACAAGAAAGAGATGAGGAGCTCGCCAAACTTAAAGAGGAATTTCATCTAATTAAAAGAAAGCATCATGAAGAAGTCATATCTATAAGAAATCAATTGGATAAGGCAAAGAAAAGGGAAGAAACTTTGTCAAGCCACCTTGAACAAAGAATTAAGAGCTTGAACAATCTTGAAGCAGAGATTGGTCAATACAAGGAAGAGGTCTCCTCTCTTAGATCTCAACTAGAAGAAGCAAGGAAACAAGTGCAAGGAGCTGTGAAGGTGATGGAAACTTTGGCATTCATAGAAGGACAAGTTAATGAAGCAGAAAAGGAGAGAATCACCATGATATGCCTAGACGAAAAGGATGAAGAAATCTTGAAACTAAAATCAGACATCAATCTTCTCAAGGCCGAAACATGTGAAGCTACAAGAATAAAAGAAGAAATGGAGAGCAGTCTAGCAAAGGAGAATGAAGAATTCTTCATAATGAAATCAAATATCATCTCCCTTAAAATTGAAGCACATGAAGCAACAAGGATGATGGAAGAAATGAAGAAGCAACTACTTATGAAAGATGAAGATTGTGAAAAGTTGAAAGGAGAAATTGTCTTTCTTGAAAAGGAAGTTGAATTGCTGAATAAAAACTTGAAAAGCTCTCAAAACCTAGATGACATCCCAAGTCATCAAAGGTCTCCCCGTGATAAAATAGGTCTTGGCTATGCAGGTGAACCCTCAAGCAAGAATGATAATGCTTCAAATAATAAGGATGTGAGGAAGCCAGAAAGAGATGTTGATGATCGCAGCTCCAACAAAGGCAGGAGTCAAGATGACATTAGAATAAACCCTACTCCAAGAAGATATGCAGATGGTGTCAAGAATGCAAGAGGCAATAAATTTGATCAAAGGATCCTAAGGCAGAATGACTTTGGTAGTACATCAAAGCAATCTCCATCCTCTAGGTACCAAAGTATATTTTTTGGTTATTGCTATTCTTGTACAAATTTTGGGCACATGGCAAAAGATTGTAGGGCATATCACAAAGACTATTATAATGGTCCCCGTCAATCTCCTAGAAGCAATTTTGCAAGAAGAAGTCATGTTTTCTTATTCATGAACAAGATAGAATGCTTCAATTGCCATAACGTTGGACATATGGCACGTGATTGTAACTTGACTTGGGCCTCTACACAAGCTAGAACCATGCCAAAGAAAAAAGTTACACAAGTATGGAGAAGGAAGCAAGTTGAATCCAAAAGTCCCTTGAACACTTTGGCCAACAACAAATGTTGACTTGATGAAGTCATCCTTGATATTTAAAGTATTTGATGGTGAGACTCTGCTAAAAAGAGACCATACAGTTAGGGGGATATTTGTGATTCTTGAGCTTATGATTCTTACGCATCCTTGCAGAAGCTATCCGTGAATGGGCCTTATGAAATCCTTGATGAGTCACACATGGACAATCATCCTTTGATAGATAATCTCTTGGGAGCAACTCCATTGAAGAAATGTAGACACATCTATCATGGACCTCATTTCCAGAAGGAAGAGCACCATGACAGGGGGAGTAACATACCCATGAAGAACTACTATTGATGACGAAAAGAAGCAGCCTGACAGGGGGAGTATTTGGGCACCCCGTTTGCCATTCATGTCAAAGGGGGAGAGATTATTGGAAGGGCAAGAATATTGCGATCAATGACAAAGGGGGAGATTGTTAATCAAGTTGTCATTGATGTCAATATGGCATTGACTGTGATGTCAATATTCTTGAGATAACTGGTTCTAGATGTTGATGCCATGACTCTTGGTTGACTAGTTGACCATATATGATTATGTAAAATTCTATGAAGAAGTCTTGTCATAAATGCCTATTGATCATAATGCCCTAGATGTCCATGAAGATACCTTAATCTCGTGAAGAAGGCCTAGAAATCATGACGATGTGTTTACTCTTGATGAAGAAGCCTAGAACCCGGATGATGTCCTTACCCTTGATGACACATGGAGGTATACACTTGATGATGTCATACACTACATGAATGACCACAATTGATGATGGCACTCGATGAAGGATTAGATGATGACATTGAAGATATAATTTGATGGTTGGAAGACTATTTTGAAGCATTCATAATAATGTTGCACTATGACATATTACTACACTATTATTGAATACATGATGCCTTCATGACAATGCTAGATACTATCATGATGACATGGATGTCCTACATAATGACACAATGATCCTATGATTGATAAGCCAAACAAAGGAGAAGCCAAGCAATGGAAAAACCATGTTGTCCTATTCACCTTATGCACACAAAAATTAAGGACAGTCACAAAGAAAAATTGTTTTTACGACCTTAGAGGCATCCTTACAAATTGTCTCCTACACCATCTTATAGAGTATATTTTTTCCTTTCCAACGAGCCTTTACTTGCCCTGAAACTCCCAACAGTTGATGAGATATAGAATTTTTAAGTTAAGAAAAATATATATTTGCAGGCTAGCCGACCTATCCTTTGACGCTCGTGTCAGCCTACATCTTAAAGACGTGTCCCTTCGTTTGTCCTAGCAAAAAACACTATATATATATATATATATATATATATATATATATATATATATATTGTTGGAGTGCACATTTCTCCTCAACAATTTCGAGTGATTATCACGAAATACTCGGAGTAGTGAAACGAGAAAAAAACAGTTTGGGCTAATTTTGATTGGGTTATAGGTCAAATAATTAAAGGAGAGCTACAGGCAGCCAAGAATATCTCGAACCTGTGTAATAAGTCTTGGTGCAGTTCATTTTTTACAGATCATTGCAATATTCAAGGCAGTCTGGGCTACATTTATTGCAGATAATTGTAAGGTCTAGTGGAGGATTGTAAAGTGCCCATTGCAAAGTCTAGCAGCTTATTTGCTTTGAACAACTTGAGACTGTTTACAGACAAGTCGGATCTCTGTTTGCTAGTTGCTGAGAAAGCACGGTTGGAGCTCGGAATATGACGGAACTTACCACGAACTCGAAATTGAAGAATTGACAGCTGATTTGTCATTTGAAAATTTGTGATAATGTATGGGATTGCTGATTTATATACCAACTTGGACTTGATGGGTGGTAATGGTGTGAAGGAAGCCTAGTTTAGGCTCGGATCTTCTCGGTTGTGGACCATCCTCAAACCTGTGATGGCATAAAAAGCTTGGACGGAGTCACCTTGTGATGATTTCACCTTGTGTGAAGGTGGGTGACTTAGACCGTGTGAAGTATCATTTCTCTTGGGTAGGTGAATCTTGGGATTATTGACACAGCGATGGTCAGATGAGCGTGGAGATACTTTGAAACATTCAAGACCATTCCTTGAAAGAATTTTGGAGAGATATCTTACTTGGGCAAGGGTTATTGAAGACACCCTTGAAGAATTCTTGGGACAGCAGATTGAAGACTTGAAGATTATACTTGGATCAATTAAATACATTGTGCATTTCTTGGTTAGGCTTTGGGTTTGAAGCACTCTTGAAAGAACATTGTTTTGAAGATCTGTTTGGAGCACTTTGACGACATCTTGGAGCATCTTGTGAAGACACTTTGAAACTGAACTTGGAGATATTGTTATCATGATGTATCGTTGATGTCATCATGAGGTGACCTTAGAGATCTTTGTTTGGGTACAATGAAGAGCAGTGGTGAAGAACAAGGTTGTCATTGATGAAGTGATGTGGAGACTAATGAAGGCATTGTTGAAGATTGTCAGGGCTCGTTGAAGAAGACAATGGGAGCCGTGAAGAATAACCAAACATATATCTTGACGAATTGAAGCTGGAGGTTGGAGCCTCATAGAGACAAGGTTGGTGCCTTGGAAGATAGGGTTGGAGCCCTAGAGGATAGGAGTCCTCAAGAGACCAGGTTGGAGCCTGTACCAGATATAGGGTTGGAGCCCTTGAGGTTGGTGCCTCAGATTGACAAGGTTGGAGCCTTGGAAAGACCAAGTCGGTGCTTACAACAAAACGAGGGTTGGAGCCTGGAAGATTGGAGTCTTCATCTAGGGTTGGAGACCTATATCATTATTGTACTTTACTTATTGTAAAGAAGAAATTAATAAAAGTATCTATTCCATCATTGTTCATTTTGTGTTCTAAATATAAGTGATCTAACTGGTAAAATTAACAATTGAAAAGAAATACCGATTCACCCCCCTCTCAGTTTTTCCAACATTTTGATGGTTTCACCAACACTCTGCAGACTGCTCCTTTTTGAATGAATGAAGATATTCTTAGATCTAATGTAGATCCCTCTCAATGCCTTGATGTCTTCTTGAAAACTGATCCTTAATCTCTTGATACTTGAGTGTCTTCTTTCCAAATAGCCCTTTCTTGTCTTCGCCACCTTAGCTCTGATACCATGTTGAGAAATCATGGCTTTTACTAAAATTTATCTTTCATGATAATTACTTGTGATTTCGTTATACTTCTTTCACTTAGATCTTATCTTCGTTAGCTTATTATGTCTTTCATTAATTCAATTATCAAAACACAAGAGACACAAATTTTAGGCTCTTCAAGCCAGGGCCAAAACCTCTCCCTTTTGGAGAGGAAAACCCGAAAGTAATTCTTCTTATAGATCTTCCATTGATGAGTACCATAAACATGGCACAAATCCTTGACACTAGTATGCCTCCGTGACCCTTATCACTGCTCTTGTAAGCTCCTTATGAGGAACTTCTTTTCTGCACTGCTTTGCACCATCCCTAGGGAAGCTCGGTCCCTAGCCTTCTATTCTTTCTTCCTTGACCTACCATGGCTGCTCTAGACCGGGAACTCTTTTCTTTATTGTGGTGCCTTCCTCATCATGCTAAGTATATTACTGAATTTATGCGAGAGAGTGAGATCAAAGACAGAGGCTAGCACTACCTCTCCTCCGCTTTGATCTCAGCCTTCTTAGGAGTCCTTGTAATATCCTTTCCTTCATTGTCAAGACATCTCCTTTACGGACTATATTCCTTGCTGAATTGTGGACTAGTCTGAGACCTAGTCCTCTCCTTCGCATTGTGCTCTTCACTGCAGTTCGAACAAACCTGAACCGAGATCTTTAACCCCAAACATAGATCTCCTTTCCCTACGATATGCTTCCTTTGTTCTTCGTTGGATAGCCACCTTCCTCTTCGCTGAACCGTCCCTCACTTTCTCATCCAAAACCAGACCCTTTTCTCGCACTTTATTTGAGAGCTTGATCTGAACTGATTGGTGTCATATGAGGTCGCAGTCCCTTCTATTTACAGAGGTTGTGTCACTATCCTAGGCCGACATGACTTCTTGCTAGTAGGTCGACTTGTCAAGGAGCATCTTCCAACTATAATATGAGCCGACTTCAAGGAGTATATTGACAAGGTCTTGGAGCATACAAATTACATCAATAATGTCTTTGCAAGTGTAACATCACTTCATATACATGACTCTAAATTATACATTTTATGACAAGATGACAAACCCCTAAAGACACCAAGAAGAAGTCTTTGACCTATAATAAAAACTCCTTACTCATGAAACCCATGATGCAAGTATTACAAAAATACATCTTATTATCTTTGTCTTCTTCATTACATAAAGTCATAATTACAAGTCATTATGAAGACCGAACCTAGATACACTTTTCAACACTTCTTGACTAGATGCATTCCACATTTGTTCAAATGTTGGAGTATCCTTCCAACAGTTGATTCCTGATGCATAAGCACTCCAAGATTTTTGTAGTCCTAGAAGAGCAGTAATTACAAGCTCCTTTTCTGGTACAACTTCATCTATTGCTCGGAGTTCATCCCTGATTCTAGATATCCTTAAGTTGGCCAATTAGCAATCCTACTAATCCTCTCAAAGCTTCGAAGCCTAATCTTATTGTTATATTCTATTTTTGCATGCAAAAAGGACTTAGATAAAGGTTTGTTGTTGTTAAAAGTTACCAAACAGCAAAGACAAAAGTCGACTTCACATGTCATGATTAACATACACTGAAGGTATAGTCTTACTCTTGATCCCTAATTCGTAACTCTTAGTCAAAGTTAGAATGGAAGCAAGCTCAATCAGCCTAATCTCAGGAAGGAATGCGTTGAATTTACCATTGTTGGAAGCTTCCACTTCAAGGAATGATATCTCCCTCTCTAGTCTGTAGGTAATGGGAAGTTTCAAGAGAAGATCTTGCATTTTTCTTGAATGAAACTTCTTATTGCTCGATGATGGATGGTGATAGTCATTTACCAGCAGTGTCCACATAAAAATCAGCACTTAAGGGACATATTACAAGTTACTTGGGCAAATTTACTTATGAATTTGTCTGTATGAAATCCATACAACTATGAGGATTGTACTTTGGCCTGCTCTTGACCTTAGCTCCTTTCTTGTGCTCTAAATCTACTCAACTAATCTTTCTTTAATCTCTTGAGTCTTCCTAATGTACAAAAATGTGTGTATTTAACTTCTCCTGTCTTGTCCTAGTTATGCTTAGAGAGAGATAACTAATCTCCTCAATCCTAGCAACAAATTTCACAAATCTTAGCAACTAATCTCTTTAATCCTGGCAACCACCTTAGCTCAACAATGAGGTGTATAGCTAATATTAGATCAAATCTAACTCACTAATATTCTAAAATATCTATAATATTTCATTTAGGTTTCTAATACTGGGAGAACATAGGGAATTTTACTTTCATTTTTATTTATTCAATTGAAATTACAAGGTGGTGTTATTTCCCACTTTTATTAAGTAGTTATTGGAATGTCTCGAACTATTTCTCGCACATTCACACCTAAAATGTGCAAGAAGCTCTTGCTTGAGCTACATTTTTCAACACTCCCTCTGAGCAAGGAAGGAATTCTACACCAATCCCTTTGGATGCTTCAAACTTCCCTTTTTCTAAGGGTTTGGTCAGAATATCGGCAACCTGATGATCTGTGGATGCATATTTGAGCTCCATTGCTCCTTTCTAAATCTTGTCTTGTATGAAATGATATATTATCTCTATGTGCTTGGACCAGTCATGAAACACAAAATTCTTAGAGATTTTTATACAACTTTGATTATCACAATAAATCACCATGGGATCAACTGATAAAATAAACCTAAAAGCGATTTGTGAAATCAAATGGCCTCACAACTCATGGTACTAGTTGTCATATCTATATGGATTTCTCGAAATCTATGTCGGAAAACAGCAGTGCTCCTCATTTTTCGAGCACAAAATCTGCCTTGGAATTCGTGATGAAGCTGTTGTACAATTCCTCGATTTTTGTGCCTCCTTTCTCGAAAAATGTGCCAACCTCTTGTTGTACAGATTTTTGCCTTGGGATTTGTGCCACTAAGCTATTGTACAGATTTTTTGAAGTCTTCTTGCTACCCTCCTTCAAATTCTCACTGCTCAGAAATATTCTCCTTGCTCTCCTTCTCTTTCTCTCAATAGCTCATGAAAGACTGAAGTGATCTTTTCCTCTTCTCCTCTTCTTTTACCCTAAGTGACCTTTTGGGTAACCCTAAGATCTAATCGCTGAGATTCATTTAGATCTAGGGATGAGAATAAATGTGCATTTAATTCTCACTTTCTATTTTTTAACTTACCCACTTAAATAAAGACCCACTTAGCCTTGTTAGATGATCCAAAAATAAAATATTATCATCGGTTATAAAGTTGGAATAAAATAATTATTAATTTAAGATATTAAATTAATAATTATTATTCTAGAATATTTAATTATTTTATGGAGACATTTAGAATTAGCTTATTGTTGTAACAAGATATGACTCTCCAAATGTGTCGTATCTTAGGTTTTTTGTTAGCTAGTTATTTGGAATAGCATTTAATGTAAGTGGACACTTGTTATTTAATAAGTAATCCATAATTAGTGGAAGTTAGAACATTGAGCATATAAATAGCTCATTGCAAGAGTGTTTTTGTTGTTCGGGTGTAAACTCTTGCATAATTCCAAATGTAATTGTTTTTTCTAATTAATATAATTACTTGTCTGAGGACACTTCGGCCATTATTGTGGTATCAGAGCTACGGTAATGCTGCAGTAGATGTGAGGAGGAGATTCCAGCTCTACAAGTTCTTGGAAAACTCCATTGAATTGCTCAACAAATGATTGGTATGGAATTTGTCAAGTTTTTTTGTTTAAAAGGAACAGAAATTTTATTATTGATTTTAGATTTGTAAATTCTAAAATCATTTTTTATTATAACAGAGAAAAAAAATATAAAATATAAAATATAAAAAATAAAAATAAAAAATAAAAAATCTGTGTTCCTCTGGTTATTATCAAAATACATGGATCTCTGGTTAACAATCCAGTCGATCTCAAATAAGGACGCAATCCAGGTTCCGAGCTTCCTCGAGAAATGGCCACAGTGGCAATCTAAGATTCGAATCATAGAATTAAAAAAAAAAAGCACCAGCGCCTTTTGCAATCTTCATAGCTTCAAGATGCATTGATCTGCATGGTTCTGAGATCAGACTTATTGATCCATTGTGAAAAATGCTTGCCTATTGAAGTAAGTCTACATCAAGTTCAAACTTGGTTAGTAACATGTCAACACTGGGATTACGATAAAACAAGAACTCTCTTTCACCATCATGACACAGTGTCACGAATGCAAGCGTTGTTCTAGCATTCTTATCATAGTGTATACCTCGATCCAGCACACCGTTTTCCTTCAAGAAAAAGAGCAGTTGCTCCCGGCGAAGATACGCGGCGACTGTTTTCAAGTTTGTGAACATTGATTTATTTTGTATTTTGTCAACTAAGAATTTCATTTAGCAGGTTTTCTCATACAGACTTTAACGGACTAGGCCTCCACGCTGGGAATATTAACGTTTTTGAGGTGAATTGCGTGAAATATGGCGGTTTCAAACTGCTTTCCGGTATGCATTTTGTTACCGCTGTTCTTAACAGGAGTCGCCACATTCCATTGCGTCTTTTTTTAATGTTCTTGACCCAGGCACAAAGAAAGTTTGTTGCACGCGCCTAGAAAAGAAACTTGGACCGAGGTGAGGGACTCTTGCAACTTCTTGAAGCTCGGTAGGCTTGTTGCTGGTCCGACTTGCCAGACCCGAACCTGCTGGTGCCTCCACGCAGGATTCGAACAGTTGATCTGCTGTCTCTGATGCAATTACAAACGCCGGTCCGACCTGCCGGATCCGAACCTGCTGGTGCCTCCACGCAGGATTCAAACAGTTGATCTATTTTTTTTTAACATTTTGCTCCACGCAGTTATAAAGAGAAGAACTTCAACACCGAATATTAGACCTCTAACAGTCACTACGCCCCTTTTCCATGTGTGCACCCATTGGAGTTATTTTTTTTTTTTTTAAATTAAAATTGTAATTGGGATCATAAAGTGAAGTAGCACTTTGGAGCAATAAGGTGAAGTAGCACTTTGTATTTGGAGGAATAAGTAGAATTTTTTTTTTTTTGAAGAACATTGTAATATTTTTTATTGGAGTAATAAGGATTTTGTAATGGAGTAATAAGGTTATTTGTAATTTTTTGGAGTAATAAGGAGATTTGTTTTTTCTTTTGTACTTTGTTTCTGGAGAGATAAGTGTGACTCAAAGTAATTTTACTTTGAGGGGGGGTAATATTTTTTTTTTTAGCAGATTTTGCAAGAGCATTATTGTAAAAGTCAAATTTTGAAAGTTACCTTGTAAATATTTAAGAAATTGACTAGAGCCAAGTGCAAAGCTCAGTCATTTTTCCCCTGTTTCAACGACTATACGAGGGTCAAGGCCAAGCCCCGATAGATTGTTTTTTACGTGGCGTGTGTTGTTTTTGCGTGGTGTGTTTCATGTGACAAGTTGCTCGATTTTTTGTGCTTGATTCTTTTGGTGCATTGCTTCAACACTACAATTTCAAAGTTAATTAATCTGTTCTCTGAATCTGATAAACTAGAAGGAGTGAAATCTTATAAGACATGGAGACGTCTAATTGAAAGCACTCTTATTTTTAATGAATTATGGCATGGCATGACATTTGTGATGGCAACATTAAGCCAAATAAACCAACAGATCCAGCTTCACTTGCAAAATGGGAAATAAAAGATGCCAAGGCATTAGCTCTTATAAAAGCTTCAGTTAGTAATGAAATGTACATACACATTGAGAATTCTTCAGATGCATGGGCTGCTTTACATACATTAAAAGATCTCTTTGATACACAACCTGAATCAAAAAAGGTTGATCTTCAATTAAAACTGCTTCAACAGAAATTAAATGAAGATGTTGATGTCCTTGAGTAGATTTCATGGCTTAAAAACATTAAGCAAGAAATCATCAATGCTGGCTTTCAAACTATTGATGAAAGCTTCTTAACTACAATTTTAATTATTGGATTGCCATCATCATATACTCATTTTTTGGAAACTTTGCAAGTCACTGGCAAGATAGAGAAGATCAAATTTGATGAAATGAGTGACATGTTAGCACAACATGATAAAAAATTCGGGAAGAAGAAGCAGATTGGGGAAAATGTCTTCTTCACCGAAGCCAGTTCAAGCAACTCCTCAGCTGACAGTTCCAGAAACAGAGGAAGAGGTAATTTCAATCCAAATCAAGCAGCTCAAGGTCGTGGTCGCAGTCAACACAGAGGAAACAATTCCAACAGAGGATCCAATTCAAGCAGAACAAATTTTCAAGGCAGAGGCAACAATCAAAACAGAGGATATCATCAAGGCACAGGACAAAGTCCAGGAAGAGGACAAACTCAAAACAGAGGACAAAGTAGAGGCCGAGGACAGTCTCAAGGCAGAGGACAGTCTCAGGGAAGAGGCACCGATTTGAGTCAAATTATTTGCAGGTGATGTAACAGAGTTGGTCATTATGCAGCAGATTGTAGAACTTCTATTGAGAAAATTTCTAAGTTTCATCCAAACTCAGCACAGTTTGCAAATGATGAAGATGATCCTGATAGTTCCGAATATGTCTTCACAAACACAGAAGCAACAGCTTTACAGGTTTCAAGCTTTCTCCGCAGTGATTATGAAGATGCATGGATTCTTGATACAAGCGCAACTCAACACATGACATTTCGACATGACTTCTTCTGGAGTTTCAAAGAATGTCATCTGAATTCAATCTATCTTACTGACAAAACCAAACATACTCCTTCAGGCAAAGGTGTAGTTAAAGTTTTTTACCAGGCATCGGAGAAAGAATGATTTCTAATGTATGGTATGTCCCAACATTCAAGCAAAATTTGTTGTCCTTAGTCACAATTCGACAAGCAGGGCATACACTGATTATGGAAGATGGCTCAGTTAAAATCAACTCAATCAAACAAAATATGCAAACAGTAATGACAGGTTATGAAGATGGAAAACTGTTAAGGATGAAAGGGAAAGTTATTCCAAGACATTCCGACTTTGCAGGCGCAACAAGTATAGATATTTCACCAATCAGATTATGGCATGTCAGATATGGCCATCTCAACTTTGACAGTCTCTCTCAGTGACAAAAACAGGGCATGGTTAAAGGACTTCCAACCTTCAAAAGGGAAAATGCAAAGTGTGAATCTTGCATTTTTGGAAAACAACATCGAGAGACTTTTTCTACAAGTTCATGGCGTGCAAACAGGCATTTGCAGTTGGTTCACAGTGATATTTGTGGACCCTTCCCAACTTCACTTGGAAGTTGCAGATATTTTTTACATTTTATTAACGATTTTAGCAGGATGACATGGGTATATTTCTTGAAGCAAAAGTCAGAAGCATTTGAAAAGTTCAAAACTTTTCGTGAGCTTATTGAAAATCAAGTAAAGGAGAAGATTGGCACTCTTCGAACTGACAACGGCGGAGAATTCACTTCCAATGAATTCAAAAAGTATTGCATGGATAATGGCATAAAACGACATCTTACCAATGTCTACACTCCGCAGCAAAATCGAGTAGTAGAAAGAATGAATTGTACCTTGTTAGGAATGGCGCGATCTATGTTAACTTTCAAAAAGTTGAGTCCTTCATATTGGGCTGAAACAGTTACTGCTGTCTACTTGAGAAACAGATCTCCCACAACCTCTTTAGACGGAATCACACCTTATGAAGCATGGTTTGGATTCAAACCTCGAGTTAAGCATCTTAGAGTTTTCGGATCAGTCTGTTATGCCTTAGTTCCAAAGGAAAAACGAACTAAGCTTGATGCACGAAGCTTGAAGTGCACAATGATCGGGTATTCTGATGAGAAGAAAGGGTACCGACTTTTGTCGAATGGGAAATTTATTGTAAGCAAAGATGTGATCTTTGATGAAAATGAGAGTAAGAGTGCTGAAGAAGTTGAAAGTCTTCTTCAAAAAGTTAGAAACAAAAACTAATAAAAGACATGGAAATTTACAAAGTCAACCAAATTCACCAAGTTGGTATGAACTTGAATTTCCTTCATCTGACGATGATTCATCCAGTCCGTCTTCTTCATCAGCACCATCCAGTTCTTCTATCAGTTCATCCAACTCTCCTAGCAGCAGCAGTTCTTCTAACAATGACTCTCCGCCCCCAGAACCTGCGGTTGATCAACAGACATCAGTTTACATCAATCCTCTTTTTAATGATGGTGATTTTTCACAAGCTCAAACCAGTGAACATCAATTTCCCAAATGGGCGGTTCAACTTTTGAAAGATGTAAGGCCTAATGAACAAAATAAAACAGGAACAAGGGGATCAAAACAAAATGAAAGCAATTTTGCTTTAATAGCAAATGATTTTACTAAACCTTCTTCTTATCAAGAGGCAGTAAAACATAAAGCATGGCAACAGGCTATGGTTGATGAATATCAGGCCGTTCAATACAACAACACTTGGCAACTTGTTGATTGTCCTTAGCATGTTAAACCTATTGGATGCAAATGGGTTTATCGAATTAAGTAAAAGCAAAATGGTGATATTGACAAGTATAAAGCAAGACTTGTTGCTAAAGGTTTTGCGCAGCAGGAAGGGATAGATTATGAGGAAACGTTTGCTCCTACAGCTAAATGGAACACCATCCGCCTCACACTTGCCTTAGCAGCTCAACAAGGATGGAAAGTTCATCAAATGGATGTAAAAAGTGCTTTTCTCAACGGATATTTACAGGAAGAAGTATACATGACACAACCACCAGGTTTTGAAATTGAGGGACAAGAACATAAAGTCTGCAAACTGATAAAGGCTTTATATGGGTTAAAACAAGCTCCCCGAGCTTGGTATGCCAAAATGGATGAATACCTTCGAAAAGTTGGTTTTCATCGCAGTGACTCTGATGATACCTTGTATGTACGCCAACAAGGTAAAAATCTGGTGATTTTGGTTATGTATGTCGATGATTTGATCATCACAGGCAACAATGATGATCACATTGAACAGGTGAAAAAGGAGTTACATGCAGGTTTCAAGATGACAGATTTGGGACTACTTCACTACTATCTTGGAGTTGAAGTATTCCAACGTCCACATCAGATCTTCATTTCTTAGAGTAAGTATGCAACAGAAATTCTTCAGCGATTTGGAATGCAGGATTGCAAGCCTGTCCTTACCCCTATGGAACAAAACTTGAAACTTTCAAAATTTGAAGGGGGGGAAATGGTGAATAGCACTTCTTATCGACAGTTGATTGGTAGCTTGATTTATCTGACAACTACTCGACCAGATCTTTCTTATGCCGTCAGTATTCTTTCCCGCTTTATGCAGGAACCACGAGATAGCCACTGGAATGCAGCCAAAAGAGTTCTTCGATATATCCAAGGAACAAAAGATTTTGGTCTTCTTTACAAAAAGACTAAAAATTTTGTACTTGGTGGCTTTTTAGATGCCGACTTTGCTGGTAGTATTAATGACAGGGCATCAACCTCAGGTTACTTAATGAACAAGGGGTCAGCTGCAGTTTCCTGGAGTTGCAAGAAGCAAGCTACAGTGGCCACTTCTTCAGCAGAAGCATAGTACATTTCAGCATGGGAAGCAGCATGTGAGATTGTTTGGTTACGTCGCGTTTTACAGGACTTGGGAATTCCTCCAGCAGAAGCTACTTCGTTATTTATCAACAATCAGTCAACAATAAAGCTTGCCAAGAATCCAGTTTTTCATTCAAAGACAACGCATGTGGACACCAAGTATCATCATATCAGATCACTCATTGCAAAGGACGTCATCAAGCCAATTTATTGTCCTTCAGAAAATCAGACCTCCAACATTTTCACGAAACCTCTTGGCAGAATAAAATTTACTAAGTTCTGGGATGAACTTGGTATCTGTTGTAATGTATCTTTGGATCAAAGGGGGGAATGTTAGATGATCCAAAAATAAAATATTATCATAGGTTATAAAGTTGGAATAAAATAATTATTAATTTAAGATATTAAATTAATAATTATTATTCTAGAATATTTAATTATTTTATGGAGACATTTAGAATTAGCTTATTGTTGTAACAAGATATGACTCTCCAAATGTGTCATATCTTAGGCTTTTTGTTAGCTAGTTATTTGGAACAGCATTTAATGTAAGTGGACACTTGTTATTTAATAAGTGATCCATAATTAGTGGAAGTTAGGACATTGAGCATATAAATAGCTCATTGCAAGAGTGTTTTTGTTGTTCGGGTGTAAACTCTTGCATAATTCCAAATGTAATTGTTTTTCTGATTAATATAATTACGTGTCTGAGGACACTTCGGCCATTAAGCCTTTTATTTCCATAGTCACTTTTTCACCTTCTAATTTTTCATTGACTTTAATAAAGTCACTTTAAAATTAGAATGTAACTTTACCACTTATAAAGTCACTTTAAAATTAGATTTGACTTTACCACTTATAAAGTCACTTTAGGAGAAAAGTACAAATAAATTTGGACACTTTTCCCTAGGCCAAAGATCAAAGCCTTAGGGAACCACTTGTCCTCTAGCACCCAAATTTTAACACTCCCTCTTACCGAGGAAAGTGTTCCTCACCACTCCCATCTTGTCTCTGAAATAGACATGCTTGCCCCATGGTAAGGCTTTGGTGAAAATGTCTACTACCTACTCATCTGTGGAAACATACTCAAGCTTTATAGCTCCATTCTGGACATAGTCTCTAATGAAGTGATATTTGATCCCGATATGCTTTGACCTGTCATGAAAGACTGGATTCTCCATGAGTTTTATGCAACTCTGATTATCACAGTAAATCACTGAAGGTCTCAATGCCTGACCAAATGGACCAAACAACATCTGGCAAAGCCATATGGCCTCACAACTAGCCAAACTGGCTGCCATGTACTCTGCTTCTGCTGAACTCAATGCAACTGACTGTTGCTTCTGGCTGAACCACGACACAACCGCCGAACCCAACCCAAAACAACACCCTGAAGTGCTCTTGCTATCAGAAGCACAACCTGCCCAATCTGAATCAGTGTACCCTGCCAGTCTCACTCCATCTCCCTGACTATAATCCAAACCAAAATCCAATGTCCCCAGCAAGTAACGAAGAATGTGTTTTGCAGCTACCTAGTGCACTCTCCTAGGCTCACACGTGAACTGACTCATCGTGTTAACTGCAAAACATATATCTAGTCGAGTGTTGACCAAATACATCAATGAACCAATCAGTTGTTTGTACAAAGCAGGATCCACCAACTCAGAATCTTAAGCGTGAAGCTTCTTCCAGTTAGTGATCATAGGTGTAGACATGGATTTGCAATCCTCCATGTGAAATCTGCTAAGAATGTCCACAATATACTTCCCCTGTCCCAGGAAGAAATACCCCTCCTCCTGCCACACCTCCAATCCCAAAAAGTAATGCATCAAGTCGATGTCCTTCATCTCGAACTCTGAAGCAAGATCTCTCTTGCAGCCCTCAATGAGTCTCTATGCACCTGTAATGACTAGATGCCTCCTCATAGCTAGAAGGCTCAGAATCAATGACGCTAGTGATCAATGCCATATAACTACAGAATCGCTCAGGTGGTTTACTCTCTCTAACTTGTCTCTTTGGCCCAGCAACAAATGTGGCCTCGCACAAGGTGTCCTGAAGCCACTTGGGCTTCCTCTTTCCTGAGCACACTTCTCCCACCGGAGTGAAAGAATCCTCATCATCATCAGAAGCCTGAACTCCTGAAGGCCTGCCAACTGACCTCATGCCTGAACCTATGCTTGTAGATGTTGAAGTACCGTGCGAACTGTCCATTAGTGAACTACCCTGTGAACTGCTCTGCGGACTGCTTTGCATGCTGCCCAAAGCACCACCCACCTGACTCTAAGAGCCACTGCTCACTGAAGGACCTGACACTGTAATCGATGTACCTCCTAATCCCTGTCCACTGGATCCCTATGACTGACTCAGCTGCTCCTGAGGATCTGGTGAATCCAGATACTCTAACTCCTATGACCTAGCTCTCTCGAACTTCACATCGCACCTGACAACGACTTTCCTCTTCACAGGAATATAAATCCGAAAATCTTTCGAGGTATCGCTGTAACCCACAAAGATGCCCTTGTCTGCAATGGGCTCTAGCTTGGTCCTCTTCTCCTTTGGAACATAGGAGTATGTAATGCACCCAAAGATACGAAAGTGACCAACATCAGGCTTCTTCCCAGAAAAAGCCTACTCCGGAGTCACATTGCCCAAAGCACGATGTGGACTCCTATTCTGCAAGTACACAGCAGTGTTGCAGGTCTCTGCCCACAAAAACAAAGGTAACCCCTGATCATGAAGCATGGCTTTGGCAGCCCCAACGATGGATCTGTTCTTCCTCTCCGCAACCCCGTTCTGTTGGGGGTTGTAAAGAACTGTGAACTCCCTCTCAATGCCTGCCTCCGCACAATAATCAACAAACTCACCAAGGATATACTCCACTCCATTGTTCGACCTGAGGACCTTGATCTTCCGACCTGTCTGGGTCTCCACAAGAGCTTTGAACTCTTGAAACCGCTTGAAGACCTCACTCTTGGTCTTCAAGAAATAAATCCAGGTCTTCCTGGAGTGATCATTAGTGAATAACACATAATACTCATAGCCACTCAAGAATACATGAGACATCCGACCACTCACATCGGTATGAGTCAAGTCAAGGATCCCTGTCGCTCTGCTGTCACTGCTGGGAAATGGGGATTTGGCAAACTTCCCCATAGCACACATCAAGGTGATCAGAACTGAAATCTGGCACACCAGTGGTGATCTCCCGCAATGTCCTCAAGACCCCATGATACATGTGCCCCATCCTACGGTGCCAAATCTCACACAACTCTAAACTGCTAGATCTATTGTCGGTACTGCTACTCAATGCCATCAGGGGCTAGAATGAGAACTTGTACACCTTGGCATGGCGCACACCAATCACTCTAACTGAATCAGCTGGAGTACCCCTAGGATATATAAGCACTTGCCCTCTCCTGAACAACACCTCATACCCTCTGTCCTCAAGTGTTGAGACGGATATCAGGTTCTTCTTCATCCCTGGCACATATAGAACATTTGACATTTTCAAGGGAGGTTTGGGTTCCCTATCAAATGTCAATGTCCCCACACCGACTACTCTAACAATGCTGTCATCTCCAGGTACTACCTCAATATCAGTGCCACTCTCTGAAAGCTCTGAGAAGTACTCCCAGACTCCTATCATATTATGAGAAGCCCCACTATCAACATACCAAATACCAGAAGATGCTCTGCTAGTAGAGGGAAGTGCACACTCCCTCTGAACCTGTATGGCAGGTGATACTGCACTAGTGGACTCAAAAGCTATGAACCCAAACTTCCGATCAAAGCTCTCCGAAAAGTCCTCTATCTCTGCAGAAGTTGCCATGGTCTTGTCCTTTCCCTTCTTGTTCTTCTTCTCCGAACACACAACTGCATAGTGTCCCAACTTCTGATAATTCCAACATTTGACTTTGGAATAGTCCTTCTCCTTGTTTCGCTGCTTACCTTTACAACTGCATAGTGTCCCAACTTCTGATAATTCCAACATTTGACTTTGGAATAGTCCCTCTCCTTGTTTTGTTGCTTACCTTTACCTTTGCCTTTGCCTCCACCTCCACTTGTGGAAGCTTGCTTCTTTCCTTTGCCCTTCTTGCCTCTTGCTAACAATGCTACATTGTCATCCTCCTCCACCTGTTTGGCTTCCCCAAGATGGTTCTTTTTTATCTCATTCTCAATGCAATCATCCCACAACCTCTCCCAATTGGGAAGGTTTTCCTGTGCAACAATGCCATCCACAAAACTCTCCCAAGTCTTGGGAAGACCATTCAAAGTAATCTGCACCAACTCAGTGGGTGGAATGGTCTCTCCAACAGCTACCAACTCATGTCTCACTAAAGTGATCTTTGTGAGGTATGCTGTAGCACTATCAGTCTTAGCCATTTTAATGGCCTTCAGTTTCTCCCTTAGGACCATTTTTCTGTTTTCATTGGAGCTCTGGTAAAGACTGGTCAAGGCTGTCTACATCTCATGTGCATAAGTCTTTCCTCTCACATGAGGAATGACATGATCTTTAACTCCATCCAGAGTCAGTCTTTTTGCCTTAACATTTTTCTTGTTAAACTCTGCCAACTGTACAGGGTCAACAGGTACTGCTACTGGGCGTTGTGTGGTATGTACCATTATGCCCCAGACTTCTGCTTCCTCAAAGTTACTCGGGATTCTCTCCCTTCATGCACTGTAGTTGCTCTACCCATCCAACCTATCTTCCACCCTCAAGCCCAAAAACATGTTTGTTGTCCTAACAAACTGAAATTTTCAAATCTGTGGTAAAGGTTCATTTTTCTGTGTAAAATCAGCTTGCTGTGATTTTCACTTTGTTGTCCCAAACTGCACTTTTCAGCCAACCAAGCTCTGATACCATGTAGAAATTTGCAGAAATTTCAACCCCCACTCCGGTTTTCAGTTTTCCTTATCACTCCATGCATATAGTTTTAAATATGAACATGACATAAATAATAAAATCTAGAAATGACTGAATTTTCTGAAAACACAAATTTGGAGATTTTTGCACTTGTTGAAATTGCAGAAATAAAACACAGGAAAATAATGACAGCCACACATAGAAAATAACACAGTGATTTTTGGTCAATGTGACCCTGGAAAAACCCCCTACAACTCTTGGGGAAAACCAATTTGAGAGCTCTTCTTTATTTCTGAAAAATGCTTTTACAGAGAACTGAAATACACAGTAAAAATTCCAGCAACCAAAAATTTACTTATCTCGATTTTCGTGCTTGCATGCCACCTCGAAAAATGTGCCAACCAGCAAACTTACAAAACAAAAAAATTTACAGCATTAAATGCTAAAATGTCACCCTTGATTTTCATGCCCAAAATACAGCAGTACAGTCGTACGACTGTACAGAAAGTACAGTTGCACTTCATCCTCGAAAATTGTGCCTGAAACTGCCTCGAAAACTGTGTTGTCACTGTTGTACGGATTTCTCAAAATCTAT
The DNA here is from genome assembly GCA_034641835.2 of Pinus albicaulis. Classification (NCBI taxonomy): domain Eukaryota; kingdom Viridiplantae; phylum Streptophyta; class Pinopsida; order Pinales; family Pinaceae; genus Pinus; species Pinus albicaulis. The sequence goes on from CM076569.1 coordinate 98,436,040, forward strand.
GTCGAAAAATAGCAGTGCTCCTCGTTTTTCGAGCCCAGAATCTGCCTTGGAATTTGTGCTAAAGCTGTTGTATGGATTCCTCAATTTTTGTGCCTCCTTTCTCGAAAAATGTGCCAACCTCTTGCTGTATGGATTTCTACTTTGGGATTTGTGCCAATACGCTGTTGTACGGATTTTCTAAAGTCTTCTTGCTGCCCTCCTTCAACTTCTCACTGCTCAGAAATTTTTTCCTTGCTCTCCTTCTCTTTCTCTCAATAGCTCATGAAAGACTGAAGTGATCTTTTCCTCTTCTCCTCTCCTTTTACCCTAAGTGACCTTTTGGGTAAACCCTAAGATCTAATGGCTGAGATTCATTTAGATCTAGGGATGAGAATAAATGTGCATTTAATTCTCACTTTCTATTTTTTAACTTAGCCACTTAAATAAAGACCCACTTAGCCTTTTATTTCCATGGTCACTTTTTCACTTTCTAATTTTTCATTGACTTTAATAAAGTCACTTTAAAATTATAATGTAACTTTACCACTTATAAAGTAACTTTAAAATTAGATTTGACTTTACCACTTATAAAGTCACTTTAGGAGAAAAGTACAAATAAATTTAGACACTTTTCCCTAAGCCAAAGATCAAAGCCTTAGGGAACCACTTGTCCTCTAGTACCCAAATTTTAACATGCTCTAGCTTTGAAACTTTGTGGAGGGGCTAGAACACATGAGATCTCCAAGACCGAGAAAGCGTATGGAGAAATTCCATCTGGTGTAAAAGATATTCAAATAATTAATTTTTTAATGGGGTCCCTAAGTCTAACTTAGGGAAATTGAAAAATTAAAGTGAATTAATTTATACATGTGATGAGAACTTTCTAAATGACATGGATCAAGCTTCTTCTAATCTTAGCCGTTGATTAGAGATTAGATCAAGGTCGTTGATTTGTCAACGAGAAAAGTATAAAGGAAAGGCTTGGGGTCAGTTGGAGAACACACACAGTGAGTCTAAGAGATCGAATTCTTCTGACAAAGCAGTGCTTGGATGAAGATCAGATCTGAGTGATTCGGAGAAGCAGTGAGGGGCAGATGCAGTAATTGGTCGAAGGACCAAGAGTACAACGCAAAACAAGGGCAACAGAGACGCAATGGAGGCAGCGCAGCCATCAAAGGGTGTGACGCAGACCCTAGAGAGGGTGACGCAGGCCCACGCAGGGCTCACACAGGGGTAGCGCAAAGCCTCCAAGGAAAAGTCCGAAAGTAGCTGGAGATCGAGGTTTCCAAGCCGGCAGAGCTGAAACTCGATTTTGGGAGAAGTTGATCAGCGCAGAGCAAGGGTGACGCAGTCCCTCAGCCAGGGCCACGCAACCTTACGCAGTGGTAGCGTAGAGACTGCGCAGAGCTAGCTGGGGTTTCACCAGTGACTCATCCAGATCAGCCGGGACTTGCAGAGTGAGGTAAAACTCGCATTTTTCTCTGTTGCCGAGGTTTTCTCTATTGGGTGAGCTAGATTATGGCACCCTAGATGTACTCAGAATACTGCTGCTTAATAATAATAAACCCTCATAACTGTTGCACCAGTTTTCCCACATTGGGTTTTTCCGGGGACATTTGTCCAAAAAATCATGTGTGTCCTTGTAATATGTGCGTGATGTTCAGCAAATGAATTGTATTTATGTAGGCTTCTAGTTGTGTTTACTTCGATATTTTCTGAATTTTTTCTGAAAATAACTTGTAAAATTAAATGACAAGTAGGAAAAGTAAATTGAGATACTACAGTAGGGTTTCTGTAATTTTGTGTTCATAAATTTTCACATGGTATCAGAGCATTGCAGATAAAGCTGAAGCCCTCAGCAAGGGGCTGAAGATTTTTGTTGCAAGTAGGGCACCTTAAGCAACATAGATCTGGGAGAAGGAAGTGCAGCACCAGGAGGGACGCAGACCCAACAGAAGGGATGCAGAGCCAGTCTGCTCACGCAGAGGTTGACGCAGGCCCTAGTGGGTGACGCAGAGCCTGTCACACTCACGCTGGGCTGACGCAAGCCCTAAAGGGTGACGCAGTCCGAGTTGGAGAGACGCTGCACTGATTGTCGGGGCTGAAGTACAGCTTCTGATCTTCAAAAGTTGTTGGTGAGGCATCGATTCTGTCAGTGCAGAACAGTGCCTAGAAAAGGTGACAAAGTGAGGGGAAACAATCCCTTAGCAAATTTTTTCCAAGAAATCTGAGATTCTATCAGGAGGGTGATCGTAGAGCGCTGATTCGGTAGAATTGGCGGAGGATTTCCGGGAGGGAAATCAGTTGTCAGAGGGAGCAATTTCTCAAGAGGGTTTCTATCGCCAAGAAAGCCAGATCCGATCTTATGTTGAGTGCAGCAGCAGTAGAAGGGAGAAGAGGACCTATTTCAACAGTTTGAGCAGAGATGGCCCCATACGGATAGAGAGATCAGGATAGGTTAGACAGTGTGTCTAACTTTGCAATCTGGAAAGCTAGAATCCTGACAGTCCTAGAGGAGTACGGTATTAGAGACCACGCGGAAAATGTCCTAATTGTGTCGACCGATGCGGATGCTCTGAAGAAGTTCAACGAGAATCAAGCGCAGGCCAAGCGCTTGATCATGGATTTAGTAAAGGATCACGTGCACATTACCGAGAAGAAGACGAAAAATGAGGTGTGGACAGCTTTGACCACGTTGTATCAAGGTAGCTCCTTCCAACGAAAGATGCTTCTAGAGAACCAGATGCGGATGTTCCAGATGCACAAGGGAGAGGAGATCGATCCCTTCCTCTTCAGATTGCAGACTATCCGAGATCAACTGATTGCCATGGGGGCAACTTCGGATGATGGGCTCATGGTGAGGACTGCCCTGAATGCAGTCACCGATTAGTGGGAGACCTTTGTCCCAAGCATCTTGGGCAGAGCACAACTGCCAAATTGGGGTGACATGTGGGCAATCCTTCGACAAGAGGAGATTCGGAAGGAGACCAAGAGGGAATTCAGCAGCGGAGGAGTCAAGGTGAAGAAGGAGGAGGAGGAAGATGCAGCCCTAGCATCTAAGGGACAGCGGCAGCAAGGGAAGAAGAAGAAAGACCTATCCAAGGTCCAGTACTTCATATGTGATGAACTTGGACACTTCGCCAACACTTGTCCTAAGAGGAAGGACAAGGAAGCTTCAGATTCCAAGGCAACAGCTGCGAAAGGGGACAGTGGCAGCGAAGATGATGTGGCCATGAGTGCTAATGTGCCTCGAGAGAAGAGGTGGGGCGATATAGATCTGTAGAGCAGTTGCAGATGATGGTGGTGGGATCCTTGAGGTGCCCAAACTCTTGGATCACATACGAGCTACAGGAGCCTTAGGACAGTAGCAGGATGACAGGAATCAATGGGTGTAGAAGATCATGGAGAAGTAGAGGTAGAGTTGGGACGTTGAAGTCTGGAGCAGTGCAGAGGAGAGGCAGCAGCAGCGCAGAGGCAATGCAGAGCAGCAGACAGCGCAATGCTTCAGAGAGAGCGCAAAGCAGCAACAGAGGGTGCTTCAGTGATGAGATGCAGCCAGACTGACTTATCTGTCAGTTGATTGGGTGATGGTCCTTCAATTGCTTACTTCTCAGCAACTGAGTTGTAGTGCAGCAGTTAGCAGTGATAGTGCAGGTAGCATGATGCATCAATTTGAGAGGGAGCAGCAGTACAGATGTGGCAGTGTCAGTGACAATGACATGGGCAGCAGTACAAAGCAGCAGCGCAGTGGATGGAGGGCAGCATGCCAAGCATCAGCAGCGCGAAGATCGATGTCAGAGATCAAGGTGATGCTCCAGTGGTGAAGTATTGCTAGAGCACACTCATCGCTAAGAGGGAGTGTTGAGATTTTGGGTAGCATCGGATGTGCTCTAGCTCTGAAACTTTATAGAGGGGCTAGAACACATGAGATCTCCAAGACCCAAAAAGCGTTTGAATAAATTCCATCTGGTGTAAAAGATATTCAAATAATTAATTTTTTTAATGGGGACCCTAAGTCTAACTTAGGGAAATTGAAAAATTAAAGTGAATTAATTTACGCGTGATGAGAACTTTCTAAGTGACGTGGATCAAGCTTCTTCTAATCTTAGCCGTTGATTAGAGATTAGATCACGGCCGTTGATTTGTCAACGAGAAAAGTATAAAGGAAAGGCTTGGGGTCAGTTGGAGAACACACACGGTGAGTCTAAGAGATCGAATTCTTTTAACAGAGCAGTGCTCAGACGAAGATCAGATCTGAGTGATTCAGAGAAGCAGTGAGGGGCAGATGTAGTGATTGGTCGGAGGACCAAGAGTACAACGCAGAGCAAGGGCAGCAGAGACACAGTGGAGGCAGCGCAGCCATCAGAAGGTGTGACACAGACCCTAGAGAGGGTGACGCAGGCCCACGCAAGGCTCAAGCAGGGGCAGCGCAGAGCCTCCAAGGAAAAGTCCGAAATTAGCTAGAGATCGGGGTTTCCAAGCTGGTAGGGCTGAAACTCGATTTCGAAAAAAGCTGATCAACATAGAGCAAGGGTGACACAGTCCCTTAGCCAAGGCCATGCAACCTTACGCAGTGGCAGCGTAGAGACTGCGCAGAGCTAGCTGGGGTTTCACCAGTGACTCATTCGGATCAGCCGGGACTTGCAGAGTGAGGTAAAACTCACATTTTTCTCTGTTGTCGAGGTTTCTCTGTTGTGTGAGCCGGATTATGGTACCCTAGATGTACTCAGAATACTATTGCCTAATAATAATAAACTCTCAGAACCGTTGCACCGGTTTTCTCGCATTGGGTTTTTCCAAGGACATTTGTCCGAAAAATCATGTGTGTGCTTTGTCATATGTGCGTGATGTTCAGTAAATGATATGTATTTATGTAGGTTGCTAGTTCTGTTTATTCGATATTTTCTGAATTTTTTCTAAAAATAACTTGTATAATAAAATCACAAGTAGGAGAAGTAAATCAAAAAACTGCAGTAGGATTTATGTAATTTTGTATTCATAAATTTTCACAATAGACATAACTACTCTAATGGAAGCGTAACTAGTGACTGGAGCAAAAGTCTCATGAGTCCTCATAGTTCATTCCCTCTTTGCAACGAATCTCGCTTTGAAATTCTCAATGATGTCGTTCGTAGTATGCTTGATCTAGTAGAGCCACCTAGAATCACAATTGATTTCCTCTCCAATCTTGGCATTATGTCCCAAACATCATTCTTCATGACATAGGTGTAATCCACCATGGGATCCCACCACCCCTGCTAGTCTACTGTGTCTTGAAAATTGAAAGGCTCAAAATCAATGATGTTGCTCATCAATGTCATGTATGTACGAAACTTCTTTGAAGGCCTACTCTCCCTAAATGTGCTCCTAGGAGCCCCAACATACTCCTAAGCATCTTTCAATATTTGTGTGAACCATGAGGTGTCATGACAAGACTAGAAGGGGCTAATGTCTCCTCCTCCTCACCTGAAGGGTGGTTGTCCTAAACTAGAAACTGTTGGTGACCCTGGCTCAACCTTCAGAGCTTCCTACTCCTCACCCTCTATCACTAGAACAATCTCATGTGACTTCTTAGATGCGAATTCTTTCTTATGCTTTACATTTCTACTTACTATTATCTTCCATTATTTTGGAATATACACCGTGTAGGATTTTGAAGTCTCACTGTAACCCATAAATAGACCATTCCTGTTGGAGGACTCCAACTTGGTCCTCTTTCCTATAGGCACATGGATATAAACTGGACAATTAAAGATGTGAAAATAACTTGTCTTAGGCTTCATACCTATCAAAGCCTCCTCTGGTGTCTTATCCCCCAATATCCTATGATGTAGACTATTGTGTTGCAAGCACCTTCCCAAGAAAACATGGGAAAGTCCTAGTCATGGTTCATGGCCTTATCAGCCCTTGTGATGAATCAATTCTTGTACTCAAACACCCCCATTCTGTTGTGGGTTGTATGGAACTGTCAACTCCCTCTTGATTTTTGCCTCCTTGTAAAAATTCTTGAACTCATTGGAGGTATACTCACCCCCATTATTTGATCTCAAAATCTTGATCTTCTTTCCTATATAGTTCTCAACAAGAGCTTTGAACTCTTGACACTTGCTAAAGACCTCATACTTGGTCTTTAAGAAATAAATCCATGGTTTTCAAGAAAAATCATCAATAAAGGAAACATAGTAAATACTTCCCAAAATTGATGTTACTGGCATCGTTTCACAAACATCTGAATGAATAAGGTTTAGAATCTCCTTAGACCTATGCTCACTACTTGGGAAGGCAACCTTGGCATCTTGCCAAACGGGTACCATTTGCATACTCCCTATTGTTCAAAGTTGAATTGTAGAAGACCTGAAGGTTGAGACTATCTCCCTCATAACATGCAATGCTCTATAATGCAGGTGCCCCATCCTCTTGTGCCATGACTCATACAAGTTGTTATTGTTATGAACAAGGGCTTGAACAGGCTCACCCTATAACCTATACAAATTTCATTTCCTAACTCCTATCACTTGTGCTACGTCTAGGCTAAATTCCTCCAACCTAATAAAGACATGTTAATTCTTGAACTCTATTACATAACTATTATCATCCATAACTTAAATTAAAAGCAAATTTTTGTTGAGACATAGAACAAACAAAACATCATCAAAGTCTAAAACATTTCTTGACTCAAGTTGGAAGGGAATAGTACCAACTCTTGCTACTAAATGCTTGGCATCATCATTAATCCTAACCTATGCTCCTAAGTCTTTCTCTGTTAGACTAGAAAACAAAAGTCGAGTTGATGTCAAGAGACTTATGCTCCATTATCCACCTCCCACGCATTCCTCGAAACAATTTTAGTAGAGAGGCAAGATATCAATGAGAAATATTTCTCAAAGTTGGTTGCAAACTCATTCATCTGAGTTTTTGTTGAGGCTACTACTTCCTTTTACCCTTCTTCTTGTCTAGACATTGTGATGCATAATTTTAGAACTTATGACAAATGAAGTTCTTGATTTTACTTAATTCCTTCTTTCCTAGTTGTGAGGTTCACTCCTCACTCTTTCCTTTACCCTTACTAGGTCCTTTTCCTTTATTTTTCTTCGTTTGACCAAATAGGGCCAGGTTCTTATCAGCATCACTCTTGCCTGCCTTTGACTCTAGTTGTGTCTCCTCCTAGATACAGTCATCCCACAATCTTTCAAAGTTAGGAATATTTTCACAAGCTTAAACACCCTTAACAAATGGTTCCCATGAAGTTTAAAATCCATTCAATGCCATGTTCACCAACTTTGCATCTAACACCTTCTCCCCAATTATTGCAACTTGATCATGAAACTATGTTATCTTCATCAAGTAATTGGTAATTTGTTTGATCTAGTCATCTCTATGTATCTAATTTTGTTTCCCAGTATCATCTTTCCATTTATGTTCTCTCTCTAGTAGAGGCTAACGAGAGCATTGACCATCTCCTTCATTGTTTTCTTCTTGGATAGGAGAGGAATCAAATGGTCCTTCACAACATCCAAGATGACCTGCCTAGCCTTCACTTCCTTCTTCTAATTTGCTACCAACTACTGCAGATATTTAAGTGGAGTAACAACATTAAGGTATGCTTTATTGGAGAATCTTGAACATCCCTTGAGAACCTCCTAGAGAACTTAACTCTTGATTGTATCCTCGTATTGAGTGATACTAGGGTTTTGAAAGTGGAAAACTAGGGTACCCCTCCCCCCTTACTCCCTTCTAGGGTTTGATATTTCCATAGTAATTTTTCCCATAGACTCCATCACCCAAGAAGCAGGCATTGGCTTCCACATAGATGATCAAACATCATTAGAACCTTATTATTTTCCCTCTATCTATCAATTTTGACCCTTCAACCTTCACGGCAAACCACTAGGGCTAGGGCATAGGGCCGAATTCAACTAGGGTCAAGTCGTTGGCTTGTTTTTGAGGCATTTCCTGTGGATTGAACCTTTAGCATCAAAATCTACCCTTTTCCATAGTTGGAATAGCCTCCCTAGAGTTGACGTCACTAACCCTAGGCAATTTACCCTAGTCTAGCATCAAGGCTTCAACTTAGGGCTTGTTGAAGGCTTGTGGTTCTTTTTTGTTAATCATACCTATTTTTCACAAGCCTATTCTTGGTCTTATAGGAAACCCTAGTCTAGCATTAAGGCTTGAAAATAGGGCTTGTTGAAGGCGTGTGGTTCTTTTTTGTTAATCATACCTATTTTTCACAACCCTATTCTTCGTCTTATATGCCTATTTGAGCCACTCTTGTTGCATATTCCTCAAACCCTATGCTATATGTACCCTTGATAGGTTTCTTGAAGAGCACATTATTCCTTGTTTCATTAGATTGAGCCTTGTTCTTAGTCAAAGTGATCTTCCTGAGCTTATCCCAACTATAACCTTTGAGCTATTACATTAGAATATCTATTAGGTGACCAATACCGGGAAGCCTCCCTTATGGTGAAACTCCACTAAAGAGCAGAAGGTGGGAGTGTTGTGGTGACAGTGGCCCTCCAACTCATTGTTGTCCCTTGGTCTAGTTCTTGTCTTGTGAACCCTCTCACGGGATCTTCTATATTTTGAGGCAACAAGATCTATTGGGCAATTGAGAATTAGCCTGCCTGAACCATTGTATAACATCGTTCGCCCCTATTTCTACAACTATACAAATCTATCTATGTAGGATCCATCTAACTGTATGGATTGTACTTTGGCCCATTTCTCAACATTGGCTCTGTTGAATTTTGTAGCTATGGTCATTCTTCATATTTAATATTTTAGCCCTTGAAATATATATAATGAAAAATGTAAGACATGTTCTTCATGTCATTTTATTTTGATCCTTCAAATGATTAATATAAAACATGTTCTTCGTGTCAGTTCCAAAAGAGAATTTTTTTTATTTTTTATTTTTTATGTTTGGCTCCAAACTTGTCAAGCCGACCCTTCTTCAAGTCAAGTTGGCCCTAATGAAAAGACACCCATTCAGGCAAACAATAACACTATATATAAGGCCCGCGACCTCCTCCTTCAAGCATAATTTCAATCTCTCACAAGACAAGACATCTTATGGGCATCCAAGCAAGGGAAAAGAAGAAGAGGGACGAAGAAGAACGACGAAAACATCTCAAGAATATTTTCTATCTCTCCTTGACTTCGCACATGTGGTTCTCTCTCCTGCAGTTTCGCACGTGCGAGATTCTGGGCATATTAGTCGAACTTCTAGGCAGCAAATTCGCATTTTCTGGGCAACGTATTCTGGACAACAGGGTTGAGTTTCTGGGCAGACTCCGGGAGGCTGAATTTCAACCTAGGAAAATTAGGGAAGGTCGAGTTTGTTGGGCAGAAGATTGACTTGAAAAGAGGGCAGTTTTGTTAGGTTTGGCCATAGTATTGTTGGTCAGTTTGACCATAATATTTGACTAGCAGAATTAGGTGTATCTCTTGATGAAATGAAGAATTTCTCCAATGAAAAGGTTGTTGGGTTTTTCCCCCAAGTGGGTTTTTCCAGGGTAAATCTTGAGTTATCTTTGTGCATCGTGATCTCTACTTACCTTTTCCATTTATGGTTGAATTTATGAAGTGTAATTGCTTAATGATAAAACTGAAAGTGCTAAAAGAATATCTACATCATTAGAAGCAATTATCAGTTTTTCATAAATTAGTGCTTGTATTTATTGTAGTTGAAAAATCAACAAGCTCCTCTCTGGTGCTTTGAATCTGCTTAGTTGAACTGACTTTGATATCCTGAGTCTTCTAAATGTACAAAAATGTGTGTATTCAATTTATCCCTTCTTATTCTACTTATGCTTAGAGAGACATAACTAATCTCCTCAATCCTAGCAACTACTTTCCCAAATCTTAGCAACTGATCTCTATAATCCTAGCAACCAACTTATCTCAACAATGAAATGTATGGTCAAGATTACATCAAATCCAACTCACTAATATCCTAAAATCTCTAGAATATTTCATTTAAATTTCAAAGACTAGGAAAACATAGGAATTTGACTTTCATTTTTATTTATTTAAGCAAAATTACAAGATGGTATTATTGTAGAAATTATACAAACATATGTATATCAATGGACTCAATCCGATCAAGCAATGTACTAAAGCTAGATATTGAATCCTTCCACAAATCAATTGTGGAAAATAAACACGATCACCAATCACAACAACTAAAGAAAGAAGCAAATCAAACCATAATACAGATATTTTCCCGGGGAAAGCTTGTTGCTCAAAACCCATCTATCTTCTATTGTATATTCACCATGGAATCATGAAACGATTATAATGCGCTCTTCTCACAAGAGTCTCCTGCATTCTCACAACTGTCTCACACTGTCACGGACAAAATCGACGAACACATAGCCAATTCTCAGCCTCTAAACAGCTTGCCTGCCTTGCGCAATTCATGTGGAATGCAATCCCTATTCTTTAGGAATTTCAGCCTTCCAAAACTGTGCAAGGATCATGGGCAATCCAATGGATGTCTGGTTGCATGCGGGCAACCTACTAATCACACAACTGAGAGTTAACATCCCTTTAACCTTTGTCTCAACTAGGTCTCCACTGGAACTGACATGCATGCAGCTATTAATAATATATCATCAGTTGCATGGGAGATCCCTGATTGTGAATTAAATAATATTTAATTCACTTGATCTCTCACTAGTGCAACAAACAGTTACAACTAGTTCAACTGACTCTAACTCACCTAACTGAGTTAACTGATTACTCATGCATTAAACTAATGCACCAACTGCAATTCGACCTCCATAACTAATAGAATTACTCTGCATGCCTCACCAACCACCCTCAACTCGAAATACATGAGCTAACTGAGTTTATCACACTCAATTAACTATTACAAGTGATCACGAGATAAGATTACATTTTATTGTCTAATTTAATTAAGGGAAAATTAGATTAGACATTGCACAAATTTAATTAATTAAATTGGCCTTCACACTAATGTATCGCTAGGACCTGTTGGTCCCACACTAGTGTGTATGCTGCAATTTCTTGTTGGACTTCAACACTCCCTCTCAAGTCTCAACAAGAAAGGGATTATCTGCCACCCCGATCTTGCCTCTATGGTATTCGAATTTGCTCCTTGCGAGCGCCTTTGTCAGAATATCTACATCCTGATCTTCTGTGGGAATGTACTAAAGCAACATAATGCGCCTTTGAACACAATCTTTGAGATGGTGGTACCAGATGTCTATGTTCTTGGACCTATCATGGAATACCAGATTAACCGAGAGTTTAATGCAACTTTGGTTATCACAATGTATCACAGCCGAATTCATCTGAGAACCAAACAAACCAACCAGAATCTTTCTCATCCAGATGGCCTCACATGCAGCTTGACTTGCTGCCATGTACTCTGCCTCGACTGAAATGAGTGCCACAGATCGTTACTTCTTGCTGTACCAAGAAATTGTTGTCGATCCTATGCTGAAGATCCCTCATGATGTGCTATTTCTGTCTGATGGACTGCCTACCCAATCTGCATCCGTGAAGCCTTGAAGCTTCACTCTCTCTGTCTATTTGTACCATAATCCATACTTTGTAGTGCCCCTGAGATATCTCAATACATGCTTCCCCGCTTTCCAAAAGAACTTGGTAAGCTTAACCATAGCTTGAATCAGCTGGTTAACTGCATAGCAAATGTCTGGTCTGGTGTTCACCAAGTACATCAGTGAACCCACTAACTACCTATAGACAGTAGCGTCCACTACTTCTCCTGAAGTAGCATCCTCTTTCCCCCAATTTCCTAGAAGAGGAGTATCCATGGGTTTACAGCTCTCCATATGAAACTTACCCAGAATCTCTTTGACAACTTGCCTTGAGAAACAAAAAGTTCAACATCCCGCTACCATATTTCCAAACCAAGGAAATAGTGAAGGAGTCTCATGTCCTTCATTTCAAACTCCCTTGCAAGATCCTCCTTGCAAGAAGTTATCAGCTGCTCATCACTTGTCAAAATTAGATCATCAACATAAAGAACAATAATCAAGAGCTTACCATCAACCGCAATTTGGTATAGGTTTGCATCCGCTTCACTTTTGGTGAAGCCCAACCCGGTGAAATAGTTGTCAATCCGAGTGTACCAAGCATGAGGTGCTTGCTTCAGCCCATACAGTGCTCACTTGAGTCGGCACACATGCGACTCACTGTCAAAGATCTTGAAACCTTTTGGCTACTCTATGTACACTTCCTCCTCAATAACTCCATTGAGAAACGCAGTTTTCACATCCATCTGATGAATGCGCCACCCCATCTGCGCTGAGAGTGCAAGGATAGATCTAATGGAAGAGTACCTCGTGACTGGTGCGAAAGTCTCCTCATAGTCAATCCCCTCAAACTTGTGAGAATCCCCGGGCCACAAAACTGGCCTTGTACTTCTCCACACTCCCATCCGTTGCTTGCTTCGCCTTATAGATCCAACCACTGATTTTTTGACCGGTCTTGGGACAACTTCCCATGCATTGTTCTTAACGATGGAGTCATACTACTCTACCATAGCGTCAACCCAAATTGGTTGTTGCACTGATTCCTCAAAGGAAGATGGTTCTATCACAATACACTTGCTCATAAGAGCCATATATCCAGTAAACCTGTCTGGAGACTGTCTCTGTCTGCGCAGTAAAGTAGGGGCTCCTACATTCTCTGCCGCATCAAGTCTCAATCTATCAACTTTCGTGGTGCACCTTCTACCATTTCTGGTGGATGGCTCTACATGAGTGTTTTTTGCCACTCCATGATCCTCCGCATGTGGCTGCTCCACATCTTGAGGTTCATTCTTTGAAACCAAGAGTTCCTCATCTGCATGCAAATCCAGCTCCCTCTCAAGGGACAATCACATGGCTTTCTCCTCATCAAATTTTATATTCCATATCACAACAGTCATCCTGTTGTTTGGCAAATACACCCAATAATTGTGGGGAGTTTCAGTGTACCCCACAAATATCTCAATCTCAGTTGTTGGTTCGAGCTTCTTCCTGGCGTCTTTGCTCACGTGCACATAAACAAATGAGCCAAAAATCTTAAAATATGAAACATCAGGTTTCTTACCAGTAAAAGCCTCCTCTAGTGTACTCATGCCAAGTATCCGATGAGGACTATGGTTTTGCACAAACACCGTTGCGTTGCATGCCTCCGCCCACAGACGCAACGGTAGGCCCTAATCATGCAACATAGCTCGTGTTGCACCCACAATTGTTCTACTGCGACCCCATTCTGCTGTGGGTTATGAGGCGCAATCAACTCTCTCTGAATTCCTTCTTTGCTGCATAAGTTCTTGAATTCATTGGAGATGTACTCACCACCATTGTCGCTCCTAAGAGCCTTCACATGCTTCCCCGTGTCTTTCTCCACCAATGCTTTGAACTCAAGAAATTTTGAGAACATATAATCTTTCTTCTGCATGAAGTAGATCCAGCAATTTCTAGAAAAATCATCAACAAAGATCACATAGTACTTATGCTTCATTGTCGAAGAAGTAGAGAATGGTCCACACACGTCTGAGTGAACTCTCTCAAGGATTTCCGAAGCTCGATTTTCCTTCTCGTGAAAAGTGGCCTTTGCATACTTCCCCATAGTACATCCCTTGCATGTAACTAACTGTGCAAGAGTACCCTTGGGAAGACCCGTAGAAATTTGTTGCATGACCTTCAAGGCTCCGTGGTGTAGATGGCCCAATCTCCTGTGCCATAACTCACCCTCATCTCGGCTCACCACTTTGTCTACCTTACCCATCAATGTTGCGCAGCCATCTACATCAAGTTTATAGAGATTCTTCACACGAATCTCAATCTTCTTGGCTTGTCCTGTTGCTTTGTATCGAAGGAAGCTTTTCCTTCACTGAAAACAACATCATAGCCTCTATCCTCCAACATTGCGACTGAGACCAAATTTTTTTCAAGCCTGGTACATGCATTACATCTTTTAATAGAAAGGGTTTACCTGACTGTCTCTGAAAGGTAACTGTACCAATCCCGGTAGCACTGTACCGCCCGTCATCACCCATTTCGATATGCATCTGGAGGTCCTTCTCCTCCAAGCTACTAAAAAGTTCTTTGTCTCCCGTCATGTGAAAGGATGCACCACTATCCAAGTACCACACTAATCCCATTGCACTTGACACCATGCATGCAATGAGCGAGAATTCAAGCTCAAATTGCGAGACCAAAGCCTCACCAGCTGCAGATCCTGAAGCCTTCTTGTTTATCTTTTGTGGACAATTAGTGGCATAATGTCCATGCTCATGATAGTGAAAACACTTCACTCTGGACATGTCGCGCTCCTTGCCTTCTTCGCCCACCTCAGATTTGGAATAGTATTTCTTTCCCTTCCCCTTCTTCGCCTTACCAGCCAAGGCGCAATTTTCTTCATCATCTTCCTTAGATGAAGATCCATCCCTGGTATTCCGCCTGAATTCTTCTTGCACCAAATCTGACCAAAGTCGTTCCCAATCTGGCAACTTTTCCCTCCCATTGACAGAGTCCTGATGACTATGCCAACTCTTGGGAAGTCCTAGAAGAGCTAGGCTCACCAAGTCATCATCCGCGACAGTAATTCCGACGCTCCCAAGCTCATCTCGACATTGGAATTTCGGAATGGTGTCGCCTTTCTCCATTTTGATTTTCCTGAGCTTGTCCTTCAGTGCCAATTTTCTATGATCACTGCTGCTCTGAAATAGATCTGTCAAAGCTTTCCACATTGCATATGGTGTCGCTTTGCCATGGAGATTTGAGACAGTGTGGTCTCGTACTCCCTCCAATAAGATCCTCCTCGCCTTTACAACCTTCTTTTGCCAAGCATCAAGATTTGCAGCATCTACTACAATGGGTTTGCGAACATCATTATCAATGAATTCTTTCAACCCGTTGTCCTCCAGTACTGCCTCCATCCTGTCTTTCCACGCAATATAGTTAGAGCTACCCTCGACTGCATACTCCAATCGCAAGCCATTGAAAGCCATTTCAATCCTGATTCGCCTGTCGTACCAAGAATACTTTTGCAAATTCAAATTCTATTCAGTCACAAACTCAACTTCTCCTCCACTATAGTGATTTCCTATGCTCTGATACCACGTAGAAATTATACAAACATATGTGTATCAATGGACTCAATTCGATCAAGTAATGTACTAAAGCTAGATATTGAATCCTTCTACAAATCAATTGCGGAAAATAAACACGATCGCCAATCACAAGTAAAGAAAGAAGCAAATCAAACCACAACACAGATATTTTCCCAGGGAAAGCTTACTGCTCAAAACTCCTCTATCTTCTATTGTGCATTCACCATGGAATCATGAAACAATTACAATGCACCCTTCTCACAAGAGTCTTCTGCACTCTCACAACTGTCTCACACTGTCCCGGACAAAATCGACGAATACTTAGCCAATTCTCAGCCTCTAAACAGCCTGCCTTGCTTGCGCAATTCATGTGGAATGCAATCCCTATTCTTTAGGAATTTCAGCCTTCCGAAACTAAGCAAGGATCATGGGCAATCCAATGGATGTATGGTTGCATGTGGGCAACCTACTAATCACACAACTGACAATTAACATCCCTTTAACCTTTGTCTCAACTGGGTCTCCACTGGAACTGACATGCATGCAGCTATTAATAGTAAATCATCAGTTGCATGGCAGATCACTGATTGTGAATTAAATAATATTTAATTCACTTGATCTCTCACTAGTGCAACAAATAGTTACAACTAGTTCAACTGACTCTAGTGTCTAACTCACCTAACTGAGTTAACTGATTACTCATGCATTAAACTAATGCACCAACTGCAATTCAAACTCCATAACTAATAGAATTACTCAGCATGCCTCACCAACCACCCTCAACTCGAAATACATGAGCTAACTGAGTTTAACTCAGTTAACTATTACAAGTGATCATGAGATAAAATTACATTTTCTTGTCCAATTTAATTAAGGGAAAATTAAATTAGACACTGCACCAATTTAATTAATTAAATTGGCCTTCACACTAATGTATCGCTAGGACCTGTTGGTCCCACACTAGTGTGTATGCTGCAATTTCTTGTTGGACTTCAACAATTATTTCCCACCTTTACCAAGTGGTTGCCAGAAGTTGTTTCAAACTACTTCTCACACATTCACACCTAACCTATGCAAGAAGCTCCTGCATGAGCTATATTTCTCAACTAGACGTAGCTTTTTTCAAATTTCCTTTGAGGTCAAAGCATCTTTAAAGAGGGAGGAAATGTTGCATACATAAATACACCTTTATTAATAATCATAATAAACAAAAATAAATAACCATAGGTCACATGTCCAAAATGCAGGTCTACTCAAGTATGTGAATATTCAATGTACTCTTATACACAATGTCACATGCTATTGTAACCAATACCATCTCTCGAATTCTATATTCCATACATTATTTTTATCTGTATGGATTCCGCTATGTTATCCAATAGTTATTCAGTAGATGAACCAATTTGGTTCATTGCAGCATGGTCATTCCATTAATGAATACAGAAATAAGTCTTCAAGCTAAGAAAGAGTCTATGGCTGTACTCACAAAGCAACAACCTAAACCAGAAGATCCATATATTGCAATTGATAATCTAGTCGCTCCAAAACTGCAGCTTATCCTAATGACCACAGGCTATTATGTTGGCTCAAAGCTCTTTTCCCTTAGAATTGCTAAGTAAAAGATCACTTGCTTTCTCTTAGCATTGATAATTATTAATGGCAGTCAAAAAAAACTAGTATCTTAGAAGCTAGTTTCAAATCTACAGCTTCCTACCACAATCCATGTTACTCCTTTTCACTTGGGATGGGTCAAAAGTGCCAATAATACAACGTTGGCAATAAGGCAATGTGCAATCACATTTGCCATCGGCCTTTTAAGTATATAGTTCATTATCATGTCACCCCACTTGACTATTCTAAATTAATCCTTGGGCGTCCTTAGTATGATTGGCATCCCATTTGTGATGGTCTACATAACATCAACAAACTTAAGAAAGGTAGTAAAGTATACAAGCTCATGTCCTATTCTTCACCTTGCTCTCCTTTTGGAACTAAAGCAATGAAACAGGTTACTACCAACAAATGCTAGGGCTTAGTGTGGACTTCCAAGCAAAAGAGGATGGCATTAAGCAATCCCCTTCTTCAGATGCTTGAGCTATTACTATCATAAATTTAAATAATTTTTATGCACCTCAAGGTTTACTGCTGCTAGAGCCATCCAACATAGCATTGATTTGGTCCCAAGTTCTTCACCGCTGAATTTTTCTACATATGACTCAATGCCTTTTGTGAGATAGAGAAGCAATTCCAAAACTTTTTGGACCACATGAACTAAGGCAACCTCAACTATAGTGTGTTCCTACATCTCCTTGGTTCTAGGAACATACTTCATTACTCTTGAAATTGCTTGCACTATAGAGATGTTTCCCACTTTTTCAACTACACTACATGGTGAGCCTATGGTATGAGAACTGCATAGAATTCATCTCCAAATCCTTACCTCAGGTCTCTATGCCTTTAAAGGGACCTTCTCTTTTTGTCCATTCAAATTTGCTCTCACAATCCTCACTTCTCCAGCGGTTTATCAAACATCTCCTTGGAAGTTTCAAACTAAGGGAAGACTCCTTGTGCCTCACGATTCCTCATTTCTTCATCCTACTTTGGATAAGGATTCACTAGACTCCTTGTTCCCACATGCATCCACTATGACGCAGAATGAGCTCAACAATTCCGAGTACAATATCAGTGCATGTTCATGTTCCTTCTACATCAATGCTTCTCCTCCCCTGCTTTCAACATGCTTCTACTAATTTTGTTCTTCAACAGGGAAGACATCCAACAACTTTCTCTCATGAGCCTCTCCCCTTCAATAATGTAATCTACCTCTAGCTCAAGAACTGCATTTTTAGCGAGGACATTGCTTCATACAAAGAGACGGACTACACAATGACCCAGAGATTATTTTGTCCTTACTTGGAATGGGTGTTCCCCGACTTCAGTAGATACTAGAAACCAAGGATGATTTCCTCTAAGCAAGGAGGAAATTATGAGACAAAGCAGAACTATTATATGTTATTGTATACTCTTAAGTGTTGCACTCCATTTTTAGCACGAGACTGGGTTTGTACAAAGACTCCAACAGCACAATGACTTGAAGATTATTTTCTCCTTTGTTGGAAGGGGTGTACCCCGATGTCAGAGGAAATTGAGGACGATTCCCTCTAAGCAAAAGTATAATCAAGTTATACAGAAGAAAGGCTAAGGTTGAAAATGAAGAAAACAAATTCCGGCAATGCAGTAGGCCAAGTTTCATTGAATAAGGAAAACCCAATAGCAATGTTCTCACTCCACTCCATACATCAACAATGCTGGAAAACTATAACATGATCTTTAATGAAATGGGGACATTGCTGTAAACAACTTTTGTAAATTAATAATCAATAAATTTAATTGAATAAAATCAATGTTGTCATGGTTAGATAGTAAAGCAGGGGTGCTTTACAGGGCCATTGCCTCTATGCAAGCAGGTTATTTTATGGCGAACAACAAAAAGGAAAATAAAGAGTAAAACACTCAAAAGCGAATTTGCCCATACTGACCTGATGCTAAAATTGAGCACAAACAGTTGGACATAATTTTAAAGGCTAATATGAATGGTCTGAGATGGAGGAGAGTGACTAACCTCCTCGTATCTTTGAGTGAGGGCGAGGCGCTCCTCTTCTGAGACGTCAGGTCTCAGCACAGCCATGGTCTCATAGTCGCGCAGACCTGGAGGGCATTCGCGCGACTTCTCCTCTCCAAATTCTTCCAGAGGCACAGACCCCAGGCCATTATCATCTCCTCCTCCGCCTTCAAAAAACGCGCCTTTGAAATCCAGAGACATAGGAGACATTGCACACACAGTTGGGATTGGGTATCTTCGGTTGGACTTCAACTTCTCGATTCTGCATATTTTGGGAATAGTCATGCCGCGAAATTGTTGTCTTCGTGCAATGGGAGAGCAGAAGAGAGGGATGTGGAGGGAGTATGAAGAATTGATCGCCTGACCGATTGAAGAGACCGCCATTTCTGGACAGTTTGTGCGTTTACGCTCTTAGCTGCCTTCTGCTTCTCATAAGATAAGGTTGGCTTTGGCTTCTTTCATTTCATCTGGTGGCGTCATGAGTTGATTTTCTAGTTGAAAGTCTCGAGAAAAATAATCTCAATTTCTAATAAAAGGGGTAATAGGTTTAGTTGTGGAATTCGTCACTGAATTTATTTTGCCAGTAGAGATGGGGGTTATAACTTTATAGGATGTATATCATTTTTAACTACTTACACTTTTAATTAAATTCATAAAAATTTCATTTTATTAGATCTCGTAATTTTAACATTTATTTTTAAAAAAAATTAAAAAGTTTTGGTTAGATCGAGTAATTTTAACATTTCTAAATTAATTGTTTTTATAAGAGAAGAATAGCTTCGAGAGTTTTTTTTGGTTAAGTTCAGATCATTAAAGTATCTCTATTATTCAGAGGTCATGTGTTCAATTCTTTCCACACTCTTGGGGTCAAGCTTTATGGTCGACCTGGCAAGAAGTGATCCATTCGAGTGGATTTGTCTCTTACAATATTTCGTGAACATAGTGGTCATCGATCTCTAGGGACCATGGACCACATAGAAGAATATATAATAGAAATGATAGAGGAGTCAAATGAAATAGTTAGTCTTTTTGGGTTTCTCAAACATTCAAGTGGGAAGAAAATGTGTTTGATCTTTTCTACTCTCTATGGATGTATGAACATAATAGAGCATGTGTTTCCTCCTTAGAGGTCACAAGTTCAAAACCAGAGGGGGTAGAGTATGTATGCCTTTGTAGACTTAGCAGTCAAATCATTGCGCGGAGGTGGGTCTCGACTCCCTTGTCCCACAAGGGGTCTCATACACCAATTCGGTGCCTCGCTTGGTTGTGACCTTAAAATTGGATAATAATAATAATAATAATGAACATAATGGATTTGGGAAAGCATAAAGCAATTAATAGTTATGATTAGGTATTTTAGTGGTCTAAGACCTTATATATCCAAGATTATGCAAACTTTGGAAAATTTGTAAAAGGGGAGATCTAAATATGCCCTTTGCTCTGTGGTTTTTATACCCTTTTGTTTAGGAGTGTAAAAGTTGAGGGAGTGGTGTTAAAGAAAGGGCCCTTATTCTAATTGAATTTAAAGTTGGAGTTGTAGATGTGGTACGACTCTTACAATCCCATTATTTTGTTAACAAAATAAATTTCCTTCTAGGTTAGGCTATCAAATCTCCCCTTCATTATTGCAAAGATAAGATTCTTTGAGCTATTGAGAAAATATTAAGTTATTTCTAATGTTTAATAGCAAAACCCCTTGTGTGTGAAGGTGTTATGAGGATCCTAGTGTAGATGTTAACAAATGGGGATTTGTTAGAGAAGATCATTATTGAGAAAGGAGTTTTAGAGCATGTTTAGATCTTGGATTGTGAAAAGTTGTAATTCTATTGTAGATTTTTGCAAGAATCATGTCCTAATTTGTTGAATTATGTTGATGTATTCATTAAGTCAAAGGTCCTAACTCTAGGTATTGGCTCTCAAAGGTAGCTTTTTAGGGAAATAATTCTCAATTAATGGCAACCATCCCAAATTTCCTTATAATGGGTAGGGCACCTCGCGAGACCATGTTTTTGGAGTTGTGTGTTGAGATTTTGGGGTAGCATCGAATGTGCTCTAGCTCCGAGATTTTGTGGAGGAGTTACAGTACATGAGATCTCCAAGACCCAGAAAGAATTTGGAGAAATTCCACATGGTTCAAGAGTTATTCAAATAATTAAACTTTTTAATTAAGGAAGTCTAACTTAGGAAAATTAAAAGATTAAAGTGAATTAAATTAAACATGTGATGAGAATGTTCTAAGTCACGCGGATCATGCAGCTTCTGATCTTAGCCGTTGATTAGAGATTAGATTACGATCGTTTGTTTGCCAACGAGAAAAGTATAAGAGAAGGGCTTGGGGTCAGTTGGAGAACACACACATTGGCAGAGCATTGAAGCTAAGCTAAAATTCTAGAGCGTGGTTTGCTAAGAATTTCAAGAAGAGTTTGCAGTGCAGCGAGGTGCAGTATTGGCGAGGGATTCTTAATCCAAGGACAATAATACAACAACAACAGAGAGGCAACACAGAGGGCAACCAGTGCTACGCAGTCCAACTAAAGCCCAGTCAAGGGCAGCGCAGAGGCAGCAGGAGCCACACAGGTTTGACGCAGGCCTAGTCAGGGGAACACAGGGGCATCGTAAGCCCATAGATGGTGACGCAGGCCCTTCCATAGCAACGCAGAGGCTGACGCAGGCTAGTAAGGTTGACGCAGAGGGTTGAGAAGCAGCGTTGGGGTTTTCGGTGGGCCAGAAAGGGCTCGAATTCTGTAAATCCCATTTTAGGGTGTGAATCAACCATATTTTCTATCTCCGAGTGAAAGAGGTATTGTTGTCGTGATTTTCTTTGTAGGGCCAACCATGTCTAGTGCCCATAAATTGTTGTATTTAGATTATGCCTAATAATAAAACCCTCCAGAGCTAGTTGCACCGGTTTTCCCACATTGGGTTTTTCTAGGGACATTTGTCCGAAAAATCTGTGCAACTTTTTCATATGAGCGTTATATTCAGTAAATGATATGTATGTGTAGGCTGCTATTTCAGTTTACTTCGTTGTTTTTCTGAATATTCAAATTAATAAGTTGTATAAATAATCAAGTAGGAGAAGTAAATCAATGGTTAGCTATAGGGTTTCTTAGATTAAGAGATTTTCACATTGTGTAGCAATGTTTCCAAGGTAGTTCCTCTAGTGTGTGAAGAATGCTTTCTTGTAATGTTGGAGACTCTAGCAAAGGGATTTGGTAGCTTGCATATCATAGGCTTCATCTAATCAACAAGATGAGACTCTTTTAGATCATATGGATTCATTGGTTCAATCTGTTAGGTGATTTTCTTCTCCTTTTATTTCTCAAGTCCAAGGTGACCCAAGAAAATCAAATGGTTTAACCCTAATTAAAGTCATTAATGGGTCAACAATGTTTCGACATGGTTGACGGACATCGAGGCAAATAAATGAAATGTTGGCATTATGGTGTGCATGGTTCCAACTAGTTGATGTTGACATTGGTTCATGATGGAAGCTAGCTTATGTTGGTATTGATGTCAACCATATGTAGTCTAGTTGATGTTTGGATGCCTTCATTATAACATGGGTTGCAATTAGTTGAGTTGGCATTGAGATGGTTATGTTGGCATTGATGTCGACTCTTGATGTCAGCCTTTTGAGAGTGGTATGATGATGGCATTGGTATGGTTGATGGCTCCTCATGTGCTAGTGGTGTTCATGGAGGTGTTGTCTTGAGTTTTCTTGTGTTGACATATGTTAGCATGTGCATTGATCGGAGGAACTGTTGCGGTTGCTATAAGTGGATGTTCCAGATCTACATGTGATGGAGACAATGGCTCAGTTGTCATTCATGTCGTTATGATGACACACTTGTTGAGTTGGCATATTAGGTCTTCATGCTTATGCTCATGGAGATGATTTGTTGTAGTGTGATGGCCCTATGTTGATGATGGAGATGTGGTACAAAGTATTGCAGGTTTGTCAAAGGTGTTGCAGCTTGTGGAGATGATTGTTGGAAAGTGGAAGACTTGTTGGCACTCTTTCCAACGTTGTTTGTTGGCCCTTTAGGTAAACTTGGAAAATGACACTTGGGAGACATGTTTGATCCACTTACAGATGTGTCAGAAGCTATGTTAGAGGTTTGGAGGCATGTACAGGTGCTTAGAGAAGAAGAGAATCAGTTTCAGGAAGTTTGGAGCCCATACGAGTGGAAAACTTGAAGCTTTTTTGGCATGCGCTAGTTTCCTTCGTAGAAACAACATACATACACAAGTTTACTTTACAAGAGTAGTGTATGCATTGCGAAAGTGAATTTTCCTTGCATTCATCACGATGATCTCGTAAAAATTGACTTGGTAATTCCCAAAAGCTTTGAAATTAATTGGATAAGGTTGGAAAAGGTTTGAAAAGGTCCTCCAACTATGTGAACACCTTAAGTGCACAACTAGTGATGTTAGTGGATTGATTTGATCCAATTTGTGCACCCTTGATCCTAGCCCCAAGCTCAATTTCATCCTAGAGGTTTTATATTCTTGTCTTTGGATAATAATAATAATAATGAACATAATGGATTTGAGAAAGCATAAAGAAATGAATAGTTATGATTAGGTATTTTAGTGGTCCAAGACCTTATATATCCAATATTATGCAAACTTTGGCAAAATTGTAAAAGGGGAGATCTAAATATTTCCTTTGCTCTGTGGTTTTTATACCCTTTTGTTTAGGAGTGTAAAAGTTGAGGGAGTGGTGTTAGAGAAAGGGCCCTTATTCTAATTGAATTTAAAGTTGGAGTTGTAGATGCGGTACGACTCTTTCAATCCCATCATTTTGTTAACAAAAGAAATTTCCTTCTAGGTTAGACTATCAAATCTCCCCTTCATTATTGCAATGATAAGATTCTTTGAGCTATTGAGAAAATATTAGGTTATTTCTAATGTTTAATAGCAAAACCCCTTGTGTGTGAAGGTGTTATGAGGATCCTAGTGTAGATGTTAACAAATGGGGGTTTGTTAGAGAAGATCATTATTGAGAAAGGAGTTTTAGAGCATATTTAGATCTTGGATTATGAAAATTTGTAATTCTATTACAGATTTTTCCAAGAATCATGTCCTAATTTGTTGGATTATGTTGATGTATTCATTAAGTCAGAGGTCCTACCTCTAGGTATCAACTCTCAAAGATATATTTTTAGGGAAATAATTCTCAATTAATGGCAACCATCACAAATTTCCTTATAATGGGTAGGGCACCTCACGAGACTATGTTTTTGGAGTTGTGTGTTGAGATTTTGGGGTAGCATTAGATGTTCTCTAGCTCCGAAATTTTGTGGAGGAGCTAAAGTACATGAGATATCCAAGACCCAAAAAGAGTTTGGATAAATTACATCCGGTTTAAGAGTTATTCAAATAATTAATCCTTTTAATTAAGGACCCTAAGTCTAATTTAGGAAAATTAAAAGATTAAAGTGAATTAAATTAAACATGTGATGAGAATGTTCTAAGTCACGTGGATCGAGCAGCTTCTAATCTTAGCCGTTGATTATAGATTAGATCACGGTCGTTGGTTTTCCAACAAGAAAAGTATAAGAGAAGGGCTTGGGGTCAGTTGGAGAACACACACATTGGCAGAGCACTGAAGCTAAGTTGAAATTCTAGGGCGTGGTTTGCTAATAATTTTAGGAAGAGTTTGCAGTGCAGCGAGGGGCAGTATTGGCGAGGGATTATGAATCCAATGCCAAGAATACAACATCAGCAGAGAGGCAGCATATTCAGCAGCACAAAGGGTAGCCAGTGCTACGCAGTCCAGCCAGAGCTCAGTTAAGGGCAGCACAGAGGCAGCAGGAGTCACGCAGGAATGACGCAGGCCCAGTCAGGGCAACGCATGGGCAACGTAAGCCTAGAGAGGGTGACGTTGGCCCTTCCAGAGCAGTGCAGAGGCTGATGCAGCCCAGTAAGGATGAAGCAGAGGGATGAGGAGCAGCGTTGGGGTTTCCGGTGGGCCAGAAAGGGCTCGAGTTGTGTAAATCTCGTTTGAGAGTGTGAATCATCCATATTTTATGTCTCCAAGTGAAAGAGGTATTGTTGGCATGATTTTCTCTGTAGGGGCAACCATGTCTGGTGCCCAAAAATATTTTTATTCAGATTCTGCTTAATAATAAAACCCTTCAGAGCTAGCTGCACCGGTTTTACCGCATTGGGTTTTTCCGGGGACATTTGTTCGAAAAATCTGTGTGTCACTTTGTCATATGAACGTTATATTCAATAAATGATCTGTATGTGTAGGCTTCTATTTGTGTTTACTTCGTTGTTGTTCTGAATATTCATACTAATAACTTGTATAAATAATCAAGTAGGAGAAGTAAATCAATGGTTAGAAGTAGGGTTTCTTAGATTAAGAAATTTTCACATGGTATCAAAGCATTGCAGATCAAGATGAATCTCCAGCAAATCAGCTGAAGAAATTTTTGCTGCAGAGTAGTAGTTGAAGCAGCAGAGATCCAAAGAGGGCAGCGCAACACCAGGAGGAAGCAATCCCAGCAGAGGCTACATAAGGGCTGACGCAATCCCATCTGGGTGACGTAGAGGTAGCGCAGAGCCTTCTAGAGTGACGCGGGAACAACCTGCACTGTGTTGAGCCAGTCTACTTACGTAGAGGCTAGTCAAAGGGATGCAGTCCAATTTCGAGTTGTTGTGCAGAGTTTTCGTAGTCGGGAAGTAGAGCTTTAGATCTTCAGTAGTTGCTAGTGTGGTGGATAATATGTCAATTCATAATTGTGCCTAGATAATTCGACAAAGAGAGGGAGGAGAACAACCGCTCAACATATTTTTGCCAAAGAAATCTAAGGATTGATTAGGAGGGTGATTTAAGAGGTATGATTCATAGGATTTGGAAGATTTCCAAGGGATGAAATCAATTGTTAGAGGGAGCATAAGGTGCCTTACTAGCCAATGAGCCTAGATCTGAGTTTCTGTTTAGGGTAGCAACAGAAGCAGGGAGAGGAGTATCTATTTCGACACACTATTTATGAGCTAGATGGCACCATATGGACTGCGTGATCAGAATAGGTTGGACGACTTGTCCAAATTTTCTATCTGGAAGGCCATAATCCTAAAGGTCCTGGAGGCAGACGAATTACGGGAGCATGCAGAAAGCGTCTTGGCTACACCAACTAATGTTGCTCTTCTCGTGAAGCATAATGAAGTTGAAACACATGCTAAATGTTTCATCATGGATGGGGTCAAGGATCATGTGGTCCCACACATAGCCGATAAGAAGATGGCTAGTGATATGTGGAAAGCGTTAACCACAATGTATCAAGGGAATCCGTCCAGAAGAAGATGCTTCTGGAGAACCAGTTGAGGTTGTTTATGATGACTAAGGGAGTGGAAATCGATCCTTTCCTCTTCAGGTTCCAGACGATCTGAGATCAGTTGATTGCCATGGGGGTTAAAGTGGATGATGATGTCATGGTGAGGACTTCTCTAAATGTAGGCCAAGCATTAGCATGGGGACCGATGCCAGAGATCAAGACAATTCTTTAGTGTGGAAATATTGTTAGAGCACACTCCTCACTAAGAGGGAGTGTTGAGATTTTGGGGTAGCATCGAATGTGCTCTAGCTCCGTAATTTTGTGGAGGAGCTGGAGTACATGAGATCTCCAAGACCCATAAATCGTTTGGAGAAATTCTACATGGTTTAAGAGTTATTCAAATAATTAATCTTTTTAATTAAGGAGCCTAAGTCTAACTTGGGAAAATTAAAAGATAAAAGTGAATTAAATTAATCATGTGATGAGAATGTTCTAAGTCACGCGGATCAAGCAACTTCTAATCTTAGTCGTTGATTAGAGATTATATCATGGCCGTTGGTTTTCCAATGAGAAAAGTATAAGAGAAGGGCTTGGGTTCAGTTGGAAAACACACACATTGGCAGAGCACTGAAGCTAAGCTGAAATTTTATGGTGTAGTTTGCTAAGAATTTTAGGAAGAGTTTGCAGTGCAGCAAGGGGCAGTATTGGCGAGGGGTTCTGAATCCAAGGCCAAGAATACAACAGTAGCAGAGAGGCAACATATCCAACAACGTAGATGGTAGCTAGTGCTACGCAGTCCAGCTAGAACCCTGTCAGGGGTAGCGCAGTGGCAGCAGGAGCCACGCAGGTCTGACGCAGGCCCAGTCAGGGGATTGTAGGGGCAGCATAAGCCCAAAGAGGGTGACGCTGGCCCTTCCAGAGTAGTGCAGAGGCTGACGCAGGCCAGTAAGGTTTTGCAGAGGGCTGAGGAGCAGCGCTGGGGTTTCCGGTGGGCCAGAAAGGGCTCGAGTTCTGTAAATCCCTTTTGAGGGAGTGAATCAACTATATCTTTTGTTTCAAAGTGAAAGAGGTATTTTTCCGTGGTTTTATCCATAGGGCCAACCATCTCTGGTGCCCATAAATTTTTGTATTCATATTCTGCATAATAATAAAACCCTCCAGAGTTAGCTGCATCGGTTTTCCCACATTGGGTTTTTCCGGGGACATTTGTCCGAAAAAACTGTGTCACTTTGTCATATGAGTGTTATATTCAATAAATGATCTGTATGTGTAGGTTTCTATTTGTGTTTACTTCAAAAAAAAAAAATTTTCTGAATATTCAAATGAATAACTTGTATAAATAATCAAGTAGGAGAAGTAAATCAATGGTTAGCAGTAGGGTTTCTTAGATTAAGAAATTTTTACATTGTGTAGCAATGTTTCCAAGGTAGTTCCTCTAGTGTGTGAAGAATGCTTTCTTGTAATTTTGGAGACTCTAAAAAAGGGCTTTGATAGCTTTCATATCCTAGGCTTCATCTAATCAACAAGATGAAACTCTTTTAGATCATATGGATTCATTGGTTCAATATGTTAGGTGATTTTCTTCTCCTTTAATTTCTCAAGCCCAAGGTGACCCAAGAAAATCAAAGGGTTATTAATGGTTCAACAATGTTTCAACATGGTTGACCGACATCGAGGCAAATAAATGGAATGTTGGCATTATGGTGTGCATGGTTCCAACTAGTTGATGTTGGCATTGGTTCATGATGGCAGCTAGCTTATGTTGGCATTGATGTAAACCCTATGTAATCTAGTTGATGTTTGGATACCTTCATTGTAGCATGGTTTGCAGCTAGTTGAGTTGGTATTGAGATGGTTATGTTGGCATTGATGTCAACTCTTGATGTCAGCCTTTTGAGAGTGGTCAGATGATGGCATTGGTATGGTTGATGGTTCCTCGTGTGCTAGTGGTGTTCATGGAGGTGTTGCCTTGAGTTTTCTTGTGTTAATATGTTAGCATGTGCATTGATCAGAGGCATTGTTGATGTTGCTACAGGTGGATGATGCAAATCTACATGTGATGGAGATGATGGCTTAGTTGTCATTCATGTTGTTGTGATGACACACTTTTTGAGTTGGCATATTAGGTCTTCATACTTATGCTCATGGAGATGATTTGTTGTAGTGTGATGGCCCTATGTTGATGATGTAGATGTGCTACAAAGTATTGCAAGTCTGTCAAAGGTGTTGCAGCTTGTGGAGATGATTTTTGGAGAGTGGAAGACTTGTTAGCACTCTTTCCAACCTTGTTTGTTGGCCCTTTAGGTCAACTTGGAAAATGACACTTGGGAGACATGTTTGATCAACTTATAGATGTGTTAGAAGCTATGTCAGAGGTTCGAAGGCTTGTACAGGTGCTTAGAGAAGAAGAGAATTAGTTTTTGGGAAGTTTGGAGCCCAAAAGAGTGAGAAAAAATGAAGCTTTTTTGGCATGGGCTAGTTTCCTTCATAGAAGCAACGTACATACGCAAGTTTCCTTCACAAGAGTAGTCTATGCATTGCGAAAGTGATTTTTCACCGCATTCTTGGCACTGATTTGGTAAAAATTGACTTGGTAATTCCCAAAAGCTTCGAAATTAATTGGATAATGCCGAAAAAGGTTTGAAAAGGTCCTCCAATGACGTGAACACCTTGAGTGCACAACTAATGATGTTAGTGGATCTATTTGGTCCAATTTGTGCACCCTTGATCCTAGCCCCAAGCTCAATTTCGTCCTACAGGTTTTATATTCTTGTCTTTGGAGCTTGGTGGATGTTGTTGGTGTGTAGATTGTGGAGTGTATGTGTGTAAGAGAAGGTTGCATAGAGTGAGTATGCTTCAAAACTATTAGAAAGCATAGATGCTTCAGTGAGTGAGTGTAATGGCAGTTAATGGAGCAGATTTCTGAAGTGGGCATCAATATTCAGATCAAATTTGAGGCTATTGTAGCAGAGATTGTGTGGAGAGTTTTTGCATGCTACTGGAGTATATTTTATTGGTGACTCACATTTGTTTTTTTGGGAGTTGCTAATGCGTTTGACACATAGCCATAGTGTCTTATGTTGTTGATTGTATTATGCATCAATTATATTTTGCAGTGAGGTTTTTTTTTTTTTTTTTTTTTGGCCAGATTTGATGTGGCCATTGTTTTGCTTGAGTGAAGAGCATATGTTTGTGATTTTCTATTTGATTTTATGATTATATCTTGCTGCTAGAGCTCATATTGCAGAGTTGAATCGAGTTGAGCATAAATTCTTGAATCCATTTTGAAAATAGATTAAAGGAGGTCTACTTAGAGGAGAGGAGCAGTGACTTCGTGGATGTGGAGCAGTGATTGTGAAGTTTCAACGAAAGGAACAATTTCTCAATCCAATGGTAGTTGGATATTGCAATCGGAGTTGGGCGAGTATCGATTTATCATGGTGACTTTCAACAAATGGTAATACGTAGATCCGTGGAGAACATAGTCATCTGAGATTACCAATAGAATTGAGTATCCAGGATGATAGAAGTCATTGATTGTATATGAGGTCGAGTCTCTTGACTGATGGGAGTCAATCATCTATGTAAAAGACATGTTTTGTTTAATAGACGATTCAGAAAATCACAACAACAACAAGGGTAGTTTTTTTTCCCGATGATGGGTTTTCCACTAGATATCTTGTGTCCCATGTGTTCATGCTTTTTTGTGTTCTTGTTCATGGCTATGTTGCTCATATCGTGTATTTGTTGCTTATGATTTATTCATATATCTGCAAATGTTTAATGAGTTCATGCTAATTACTGTGTGTGATTCAGTAAAGTAAATAAAAGACAAAATTTGGTAGTAAGACACACTATTGATTCACCCCCACACCCCCCCCCCCCCCAAGTAGTGCTCAAAGGTTTCCAACAATTGGTATCAGAGCGGGGCTCTTGATTGATGGAGATTAGATCTGGGGTTTGTTGGCAGATTTTTTATTTTTATTTTTAAATGGTTGTCCTCACTGCTGTAAATTACAAGGTATGGCACAAAAATGTTAAATCTCAATATTTGTCTTGTGGATTTAACATTTGGAGAGTAGTATGTGAAGGTTGTGGCAAGGATTCAAATTGAGATGAAGTTTTGCTGAAAGATGCATAATCTACAAGAATCTTTATGATGATGATATGAAGAGACTAGTGCGTTTGAAACTTGCCAAAGAAATATGGGACAAGTTAGAATCCATATTTGGAGATGGTACCAACAATAATAAAGAAAATGAGAAGAAGAGCAACAAGAATAAGGGCCTTCGAAAGTAAGAAGCTAAATCACACGAGTCTTGTTATTCTAGTGAACATTGTTCAACAAATGATGAGAAGAGATCAAAAAATCATGAACCCAAAGGTATAAACATTAATGATTTTCTTTTGAGTTATAACTTTGATGATTCAGGTTTAGATCACGCTGAAGCACATAGTGAAGATGAGGATACTGTTAAGAGTCTTAGAGCTGAGATTTCTAGATTAACAATTGTATGCAAGGATCAAGAAAAGATGTTGTAGATCTGTGATGATAAGGAGGCAAAACTCCAGGAAGAGATTGTTAGCTGAAAGATTAAATTGGAAGAATCAAAAAAATTTGAGGAAGGCATGTGGAAGCAATACCAAGAGAAGGAAAAAGAGGTTGAGAAATTAGAAGCTGAAGTGGTGTCATTGAGAAAGCAGCGAAAGATGGAGAAGAACATTGTGAAATTGGATAGTTTGCTTGAGATCCAACGATCACCATTGGATAAATATGATCTTGTTTTTCAAAAGGGTGAATCTAGTTTGCATGCAGGAAAAAATTTCAAAGAAGAACCCAAGAAACCTGTAGCAGACAATACTATTAGCAAGAGTGAAAACCAAGGAAACAAGAAGCAGAACCAGCAACCGATCAAGCAACAAAATAAGCAACATAGAAGAAAATCTCAAGGAGCACCTACATTTAGAAGATTTTTTTCTCCAAGAGGAGATTGTGGCAGATCTATACAATTTCAAAGAAATCAAAGCCCCTTCATTCCTTTGATTAGTAATGTTGAGTATTACAACTACCACAAATTTAGGCATATTGTAGCTAATTGCTGGAGCAGAACGTATAGGTCAAATCATCGAAGATTGCAACAATATCAACAGCCAAGGATATTGGCCAACAGGTATAGTTGTGATTTTTATCATTATTGTTATTCATGTCACTTATTTGGCCATAAGGCAATAGATTGTAGGTCTAACTGATGGAGGAAAGGAAAATTTTACGCAAGGTTTAGATCTGGCATGAACAAAAGAAGATTTGATCTTCTTGGCAATGTGGAGTTTTATACATTCCATAATTTTAGCCATATGGCAAGAGATTGTTTGTTTTCACATTATTCAAGCCAAAATCAACAAAAGCAGCAAAAGCAAAGGAGACCTAGCAAAAAACCAGTGAAAGAAGGAAAAAAGCAAGTGAAGAAAGAAAATAAGTAGCCAAAGACCATGTGGAGAAAGAAGGAGCAATAACTCTTCAAGTAGTGAAGAGCATCCCCTCTTGCGGTCCATGATTATTTCTTGCATATTTACAAGAGGACTGCAGAGTTCATGAGATTTTCATATCCTCAGGGGGAGCGTATGGTAGCTTGATAAGTATAAGATGTTGCAACAACATATGATGAGGTCATTTAAGCCCATGCACTTTCAAGTCCATAGGATCAACCTGTTTGTTGGAGATATATTGAGCTCAGGGGGAGCTATGCATGGTATTGAGATTCATGATTTATTTTTTATCTTTCATTCCTTTCCTCTCATGTGATTGTAGTAGCTTTATATGTGTTTTCATGAGTGAAATAAATTACATTTTTCAGCCACATATATGTTTTTGGTCTCCACTAACAGCTGGTTGAAAATATGTGCAACTATGCATAGATTGTGATCATTACTTCAGAATGTATTGAGATGACTTGTGACATGGACCAACCATGTATAGGTTGTTATATGATGATTACTACAACAATGTATTTGTTATTTCTTCATCATTATGTATTGGTTGAGAGTCCCGTCTTTAGTATGAGTCATCATGGTGATAGACCTATTTTGGAGGAGTATCATGACTCAGTTCATTTTGCAGCCACATCTATGGGCTAATGATGATTTTATAGTGACGTTTTATTATGTTTTGGGTCATTGGTCCATATAGGATGATCACAACAACTATGTATTTATTGACATATTCATGTAAAATGCTCATGAAGCCATGTACTTGTATTGTACTATCTTTTGGGCCATTTAGTCATGAGTCATGAGGTCAAGTTATGGTCATATGAGAGAATGTATGAGGTTTTTATATCACTGCTACAACCATGAAATTATCAATTTATATGTCACTTGAGTCATTTTCATGTTTGGTCTTGGTCCATATGGTGCTTCTTTCTTAGTAAGGAAGCAAATGTTTTAGTGGAAGCAATTACTACAAATTGTAGATGGCATGTGCTCAGGGGGAGCATTATTTGCTCTTATTACTTTAACCATACATTGTTGGCATTATGATATGTTTGGAGGTGTCTGATGTGCCTCATGAAATGCTATGATAGTTGGGCTCTTGGCCTCATGTTATGCTCGGAGATATTTGGTAGTTTCTACTATGTAGTTGTGGTGGAGATTGTGTGTTGTTGCCTATTATATGATGATGCTTGTTGATGCTTGTATGGTTGCCTCATGTTGGCTTATTGTTGTTGCTGCTATAGGTTGTTGGTTGGTATGCTCCTCTAGATGATGATTGGTATATTTATTGTTTGTTGCTACTGATGTGGAGAGACATGGATGTTTGTTGATGTGCATTACTTTTCACGCATGTAGAAATTAGTTACTTCAGTGTTTGTGCTCTAGTTTTTTTTTCCTATTCACATGGAGTTGTTCCTTTGCTATTGATATCAAAGGGGGAGTGATAGAGGAGATTGGTCTAGAGGTTGTGTGTGGTTTCCATCAATGCCAAAGGGGGGTATTGTTGGCATTATGGTGTGCATGGTTCTAACTAGCTGATGTTGGCATTGGTTCATGATTCCAGCTAGCTTATGTTGGCATTGATGTCAACCCTATGTAGTCTAGTTGATGTTTGGATGTCTTCATTTTAGCATGGTTTGCATCTAGTTGAGTTGGAATTGAGATGGTTATGTTGAAATTGATGTCAAATAATGATGGAAACCTTTTGAAAGTGGTCAAATGATGGCATTGGTATGGTTGATGGTTCCTCATGTGCCAGTGGTGTTCATTGAGGTGTTGCCTTGAGTTTTCTTATGTTAACACATGTTAGCATGTGCATTGATTGGAGGCATTGTTGATGTTGCTACAGGTGGATGATGCAAATATAAATGTAATTGAGATGATGGCTCAGTTGTTATTCATGTTGCTATGATGGCACACTTGTTGAGCTAAAATATTAGGTCTTCATGTTTATGCTCATGGAGATGACTTGTTGTAGTGTGATGGTCCTATCTTGGCCCTTTACTTATAAGGGGTCTTGATCGGGCCTATGGTAGACCTTATTCAGTGGGAGATCTACGGGATCGATTCTTTCAGTGAAAGAAGATGGAAAAAAGTGGAAAGGTAGAGATCGGGAAATTTAATGGTCAAAGCTTTGAGTTGTGGAAGCTCAAGATGGAAGATCTGTTGGTGGGACGAGAGTAGTGGATTGTTGTAGATCTAGGTACAACACCAACAAGAATGTCAACAGAAGAGTGGGCGAAGTTAGAATGGAAGGAGAAGAGCATAATACGATTGTGTCTCTAAGATTTAATAATGTTAAATGTATCATGGGAAGCTATGAAAAATGATTTGTGGGACAAGTTAGGGTATTATACGAATCTAAGTCTTTGGTGAACAAACTGTTCCTGCAGAAATATTTGTATAACACGGATGAAGGATGGAGACTTGGTGATAGAGCATCTGAATTCCTTTGATATTTTGGTAAGCCAATTATTATTTGTTGATATAAAAATTTCAAACGAAGATAGGTGTATCAATTTGTTGTTTTCTCTACCATATTTGTAGGATAGTTTGGTTGTTGCAATAGGTAGAAATATAACTACCTTGAAGTTTGATGAAATAGTCTCAAAATTGTTATTGGATGAGATGAGATGAGATGAAAAAATATGGATATGCCTTGTCTATACAAGGATGGTCCCAAAGCATAAACAAAAATAAGTCCTTGAGTGGGAGATCTAAATCTCCAAAAATACCTCTAAATGTGTGCTAGAAATGCGGAAAGGAAGGGAACTACAAAAAGGACTACAGATCTAAAGCTCCTGAGAAAGGAAAGGGATCTGATGATGCTCCTTCTGCAGAGGCAAAAACCACCTCGGATGAAGGTGGGGATGTGTATTTGGCTTCTTCTTCAAATACACATGTAGATCATGAGTCATGGTTGATTGACTCGAGTGCATCCTTTCACTTCACTCCCCATAGGGAGTGGTTCTGCGAGTATGAGAAATATGATGGTGATGTCTTCCTAGGGGATGATAGGAAGGCCAAAATCATCGGACGTGGAAAGGTCAAGCTGAAGCTGCAAGGTGGAAGGATTATAACACTTCCTGGTGTTTTGCATATTCCTGCATTGGCCAGAAATCTGATTTCTGTAAGCAAGATGGATGATGCAGGTGTAAAAACAGTGTTCGAGAAAGATGCCTGCAAGATGGTTCGGGGAGCACTGGTATTAATGCGGGGAGTTCGGACTGGAACTCTGTACAAGCTACAAGGTAGCACTGTTATTGATGGGTGTAACAGTTATGTGGTTCTTGAAAATGGAGCGGAAAGCTTAGCTGTCTCTGGAGAAAAGACCATGCTATGGCATCAAAGGCTTGGACATATTGGAGAGAAGGGCCTTCGGATACTACATAGAAATGGTATGGTAGAAGGTATGTCTAATTGCTCTCTGGATTTTGATTTCTGTGAACATTGTGTATATGGGAAGAAAAATCGGGTGAGTTTTCCTTTTGGTGCTAAGAGGGCGAACAAGATATTAGAACTTGTGCACAGTGATGTGTTTGGACCTGTGTCAGTTCCATCACTGGGAAAGTCTGTGTACTATGTTTCATTCATAGATGACTTCTCAAGGAATACATGGATATATTTTTTGAGGAAGAAATCTAAAGTCTTTGACAAATTTAAAGAATTTAAGGCTCTGGTGGAAAACCAGACAGAGAAGAAGATAAAGGCATTGAGGACAGATAATGTCGGGGAGTTCTGCAAGAAGGAATTTGAAGGGTTAAGAAGTGTGGTATAGCACGACAAAAGAATACTCCACACACACCTCCAAAAAATGGAGTTTCAAAAAGAATGAATAGGACGTTAATGGAAAAGGAAAGAAGCATGCTTAGTGGTGTCAGGTGTTCTAGTGCATTTGGCACG
The DNA here is from genome assembly GCA_034641835.2 of Pinus albicaulis. Classification (NCBI taxonomy): domain Eukaryota; kingdom Viridiplantae; phylum Streptophyta; class Pinopsida; order Pinales; family Pinaceae; genus Pinus; species Pinus albicaulis. The sequence continues at coordinate 98,471,423 of CM076569.1, forward strand.
TGGGTGTACGAAATGCACTGTGCTTCGTAGGGGTGGTTGCTTTCCTATAAGCATGTAACAGGGAAAAATGAGTTGTTAGATGGTTAGTGAAACATCATAACATTTAGAAAACTAGGTATAAAACACAACATGCTACAATAGAGGAGGAAACAAGAAACAACAAATACAAATACAATACAAGCTCAATATCGAGTTTAAACAAACTAATAATACCAACGAAGAACATATCTCCTTTTATTAGTTGCTGGTGGTAAAAAAAGGTAGGACACTAAAACACTTGCAGTGAATCCTTAGAGCTATGGAGCTCTAATATTAAAATAAATGAGGGCTCTTCCCTTAAGCTTCATGCAAGCCTCTCTCTCTGCTTGAATGAGTGGTAGGATAATGGAAAACTGATGCATTTCAAATCATCAAGTATAAATCCCATCATAAGACAAAGAAAACACTCATTTTCTCTCCCAACCATCGAGCTCAAACTCCCTCAGCTCAAAGAATCAGTTTGCAGGGTGAAATTTCAAAATTTGGGTGGCGATGCGCTCCTGGAGGTTGGGCGATGCGCTCCTGGAGGTTGGGCGATGCGCTCCTAGAACTAGCGCCGTGCTCCTGGAAGAGGGTGCTTCGTTCCTGGCAGTGAGGCGCAACGCTTCTAGAACTGGTGTTACGCTCCTAGCCAGTTTCATCCACAACCTTCAAAACTTCACACAGCTGCTCCAAACCACCAACAAAGGGTTTCTTCACCTCAATACAAGTAAGCAACACCAGTTGTGCCCTCCTAGCATTTGCCGTTTGCAAGATTAAGGTGTTGAATCTCTCATTCAAGTTTTTCAAGTGTTTAAGCTAAGAAACCCTAGATTTCATTCCTACAGCCTTAATTTGTTCCCTAAAACCTTGCATTCCCTTCCCATATCACATTAAACCGTGATCCTATCCCTACATCACTAAGTCCCTGTTCCCAAACCACATTTCCTAAAGCCCTAGCTCCTAGACTACAAAATTTTTTAGGCAGTTTTCCTATACCTGTAATCAAATTTCCAATCTCATTTCCCTATGTATTTTAGTCCCATATCAGTCCCCTAAGTTCCCTAACCCCATTCCATATTCCCCCAATTTTTCCCACTCCCATCCCCACTCCATAAACCTATTTTCCACCCTCCTATCCCTTCCCTAAGATTTTAAAATCAAAAACACTATGGAGGAGGAAGACAGAGATTACATGGAAGAAGATGAGGACAGAGAGGAAAGGAGACCTCACAAAGGAGGAAGAATTTTGAGGCTTGAGCCCACCAACACCAGAGAACTGATGGCCTCACCTATGACAGTCCCTTGCTTTGAATATGTTGGTTGCCTTGATTTCTGTAAAATGATCCAAAGAGTTCAACACCACCTTGTTTTGAGAAGAGTTTTCATTTCAAACTTGAAAGACAATCAGGTGACCTTCACCATAACCACACCTATGATTGTTGCTGCCACAGGGATACCAAACATGGGTGAGAAGTGGTTTAAAGCCAAAGACCTGGATGACCAGTATTATGAACCATTCATCAAACCAAGGTACATAAATGAGAGAAAGAGAGTCTTCCCTTTCAGTTACCTTCTTGATAGGTATACCCTCATGATGAAAATCATCATGAAGTACTTCTCTTATGAAGGAAGGTTATACAAACTTTACACATATCATATTAGACTACTCATGCACTTCACAAGAGTCAATTTTCTCAATATCCCATACTATTTGTTCAGGAGCATAGAAAAAATGGTCTACATAGTACCGAAGAGAGAATACGATCAGAAAATGAAGAGCCTCTTTCATCACTCTTTGATCAAAATCATTGTATTCCATCATCTAAATTAGTTTTACATTTCATGGGATACCTTCATTGCCAATGATGTTTTCACTGCTCCATAAACACAACATGTTGAAATCATCCATCCTTCATCTCAACCCTCTGCATCTATTCCTCCATCAGATCAACCTACTAGACCCATATCATCACCATCATCAGTATTTCAAAGTCATATCGGGTCATCTAATAGAGTTGTGGTCAAAGAACCTAAAAATAGCAAAGAGGCGAGAAAGAAAAATAGATCAAGACCTATCAGAAGGGACCTAGGTAGGTGTTTTCTCCACAGATTGTCGAAGGGGTCTTTCCTTCTTCATCAGCAAAACAAGTACAAAAGGGAAATCAAAAGCAGAAAGAGGCAGTTGCGCATGAGGAATTCATGCAAGAGGATGAGGACCCTCATGATGAGGAAATAGATTTTAACCTAGTTTAATTGGATCAACAGGATGATCACGAGGACTCAATATTGATTGTAAAAGAGAATGATTCCCAAATTAGAGAGTTGCAAACTAATTTGGATAGAGCTCAGTTTTTCATTTCATTTCTTGAGCACAAGAATAAGCAGCTGAAGGATCAGCAAGTACTTATGGAGCTAGAGCTGCTAAAAAAAAAAGAGAGGTAAAGACATGATGCCACTTGATGATCCTGATCAATATGAAATTCAAACCAGCAGAACAAGACCAAAGACAAGGGGTCTTAAGAGGGCTTTACAACAACAGAATATTAAGGATGAAAAACTCACTTTTGAGGAGAGGATTGCCAAGGAGGTTGAAAATGACAGAGAGATATGGCTTGATAGGGTCAACATACACCTTGAGAAACTAATCCATAATGAAAAACAAGACAACATAATGATTAGAAACATGTCTAACAGGTATATTGCAAGAAACAAGGCCTATAGAATTAAACTCAAGCAATTGCAGGAGAAACATAAGCAAACCCTAGCCAAGAAAAAGGGAAGGAGACAAGCTTGAAATACTTGCAGAGGCATCCCTCATTGCTTAACACACTTCATCAGGCTTCCATGGAACAATTTTGAAGATTTTTTAGCAAATTTTTGAATTTTTGGGTTTTTGCAAACTTTTGACAATTTTAGCACAGCTACACTGCCAGGAGCGCAACACCTAGGCGTTGCACTTCTTATAGGAGGCTCCAAATGAAAAAAAAAGTGTATCACTAGATTTAAAAGGAAAAAATAGTCAATTTAGGCACTTTTTATAAGCAAATTTGGGCAAACTGGCGGGGAAAAAGGTCAAAAAACACCCTAAAAATAATGTTTCTGCCCTGTTTTTTAGCTAGGTGTTGCGCTCCTTATTAGTATTGGGAGATTGACTTTTTTTAGGGTCAAAAATTATCATTTTTGGAAACCAGGGAAAGTTTTGGAAAACAAAAAGGACAAGCTTTCCAATGAGCTATCCTGAGCTCAATTTCAACATCAACAACCCATTCAAATGTTGAGCTGAAGATGGTGCTGTGCTCGTGACACTCGCGCTGCGCTCCTGACCATTCTCTATTTTTCCTATTTTTTTCTAGTTTTCTCAGTTTCACCATGGAAAATCATGTTTTTAACAACGTAAGTGATGGATGTAAATTTAATTATGATGTTTTTTAGTTACCTATGGATAAATACATTATGTAAAACTCTTTGTGAGGATTGATGAATTAGTTTCACTAAAGTCAGGGATGAGTCAGTTTGACCTCCCTACACTCTAGGTTTGTAGTTCAGAATTTTATGGATTAGCTCCACAACTTAGGGATTCAACCCCTAAGGTTGGGATAAGTTGTTTCATGTCTATATATTTCAATAATTGACTCATTTCACAGGTTGGATGTTGTTGTATTTATCAGAGACACTAGTGTATTCAGATTTTGGTAGGAATATATTGGATGAGTTGCAACTATTCTTTTGGGATTCATATGGTACTGTAATTTGGCATATTTTCTTCTTATATTACATATGTATGAATGTTTTGTACTTTCCATGTTCATTCGAGTTATATGATATTTTTTATTCTCAACTTTGATAAGCAGAATACATATTTTATGCTCTGTTTTGGGAGAATCACCATAATTTGTTTCATTTATTCAGTTTAAAAGGAATTCATGTATTTTCATGCTCTTTTTAGCACCTCACCAGTCTAATCCATCTCACCTTAAAACCCTAATGTGTTAAATTACCTGCCTACCTTGCTGCATCAGAGGCCTGCAATTCTGATCTTATTTGCCCTCACCTAGTTACCTCTTTGACCTAATTCACTCATCCAGCACCCAAATCAACCAATAAAAACCGTTGTGGTACTATACCTAGCCTAAAACCTAATTGATCCATCCCTCCAAACTTTGATCCCTTGGAGAGAGCCCTCCCTTGCCTATTAGGGCTAGCTACTTGGAAAGAACTTAGTCTGTAGTTACCTTTCCTAGTCTCTTCTCAGCCTCGAGATTCGGTGGAGTACTAAAATTTTGGTGACCATACTAGGGAATAAAATTGTCAGATATTCCCTATTTCTACCATTATTTCTTCAAATTCTTGGCCTCTGGATGATAGGTCTAAGATTTCGTTGAGGCCGACATGGAAAAGTTGCAGAGAAAACGAGTTGTTGAATAGTGAACATTCTGGCTTCGAGGAGATACACCAGATCAAATCCTGATCCTCACCCAGATAATCCAGTCAAACATATAGAGAGGCTTGTTCAGAAGCATAGATATCAAGCTACAAAAATTCAGTCAGATCCAATCCCATTGGTAAGATCTTCTTCGATGCCTTTTAAAGTTCTATGTCTCGAAGATATACCATTTGAATTAAAATTTGAGTTGTCATTGTTTCGATCTAAGTCTGAAACCTCATTAGTTGACATAGTCTTTGATCCATTAAGGCTCTATGAGGTCAAGTCATTATCTGAATTAGATCTTAGTTCCTTAAAACTTGAAGAAAATTTATCCTTTGAAGAAAATAAGTCTAAATCAGACTTTGACACTAAAGTTTGGTGTCAATTTTATAAACTTGAAAGTTTATCAAACCAACCCGTACCCGGTCGGAAAAGTCATAATCCGGTATCAAAAGAATCGTACCTATCTAGACACAGCGACGATCAATTGTGTTTTTCGATGCGGGGCAAACCTGCTACTGCCCAAAATCATACTTGATTTATATAAAACGTAATTCTTGTTTCATGTCAAGAAATTTCACTTTCTGGCAAATTCAACTCATGCGGAAGCCTCTTTGTTACAAAATAAGACAATGGTTATACAACCATTCAAATGGTGATATAAAAAACTTCAAGGTTCTCTTTACAATTTTAAAAACCCACAACTCTCACACCAAAGTTTGTTTCACAACTATAAGCCTTTGAATAAAGTCTTATAAAAGACTGTAATTAAAAACCATTGGATTTAAATCTCCAGCGTTATAAACCCAATTCCACAAATCCCAATCACATGGATATTATGCATCCAATTACTAATTCAGTGCCCTCGCATGTTTGAACTCCACTTATACATGAATTCATAATTTAAGAAAACTAAACCAATGCATCAAAATTTTCCCATGTTCATATGAACTCACTCCTTACATATTTTCCAGTTGACATTAAAATCCTCAACACCAAACAAACACAGTATTATGCCAATTCACCTTACCCATTCAATCACTTGCAAAACGTGATCATGATCAACTATGGAGGCACTTTCACCTTACGCATTCAAGGATTTATCCAATCTCGGCCACTACGATCTTAACATATGATCTTTAATCGATTCAACGAGTTTTAAAAACAATAGTACGCGTCTTTTCCTGGCAATCTCCCTTATTAAATTGAAATTTCAGAAACCAGTATCATTAGAGTCGATTTCATCATTTCGCAATCATAACCAGGCGGCTACCATATAATTTGCAACGTAAATTCCAATTTTTTCTGCTCTGTGTTTAACAACTCAGACTACTGGAACGCTTTCATCCAACTCAGACATCAACTGCAATTCAATTAATTAGTATAACAGAGTTTGATTACAATCGACGCTTTTGATTCCAGCAAACAAGATCAGTTTAGTTTAACGCATTCAATAGTCAAACTTTATTTCAATTCCAGTCAAACCATAAATCGATTCAATCAATTTTATTTCGAGCGCACCTATGTGTTACTGTTTAACACTAGTCATGTTGACTGAATGCCATTCAACGCTATTCAATCATTTCAACTGGTCTTTATAATGAAATGTAGCCTTTTAAATCAAATGCTGGGTTTGATATCCCACGTACCATGGCCTATATAGAAGTCAGTTATGCACAATATTAAGTCTTGTGGCTTCACGCACTAAACCAATGGCTATTTCTGCAATCGATCCACTATTTGACACACTAGAATCTGCATCTACCATAAAAAGATCAACGCATTCAACTATCACTCCACATCACCAGCGCAGTTAATAACAACAGTTGGCTTTTCATTAACGCATTAACATTCATCTCTTTCTGAATTGGATCTGTAATATAAAACTTGACAGTGATTTATAAAATCGAATCTCCATTCCACAAATCAATACATACAATTCGTCACAAACTCGTGGATCAAATTGTCTCACTTAACCAGCATATATAAACCAATCGAGACAAATAAGGTGAGAACACCCTCGTAATTAACAATCAAAGATTAGTCCAATCGATACAATCGACTTTATAGAACAATCCTAAACGGGCTTCTGCAGAAATTGAACTTCTTTCACAAGGACTAAACACCATTCCCTTACAACATAATAATTCCAGAATTCAAAAAGGAACGAATTCCCCTTCATTCATTGAATACACAAATTCAGTAATGGAAATTCACTTCAAAAAAAATCAAATGATGTATTAACACACACAACACTTACAATACAATTTCCTTCCTTGGCCTGATTTCCAATCATTTGGCCCTTTACAATTGCCCGAAGGCTTCCAAGTAGAACCCTGCTCTCTACTCACACTCTCACTCTCTTCAAAAATTTCAAGTGTATCTTCATCACAAAACCCACTCATATTTATACATAAATAATGAATTTAATTCACGCCAAAAATCTCTCCACCTAATCCTCAACTAAATCTATTTTAAATATATTTTAGGTGTGGACTTCAACAAAGTCCCATACATAGAATTCCTACTCCCTAACTTTGCTCCTAATTCTATTTCTCTCATACCCTTTTAATTAATAAAAGAATATTTACAAAATCCTCACTTTTCTAATTTATCTCCTATTTTATTTAAAATAACAAATTAATTAATAAAATAATAAAAATGTCACACCCCCCTTTATTACATATTAAAAAAATGAAAATTGCCCTTGATGCTCCTGCATCAGACTCCCAAGGTTGAAATTAAACATGATCGCATGATCACGTGTTCGGATCTGTGTATGCCTGGATCCCATATCTTGTGCTGTAACTTTCCACTTGTCGCTGCTTCTATCTGTTGTTCTTCTCCAGGTCTCCACACTTTATGCTGCATTGCCCCACTGGCTGTGCTCTCACAATCTTTTGTTGTCTTTCTCTTGCTTAAATTCTTCTGCTTTCTTGCTGTTGTCTGTTGTCTCTGAGACACCTTCATCATTAGTCTTCTGATGCTTTCAATTTCTATGTCCAACCTACTGCTGTTGCTTTCACTTCCTGTTGCTGTCGCTAATGTTGTCTCAGCTGTCACCATAGATGTTGTTGCCTCCCAAACTTCTTGTCCTTCTGCAACATTCTTTTTCTCATCACCTGCAAATTTATCTGGTTCAAATGTCTCCAGCAAACATTTCAGCCATTTCTTCTCAAGAATTTCATCATCATGCTGCAAATTAGTTCCAGCATAAACTTCATCTTCCCCTTCGACAATCTTCAGTAATTGTCCATCATCATCTTGATTGATTTTGGCAATCAAATCAAGTTCTTCAAACACTGTAGCCTCATCTTCTATCACTGTAGTAGTTCCAAAATTTTGTCCACCAGTCTTCTCTTGGCTATACAGACAAGCCAACTCTTTCTTTTCACCCATGGTAACAAGCCTCTGCTTATGAGACATGATTGTCTCATCTTCTTCCTGCAACAGTTCTTCTTCTTCCAAGACAATTCCAAGTGATGGACTGTCTTCTGCATCACCTGTAAACACAATCAAATTGTCAGCTTCAAAATCACAAGACCCAATGGTCTCACTTGTTGATTCGGTCACCAAGTTTTCTCTCTGCAGTTCCAAGTCTTCTTCAGGACTCAGGAAATCTCCATTGGCTTTCTCCTCAACTTTCTCTGGCAACACTTCAGTATGCTGCTCTGAGTTCCTTTCCAACTCCTTGGTCAGCACATCAGTATGCCGATTTGCATTCATCATGAGACTGTCAGCTAGTCTCTCTTTCTTTCCAATCTCTGCTTCATGACTGTCATTCATGAAAACTTTCTTGCCTTGCTTCATCATCAAATTATCTTGTACATAAGTCCTCTGTCTCTCCAATTCTCTTCTCTGAAGATCTAGTTTCCTATACAATTCAACAATTTAATTAGGAGTAGAACTTGGAAACTTTACACAATTTTCCATACCTTCACCAGCTCTTGACCAATCATCAGCTGGTCCTTCTCTCTCTGCACCAATATTCTGATTAGACTCCTTTGTCTTCATTCCCTCCTGAGATCTTACTATCTCAGCATTGATCTGAACAGACTTCAGATTCAGCTCTTCTTGAACAAACTCTAAAGCTTGCTCATCTCCCTGTGCTGTACCTGCAAACATACACAACTCATTAGTTTTTAAACCACAAGACTTTTCAGTCTTGACTGCTTCCTCCAATAATTTCCTTTGAACAGATCTGCGTGTGGAATCTTCAAATTCCATCTATGGCTCAAGAACTCTAAGTTCCTCCTTTAATAAGGCAATCACACGTTGCCTCAACTTCATCTGCAATGGTTTCCAGATCACTCTCTTTCCCTTCAGTGGAAAGATCCATCCCCCATTCTGATTTTCCTGCTCTTGCAACCATTCTTCTAGTACCTACAATTGTACTTTCATTACTGCAATCTCTCTTTCTCTAACTTCATCAGTCATCTTACCTCTGTGGCATTCCTCTGAACCTTTTCTCTGATCCTCCATGATCATCTTCTCCATGAGTTTCTCACTCACCATGAGTTGCACAAGCCTCTGCAACAGCAAGCTCTCCTGCTGCCCCTTACCTCACCAATCTGCTTCACTGGATCTGGTCTTTTGGTAAGTACTTGGTTCACTGCCTCTGGAACCTCTTGAGCACTCTCTCTGCTCTCTCTAGGCTATCTCTTCACTCACCTTCTTCTTCAGGACACTGCAATTGTCCTCCCTATCCAGCCTTTAGCTGAATGTCAGGTTCACTGCCATCATCTTGTTTGCAACCATAAACTTTAATCACAAATTTCAAATCAGAAAATCATCTCACCTTTAAGATCCTGCATGATCTTGTCCTCCATTCACTTCTGCAATCATGTTCACTTGCAATTGTGTAGCTTGCATATCAGATTTATAATCTGATCTTCCTTTCAGCCTTCATCACACATTCAAATAAAACACACTTCAACGAAAACCTTCACGCATTCATTTAGAAAAAAACAAACATCTTCAATTTCAACAGAGCCAAGCTCTGATACCAAAATTGATGCAGGGCAAACCCTGCAATACCCAGAATCACACTCCCAGATGCATATAAAAATGAAAATTCTTGTTTCATGTCAAGAAAGTCCACTTTTTGGAAAATTCAATTCATGCGGAAGCTTCTTTATTACAAAATAAAACAATGGTTATAAACCATTCTAATGGTGATATAACAAACTTCAAGGTTCTCTTTACATTTTAAAAACCAACAACTCTCACACCAAAGTTTGTTTCACAAGTATAAGCCTTTGCATAAAGTCTTATAAAAGACTTAATTAAATACCATTGGATTTAAATCTCCAGCGTTATAAACCCAATTCCACAAATCCCAATCACATGGATATTATGCATCCAATTACTAATTTAGTGCCCTCGCATGTTTGAACTCCACTTATACACGAATTCATAATTTAAGAAAACTAATGCATGAACCTTTTCATATGAATTCACTCCTTGCATATTTGCCTTCTTAACATTAAAATCCTTAACACCAAACAAACACATGGTATTATGCCAATTCACCTTACCCATTCAATCACACACGCGTGATTCGATCAACTATGGGTAAACGCTGCATTCAAATATTTATCCCAATCCTAAACACTAAGGTTCTTTGCCTTGGTCTTTTAATCGATTCATTAAGTTTTAAAACAAGAGTCTGCGTCTTTTCCACAACGTCTCCACAATAAATTCAGCTACAGAACCAAGTATCATTAGAGTCGATTTCATCATTTCACAATCATAACCAGGCGGCTTCCATATAATTTGCAACATAAATTCCAATCTGTTCTGGCTCTTCGTTTAACAACTCAGACTACTGGAATGCTTCCATCCAACTTAGACATTGACTGCAATTCCATTAATTAGTGTAATAGAGTTTGATTACAATCGATGCTTTTGATTCCAGAAAACAAGATTAGTTTAGTTTAACGCATTCAATAATCAAACTTCATTTCAATTCCAGTCAAACCATAAATCGATTCAATCGATTTTATTTCAAGGCGCATCTATGTGTTACTGTTTAACACTAGTCATGTTGACTGAATGCCATTCAATGCTATTCAATCCTTTCAATCGGTCTTTATAATGAAATGTAACCTTTTAACTCAACGTTGGGTTTGATATCCCACGTGCCATGGCCTATATAGAATTTAGTTATGCACAAGATTAATTCTTGTGGCTTCACGCGCTAAGCTAATGGCTATTTCTGCAATCGATGCACTATTTGACACACCAGAATCAATGTGTCCAGACGTGGATTAACATTTACAGAAGTTAGTTTTTTTTAACGCCACACCAGAATCTGCATCTACCATTCGATATCGACTTACAAAATTGATACCACTCCACTTCACCGGCGTAGTTAATAACAACAGTTGGATTTTCATTAACACATTCAACATTCATCTCTTTTTGAATTGGGTCTGTAATATAAAACTTGACAATGATTTATAAAATCAGATCTCCATTCAAGTCACGATTTCCACACACGAATTTTGATATAGATTTATACTAACAGTGATTGGAATTTTTAATAGATTTAAATCCCTTTTTCTCAAAACTCATTCCAACTGTTCAATTATGTTTGAAAGCATAAATTCACCCAATTCATATGCGCATAATTCAACTCTCCATTACAGAATCTAACAAGAAATTTCCCAATCAACCAATATATATAATCTGAAACAAAACAAAATTACTTACAAACTCTTGTTTGGCCAGATATTCGAGATCTATGGCCGTTTACAATCGCCCGAAGGCTCCCAAGTAGAAACCCTCTCACTACTCACACTCTCACTCTCTCTGCAACTATTCAAGTGTGTTCTCCTCACAAAAACCACTCATATTTATACATAAATAATGAATTTAATTTACTCCAAAAATCTCTCCACCTAATCCTCAACTAAATCTATTTTAAATATATTTTAGGTGTGGACTTCAAAAAAGTCTCATACATAGAATTCCTACTCCCTAATTTTTCTCCTAATATATTTCTCTCATATCCTTTTAATTAATAAAAGAATATTTACAAAATCCTCACTTTTATAATTTATCTCCTATTTTATTTAAATATAACAAATTAATTAATAAAATAATAAAAATGTCACACCCCCCTTTATTACATATTAAAAAATGAAAATTGGCCTTGATGCTCCTGCATCAGACTCCCAAGGTTGAAATTAAACATGATCGCCTGATCATGTGTTCGGATCTGTGTATGCCCGGATCCCATATCTTGTGCTGTAAATTTCCACTTGTCGTTGTTTCTATCTGTTGTTCTTCTCCAGGTCTCCACACTTTATGCTGCATTGCCCCACTGGCTGTGCTTTCGCAATCTTTTGATGTCTTTCTCTTGCTTAAATTCTTCTGCTTTATTGCTGTTGTCTGCTATCTCTGAGACACCTTCATCATCAGTCTTCTGATGCTTTCAATTTCTATGTCAACCTCTGCTATTTGCTTTCACTTCATTTTATTCTTTGCGCTAATGTTGTCTCGGTATCTCATAGATGTTGTTGCCTCCCAAACTTCTGTCCTTACGCAACATTCTTTTGCTCATCACCTATGAGGTATACGGTTCAAATGTCTCCGACAAACATTTCAGCCATTCTTTTAAAATTTCATCATCATCTTGCAAATTAGTTCCGGCCGTAACCTTCATCTTCCCCTTCGACAATCTTGAGAATCTTGATAGTATCATCATCATCTTGATTGATTTTGGCAATCAAATCAAGTTCTTCAAACACTGTAGCCTCATCTTCTATCACTGTAGCAGTTCCAAAATTTTGTCCACCAGTCTTCTCTTGGCTATACAGATAAGCCAACTCTTTCTTGTCACCCATGGTAACAAGCCTCTGCTTATGAGACATGATTGTCTCATCTTCTTCCTGCAACAGTTCTTCTTCTTCCAAGACAATTCCAAGTGATGGACTGTCTTCTGCATCACCTGTAAACACAATCAAATTGTCAGCTTCAAAATCACAAGACCCAATGGTCTCACTTGTTGATTCAGTCACCAAGTTTTCTCTCTGCAGTTCCAAGTCTTCTTTAGGACTCAGGAAATCTCCATTGGCTTTCTCCTCAACTTTCTCTGGCAACACTTCAGTATGCTGCTCTGAGTTCCTTTCCAACTCCTTGGTCAGCACATCAGTATGCTGATTTGCATTCATCATGAGACTGTCAGCTAGTCTCTCTTTCTTTCCAATCTTTGCTTCATGACTGTCATTCATGAAAACTTTCTTGCCTTGCTTCATCAGCAAATTATCTTGTACATAAGTCCTCTGTCTCTGCAATTCTCTTCTCTGAAGATCTAGTTTCCTATACAATTCAACAATTTAATTAGGAGTAGAAATTGGAAACTTTACACAATTTTCCATACCTTCACCAGCTCTTGACCAATCATCAGCTGGTTCTTCTCTCTCTGCACCAATATTCTGATTAGATTCCTTTGTCTTCATTCCCTCCTGAGATCTTGCTATCTCAGCATTGATCTGAACAGACTTCAGATTCAGCTCTTCTTGAACAAACTCTAAAGCTTGCTCATCTCCCTGTGTTGTACCTGCAAACATACACAACTCATTAGTTTTTAAACCATAATCTAGTATCAACAAGAGTCAATACCTTTCTTGACACACTCACAGTCAGTTGTTGTTTCCTGTTCCGCACCATCCACTTCTTCACCTATTCAACAAACTCTTCCTATTGTTACTCCAATAGTCCATTCAACAGGAATTATGGCCAGATTTGCATCCCTCATCTTACTAGGTCAAATCCATGCCTTACCTCAGGGTTATGGCCAGAGGCTACCACTATTTGATGAAAATTCTTCAATCACTGCAAAACAACACATAGTTAAAGTCATTGACTTTATTGATTTGGAAGAAGTAAATGAAGACGATGCAAAAATGAGAATCATAGTTCAGTTTTTTTCAGGAGAAGTTAAAGTATGGTTCAAATCATTAAATGAAAATTCTATAGCCACATCAAATCAATTGATAGATGCTTTCATAGCTAGATGGGAGGTAAATAAGAATCCATTACAAATCCTTTCTGAATATAAAAATCTGAAAAGAGAACCAAATGAATCAGTACAAGACTTCATTGTCCGATTTAATAGGGTATACCATTCCATTCCTAATGAGATTAAACCCCCTTCAGGGTTGGCCCTTTTGCATTACCCAGATGGTTTTGATCCAGACATGGCCAATCATTTGCGAGAAAGGAATCCTTCTACGTTATAACACATGCAGAAAAATGAAATTAGTGTAGAAGCTAATTTTTCCATAAAGAAGTAAAAAATGAAGGGTGAAAGGAGAGTAACTATTAAAGAGGAAGCATCGTCGTCTTCTGATGTAAAACTGGACACTTGAATAAGAACAATTGAGAGGATGGTCGACATGATGCCTATCACCGAAAGGCATCTAGAACCACAAGCTAGAAATCCTAACTTTAGAGGACATCAACAACAACCTCAATTCAGGATCAAGCAAAGGGAACATAGGGCACTTGAGCAACTAACACAGCCACAACAAATTCGGGCACCCTTGCAGCAAAATTATGCTCAAGGAATTAGAGAAGAAGAAGAAGATTATATTGTTGCAAAAAACCACTTCTTTATTGCTGATGGCCAGCCCATATTTTTTACTGAAGATGGAGAGTATGTCAAGAAGACGAATGTATCAAAGGAAGAAGTCTACATTTTAGCCCATGATCATCAGTTGGAAGTTGAATCTGATGATTATCAGCGAGGATAATTGAATGTCCTCATCTCACGACAGAGGAAATTTACATTTATAGGTAGAGATGTCCCAATAACTCAAAGCGGGCACCTCAACAAAAAATTACTCAACCAAAACAAAATTCTCAAGGTAATCAGACTAAAGGAAAATAACCTGCAACTAGAAATCATAACATAGACAATCAACCATCTACAATCTCATCAGGAAAAGAAAAGAACAGCCAAAGGAAAGAAGCTGCATCAATATATCATTCCGACAAAAGAGACATCACTAAAGAGGTAGAAAATTCACTCCTTTAAGCTTAGAAACTGAAATTTCCAAATTGAAAGTGTCAATACCTTTAACTAAACTTGTCAAGAGTAATCAGTACAAGTCTCATGTAGCCAAAATGTTAAAAGTTGATCCTTCGTCTGATATACTTAATGTCGATGATGACCAACTTGAGCTTATATTTGGTCCAGCAATAGACGGTCAGTTAGAGGATATTGAAGTTCCCCCATTCTATTTGAGTCTGAGAATCCACCAGAATATCCTTCACAATACCATGCTCGACTCTGGAGCTTCCCGCAATTTGATGTCAAAAGCCATTATGGAGAAATTGGGCCTAGATATCACTCGTCCTTACCATGACTTGTATTCCTTCGATTCAGGAAGAGTCCATTTTTTTGGTCTTATTAAGGACTTAGTAGTTTCCCTTGATCAAATTCCAGCAAAGAATGTCTTGATGGATGTGGTGGTGGCTGATATACCACCACAGTTTGGTATGTTGATGTCTAGATCTTGGGGAGCGATGTTGAGAGGCACTCTGTAGCTAGACTTCTCTTATGCCACCATCCCAGTTTTCAGACAATTGAGAAAGTTGTACCGGGAAACAAAGATGAAGTACATGATAACCAACAAAGAGAGGCCTAATAATCATCCAATAAATTATGTACATACAGATTTAGAATCTTTCATTTTGCTCAATGATAGTGGTTTGAATGATGTAGATAGTCAGCTTGTAGAAGTAGAATATGTTCCAGAGATTTATAATTGCATCAGAACATATTTAGAGAAGGGAAAAGATAAGCTTCCCAGTGTTTCAGAGTAACCATTTGATAAGGCAGAGGAAAGTTAAAATCAAAATCAAGAAGCATCTCGGACAGTTGAGACAAAACAACAATCAAAATTCCAACACTTGGAGGATGAAAAAGGTTTATGGACCATGGATTTTTATGGTGCCTTGGGGAAAGACGGGGCAGGCTTTGGAATTTGGGTCTGCAACCCTCTTCATCAGCTTGGTAAGGTTTCTGAGATTATTAGATTATGTTTATACAAACTGGCTTTTAATTGTTCTAACAACGAGGCAGAATATGAAGCATTTATTACCGGTCTCAAGATTTTGAAAAAGCTGGGTACAAGAATAATTTCAGTATATGGTGACTCCGAACTTGTGATAAAACATGTGAAAGGGGAATACCAGGCTAGGCATCCACGAATGAGATCATACAGGAATGCCAGACTGGATATCCTGAAGACGTTTCTAGAATACAATATTTCAGTAGTACCAAGAATTCAGAAGCTCATGGCAGATTTACTTGCTACATCAGCAAGTAATTTTAAAATCCCAATATTTTCTAACATAAAATTTGAAATTCATGTGAAGCATTGGCCTACAGTTCCTGATAACTTGCGATATTGGCAAGTATTTTGGGATGATCAACAAGTTAATAATTTTCTGCAAAGTGAAGGTGAGTTCGAGAATTCTGCAATTGACAAAGTTTATTACAAATATGATCAGGTCATCGAAGCAGCTCGGGTTGATATACTAGAGCTGAAGGATAACAATATTCCAAAGGGTCTCATACCTTTGGAAGAATTGTTTGATTAGGATGATGTAGCGAGGAAGCCAACATTGGTTCCTATAGAAAAAGGTGTGGAGGACTTAAACATTGGAACAACGAACAAGCCTAAGATGGTCAAATTGTTCAGGTCTTTGTCTTCTGAGGTAAAGGACAAGTACATTGATTTACTTTCTGAATTTTCTGATGTTTTCGCGTAGGATTATGTAGACTTGAAGGTCTGTAATAAAGACATCATACAACACACCATTCCAATTAAGCCTGATCAAAAGCCCTTTCGGCAAAAGTTGAGAAGGATCAACCCAAGGTTACTGCCATCAATTGAAAAATAAGTGAACAAGCTCTACAAGTCAGGTATCATTGTTCCTATAAGGTTTTTTGATTGGATATCTAATTTAGTCCCTGTAAGAAAGAATATTGGTGAAATAAGGCTTTGCATAAACTTCATAAATTTAAACAAGGTATCACTAAATGATAATTATCCCATTCCCAAAATGGATCATATATTACAATGAGTGGTTGGGGCTTCTCGAATGTCTTTTCTTGATGGATATTCGGGGTACAATCAGATTTTATTACATGAGAAATATGAGGACAAAAATGCCTTCACTACACCTTGGGGAATGTTCAAATATGAAAATATTCCATTTGGACTAAAGAATGCAGGGGCTACCTTTTAGCGTGCAATGGATATAGCATTTGCAGATGAGAAAGATGTTTTCCTAGTGGTATATTTAGATGATTTGAAATTTTTTTCCCATTCAGATGATGAACACTTGTATCACTTAAGGATTGTTTTTCAAAAATGCAGGAAGTTAGGAATCTCTCTTAATCTGAAAAAGAGCCTTTTTTCCATGGAGGAGGGCAAACTTCTCGGTCACATCATCCCTAAGGATGGAATCCGAATTGACCCTTCTCGGGTTAAGGCAATTAAACAGATTGATTTTCCATGGAGCAAGCAAGAAATTCAGGCTTTCAATGGTAAGATGAATTTCTTATGCAGATTTATTCCAAATTTGGCTGAGCGCCTTCGGGAAATGACCAACATGTTGAAAAAGGGCAATGAGGTAAAGTGGTCAGAGGATGCCAAGAAGTCCTTTAACACAATGAAATTTGCTATTTACTAATGCCCCTGTTTTAATAAGCCCAGATTATACTATTTATTTTATTATAATTTCATTCGCCTCCGAGCACACCATAGCTGCAGTCCTAATGCAAAAGAAGGGCAAGAATGAATAGCCCATTGCTTTTTTTAGTCGAACCATCAGGGATGTAGCTCTTTCGTACAATATCGTAGAGAAATAGGCTTTGGCTTTGATAAAAGCATTGAAGGATTTCCGTGTCTATATATTACATTCTCATACTTTGGCTTATGTCCCTAATGCAACAGTAAAATATGTTCTTATGCAGACAGATCTAGAAGGAAGATGAGGGAAATGGATAACAACGATGTTGGAATATGAGCTCGAGATCAAGCCCACAAAGCTGATCAAAGGTCAAGGTTTAGCAAAGCTTATGGCTGAGTCAAATCTGCATGTTTTAGATATCAATCTTATTACAAAATTGTCCGATGAGGAACAAGATGTCACTTTGATACAAGTATCTGATATGTTTCGTTCGTCACCTTGGTATTCTGATATTATATATGTGCTTCAGCATTTGAATCCTCCTCCGAGCATGACTAAGAGTAAAGGCAGGTCTTTAAAGTTGAAAGCTTCCAAATACTGCATTTTGGACAACGCCCTTTATTGGAAAGATCCAGGAGGTATATTGATGAATTGTTTAATTGAGAGTGAAGCCCAAGAAGTTATGAATGATTTTCATAAAGAAGACTATGGGGGCCACCTTTTATGGAAAACCACGGCTAATAAAGTATTGAGAGCGGGATACTATTGGCCAACTCTATTTTCAGATTTGTACAAAACAGTAATGAGTTGCCATGAGTGTCAAGTTTTTCAAGGTAAAAGAAAATTTCTTCCATTACCTCTGCAGCCTATTTCAATTCATGCACCATTTCAACAGTGGGGAATTGACTTCATCGGAGAGATTCACCCTACTTCATCTGCACAACACAAATGGAGATTGACAGGCACCGACTACTTCACGAAGTGGATCGAAGCGATCCCAACAAGGCAAGCAAAAGACCTTGTAATTATTCAATTTTTGGAGACTAACATATTGTCTCATTTTGGTTGTCCTCATAAGATTATTACCGACAATGCGACAACATTCAAAACAACGTTCAAATAAAAAAGGATGGTTGAGTTTGTGATAAATATAACATCAAGTTGGGGCACTCAACCGCCTACTATCCGCAAGGTAATGGTTTAACATAGTCCTTTAATAAATCCCTGATTAATATCATAAAGAAGATGTTGGAGGCCAACAAGAAGAACTAGCAAAAAAAGCTTGTGAATGCCTTGTGGGCAGACAGGGTGAGTAGTAATAAATCTATTGGAATGTCCCATTTTCAGTTAGTTTGTGGAATAGACACTATTTTTCCTACATCACTTGCAGTCCCGGTCATGAAATTGTTGCAAGAAGCAGGAGGTGAGGATAATTATGTACAACGTTAGATCAATCAGATGATCCATCTTCCGCAGATGAGAGATGAGGTATTTCAGAACACCTCAAAGCTTCATGAGAAGATAAATAAGGTGTATGACCGTAAGACCAAAGCAGATAACTTTAAGCTTGAAGATGTAGTCCTTTGGTGGGATGCAAGGAACAAGGAAAAAGCGAAGCACAGAAAGTTTGAAGACCCATGGAAAGGGCCCTACAAGATCTCATCTATTCTAGGACAAAATGATTTTCTACTACAAGAGATGAATGGACAAGAATGTTTAGGAGTACCGGTCAACGATAGGCTCCTTAAGCATTATTATTCTTGATGCAGTTTTTAGATTTCTCATTATCATTGTAAATAATAGTTTAAATTTTCTACAAAGTGTGAAGCAGAGAATCATCGAAGCTTGGGGCCCAAAGCGAAGGCTATAAAGTTTCATTGGTTCTATTCTGTTTTCAAAGTCAAGTCAAATTTGAGTCAATTTTAAAGTCGTTTTTCAGTCGGTTTGAGTTTGTCACAAATCAGTTTAATTTTTCAGTTTTCAACTGGTTTTAGTATTTGACTTCATGCCCAATGGATAAGCACTTGGTCTACGGTGTTCTTGGCACCTCCAAGGAGCTACCATCCCCAATTGGAGCCAATGTTAGTGTCAGTATTTGCATCCTTCCACCAGTGATAAAAATTAACTCTTTCATGTCATGTTAGGGGTCCCATTCAGAAATTTTTTATCATTCCACTAGGTCATGGAAAAATTTGGTCACTTGGTGCAATTTTTTTTCAAAGTTCACTCTTTTCAAAAAATGTCATCCCATTACTTGCTGGCTCACTTTGTCACTATGCATAGTGTCCGTTATTCATGAGTCTTTATCACCTTTTCAGTCATATCATCATGAAGTCTATTCAGTCAATGTGTCCATTAGGTCTTACGAATTTCAAGGTACATTAAAACATCATTATCATTGCATAAAATACCAGCAAGACTAAGAGTGATCAATAAATTCACTTTACCATGTAAAGTTGAAATGTGATATATAGTTTTTATTCCATTATGTAATTTTCATTTTTTCATGTAATTTTATGTTTTCTCAATATGTAATAAGTTCATGGTTCCAAGATAGCTGTCAACTTAAAGGTTTCATGTGCCAAGAAATATCAGAAGTTTTAAAGTCCAAAGTGTTCTCAATCCATCAAATGATCAATCTCTAAAGATCAGAAACAAAGGTGAAAGGTAAATATTTCAATGTTTAAAGTGAATGAGAAGATGAAAATTGGGTCCCAATGGAAGATTCATTGAAATCATCAAGTATAAAGCCCATCACAAGACAAAGAAAACACTCATTTTCTCTCCCAACCATCGAGCTCACACTCCCTCATCTCGAAAAACAAGTTTGTAGGGTCAAAATTCAAAATTTGTGTGGCGTTGCACTCCTGGTAAAGGTGTTGTGCTCCTGGAGAAGGATGTTGCACTCTTAGCAGTTTGGCACTGTGCTCCTAGAACTGCCGCTGCGCTCTTGCCTAGTTTCACTCACAACCTTCAAAACTTCGTGCAAGAGCTCTAAACTACCAACAAAGGGTTTCTTCACCTCAATACAAGTAAGCAACACCATTTGTGCCCTCCTTGCATTTCCCATTTGCAAATCTAAAGTGTTAAATCTCTCATTCAAATTTACAAAGTTTTTAAGCCAAGAAACCCTAGATTTCATTCCTATAATCCTAAATTGTTCCCTAGACCCTGCATTCCCTTCCTATATCACAGTGAATCCTATCCCTATTCGTACATCACTATATCCCTTTCCCCAAACTACATTTCCCAAAACCCTGGCTCCTAGACTACAAATATTCTAGGCAGCTTCCCTATACATGTAATCAATTTCCCCATCTCATTTCCCTAAGTATTTTAATCCCATATCAATCCCCTAAAGTTCCCTAACCCCCTTCCCTATTTCCCCAAATTTTCCTACTCCCATCTCCACTCCTTAAACCTATTTTACACTCCCCTTTTCCTTCCTTGTGGTTTCAAAACTAAAACAACCATGGAGGAGGAAGACAAAGATTTCATGGAGGAAGAGAAGGACAGAGAGGAAAGAAGACCTCACAAGGGAGGAAAATTTTTGAGGCTTGAGCCCACCAACACCAGAGAACTGATGGCCTCACCTATGACAATCTCTTGTTTTGAATATGTTGGTTGCCTTGATTTATGCCAAATGATTCAGAGAGTTCAACACCACCCTATTTCGAGCAGAATTTTCATCTCAAACCTCAAAGACAATCAGGTAACCCTTGTAGGTGTGACCTTCACCATATCCACACCTATCATTGTTGCTGCCATAGCAAACATGTGTGAGAAGTTGTTTAAAGCTAAAGACCTGGATGACCATTATTATGAACCATTCATCAAACCAAGATACAAAAATGAGAGAAAGAGAGTCTTCCCTTTTAGTTACCTTCTTGATAGGTATACCCCCATGATGAAAATCATCATGAAGTACTTCTCTTGTGAAAGAAGGTTCTCCAAACTTTACATATATCATATTAGAGTGCTCATGCACTTCAAAAGAGTCAAGTTGCTCAATACCCCATACTATTTATTCAGGAGCATATAAAATGGCCTACATAGTACAAAAGAGAGAATTTTATCAACAAATGAACAACCTCTTTCATCACTCTTTGATCAAAATCACTGTACTCCTTCATCTAGATCAGTTGCATATTTCATGGGATACCTTCATTTCCAATGATGTTTTCACTACTCCACAAGCTCAGCATGCTGAAAGCATCCCTCCTTCATCTCATCCCTCTGCATCTATTCCTCCATCAACTCAGCGTACTAGACCCATATAATCACCATCATCGGTATTTCAGAGTCATATTGGGTCATCTAGCAGAGTTGTGGTCAAAGAGCCTACAAAGACCAAAGAGGATGAGAAAGAAACATTGGCTAAAACATATCAGAGAGGGCATAGGTAGGTGCTTTCCCCACATATTGTGGGAGGGACCTTTCCTTCTTCATCAACAAAGCAGGTACAAAAGGAAAAGAAAAAGTAGAAAGAGGCAGTTGTGAATGAGGAAGTCATGCAAGAGGATGAGGACCCTCATGGTGAGGAAACATATTTTGACCTAGTTGACTTGGATTAGCGGGATGATCATGAGGCCTCCAACTTGATTGTCAAAGAGAAGGATGCCCAAATTAGAGAGCTCTAAACTAATTTGGATAGAGCTCGGTTTGTCATTTCATTTCTTGAGCAGGAGAATAAGCAGCTAAAAGATCAACAAGTACTTATGGAGCTAGAGCTACTCAAAAAAAGAAGAGGTAAATCCATGATTCCACTTGATGATCCTGATCAATATTACATTCAAGCCAACAGAACAAGACGAAAGACAAGGGGTCTTAAGAGGGCTTTACAGCAACATAAGATTGAGGATGAAAAAATCACTTTTGAGGAAAGGATTTCCAAGGAGGTTGAAAATGAAAAATAGATATGGCTTGATAGGGTCAACATCCACCTTGATAAACTCCACAACAAGGCAAACAAATACAAAAAAAATGCTTAGAAACATGTCTAATAGGTACATCACAAGGAAAAAGGTCTGTAGCATTAAAGTCAAGCGATTGCAAGAGAAACATAAGCAAACCCTAGCCAAGAAAAAGGAGGGAGAGAAGCTAGACATACTTGTTAAGGCATCCTTCATTGCTTAGCACACTTCATTAGGCTTCCAAAAAAAATTTTTGAAGAATTTTTTACTAAGTTTTGAATTTTTGGGTTTTTTGCAAACTTTTGACAGTTTTAGCACAGCGAGACTGCCAGGAGCGCAACGCCCTAGGCGCTGCGCTTCTTCTAGGAGGATCCAAATGAAAAACCAAGTTTACAATTGGATTCAGAAGGAAAAAATATTCAGGCACTTTTCTAAGAAAATTTGGGCAAATTGGCGGGGGAAAATGTCAAAAAAACACCCAAAAAATCATGTATCTGCCTTGTTTTTCAGCTAGGCGCTGCGCTCTTGACTAGTCTTGGCAGATTGAATTTTTGGAGGGTCAAATATTGTCATTTTTGAAAACCAATGATATATTTGGAAACTAGACAGGACATTATTTCCAATGAGCTATCATGATCTCAATTTGGACATCAGAAACCCCTTCAAAAGTTGAGCTGAAGATGGCGCTGCACTCTGGACCATTCTCTGTTTTTCCTGATTTTTTCCAGTTTTCTCAGTTTCACCATGGAAAATCATGTTTTTACCAATGTAATTGATGGATGTAAATATAATAATGATGTTTTTTAATTACTTAGGGGTAAATACATTAGGTAAAACTCTTTGTGAGGATTGATGAATTAGTTTCAGTAAAGTTAGGGATGAGTTAGTTTGACCTCCCTACACTCTAGGTTTGTAGTTCATACTTTTGTGGATCAGCTCCACAACTCAGGGATTCGACCCCTGAGGTTGGGAGAAGTTGTTTCATGGCTATATCTTTCATTTCTTGACTCATTTCATAGGTTGGATGCTGTTGTATTGATCAGAGACATTAGTGTATTCAGATTTTTGGCAGGAAAATATTGGATGAGTTGCAGCTATTCTTTTGGGATTCATGTGGTACTTTACATTGGCATAGTTTCTTCTTTTATTTCATATGTATGAATGTTTTGTACTTTCCATGTTGATTCCAATTCTATGATATGTTTGATTCTCAAGTTTGATAAGCAGAATACATCTTTTATGTTGTGTTTTGGGAGAATCACCATAATTTGTTTCATTCCTTCAGTTTAAAAAGAATTCATGTATTGTCATGCTCTTTTTAGCACCACACCAGTCTGATCCATCTCACCTAAGAACCCTAAAGTGTTATAATTCTTACCTACCTTGCCCCATTAGATGCCTACAATTTTGATCTTATTTTCCATGACCTAGTTAACTCTTTGATCTAATTCACTCATCCAACACCCAAATCAACCAATCAAAACCCATGTGCTACTATACCTAGCCTAAAACCTAATTGATTCAGCCCTCTTGGTTGTGATCCCTTGGATATATATCTCTCCTTCCTAGTAGGGCTAGCTACTTGGCGAGAGCTTGGTCCATAGTTACCTTTTATACTCTCTTCTCAGTCTTGGAGATCCGGTGGAGTGCTAACAGGGACCAGGGTCTTTGATATAGCAGGTGGGGTATGATAGGTTAACATAGGAATGATGGAGAGAAATGGCTGAACACTGATGATGGGAGTTCAGTGGCCCAAGGTAGGATCTTGTAAATGCAAGTGGCTGCAGTCATAAATTTTTTTGGCGAGGAAAGCCCTGGGGTTGGTAGGATGTCGAGTGTGGGTATATGTTTGTTATGAATGTCATGGTGGGGTTGGTAAAGAATGTGAAGCTCTGACGAAGGGTGATTTGGGACTGCTTCTAGGGGAGAAAAGTGGATAGATGGGTGGGGTGGTTCTCCTAAAAAACCTTTGTACACTCGCCAAAAGAATATAATAATGGGTTTGGATATACAGACACGGAGACGGGTGCCCCAAAAACATGAAAATGATCACTCACTGATGATGTGAGGAAGGTGTTTTTGCTGAGGGTCGGGGCCCCATTAGTTAGTCTTTGTGCGAGGGTGGTGAAGTGGATGGAAAGTACTGTAGATGGGCTATGCTAATGGAGGTATGGTAAGCCAAATGCGGGACACATTCACTGCGTTTTCGATCTGCTTACAAAAATGGTAGTCTGGGAAAGGGGTTTTTATCGTGATATGGTAAAATGTGACTTGATGCATGATGGATGTATGAACATGAAGTGTTTCCAGGACTTGGATGTTCATGGCATCATATTTTGATTCATGGTCTACTTTGAGTGATGGAGGCCATGGAGGGTGCGACTCTACCGACCGACAATAATATTTATCATATACAAGGTGGGGAGATGATAAACATGGTCAGGTGTTTGGAACCTATGGTTTATTCTTGTGGATAATTGATGTCAGGATATGCAAAGCTTGTTTGGGATCCTATCATGTTGGGGGTAGAATGATACCTGATCTTGTGCCTTCAGTGGTTGGAGTAACCTATGATTTGTCATGCCTGTCTCACCTGCAACCAATACCCTGAGTGAAATAATCTTTTCTATTCAAATGTATTGAAAATATTATTGAATGAAAAGTAATAAGAGAGGGCATACCTATCGTGATTGAAAAATAATTTTGTTTGAGGCATGGATGTGTGAATCCTAGTGTGGACATGATCATGTGCTGATCATTGTGTTTCTTTCGGTTTTGCAATTGGGCGTTATGAGATCACGTTATGGTCCGTCAAATAATTCAACAAGGGTGATATATAGGTCAATATGGCTCATTTCAGTTCATTTGTGTCATTTGAGAGTTGTGAGGTCAGAGCTGATCCCTTGCTGCCGATCCTTTCTTGTTGTTTCGGTTAGCCTGTGCACCCGAGATTCGCGCCGTCAATTCCACGTAGGTCCCTGAATGTCCCGCAACTTAATTTTTTAGTCTGATCTAGGTGGGGGTTCATACAAATTAGGTTTGTACAGACCCTTACTTCTTTTTGGCCTTGGTCGCGCGGGCGATCATGGTACAAGCGCGTAGACTCTGCGGGAAAATGAGGTTTTTCATGGAGATTTCACGCCTATCTCAAACTTTGCGCGCGATTTCGTGCATATGTCTTTGAGACAGATGCACGATCAGTCCGCCTGCATGGGAAACAGACGTGGTAAGAAGCCAAGCCAATTTATTTTATTTTTTTATTTTTTTTCATGTCACTGATGTGATTGTGTTTGGTGACAAGATGTTGTGGAGAGAGCCTGATTGGCCTGATCTTCTCATGGTTGTGGCCTAGGATGCCAATGCATAGAGGTTGTTAGCACAATGGGTTCTTCTCAAGTTTCTAGAGAATGAGCTCCTGAGATCGCAGGATCGCTTGCTACGCTCCTTGGTCCGTCGTTGGAATAGGAGGCATAAGGTGATGGTCCTGCATGGGAAGGACATCCCTGTTCGTCTAGAGGAGGATATCTATTTTGTGACCGACTTACTTCCTCGGGCTAAGGCACTTCCACATCCACTCCGGCCTAAGAGGGTGGCTCTCCAGTGTTGGTCAGAGCATCACTGTGGCGGGGCGCCACTTTTGAGGGGATGCATCCTCATTTCATAGTGACCGATCTAGATGAGTGATGTGCCTTAGCTATGATCATATAGTTGACAGGGTCGTCGTCGCCACACAGGGCATCTGGACCCAAGATTGGTGTTCTGCGTCGGCTCCGAGCCGACCATTTTTATGATTGGGCGAGCCATGTTTACGATGGCATGGTGTTGCAATTAGGGAAGGTCTGGGGAGGATCCTCCAAATTATTCACCTATGCTAGCATCCTTTGTAGCATCATGTGTTGAGAGGGTTGTACTTCTGCGACCTGTCGTGCCTGTTCCAATTGGGCCTCGTCGGTACCCTCGAATGAGGCGATGGGCACCGGTGATGCCCCGAGGTGGATGAGGGGAGGTGGGTCGCTACTGGGATGTGACCATAGAGTCATGGTTCAAGGCAAACCCCTAGATTTTTCTAGATTTCCCATAATTTGGGATGGATTTTTTGGGAGATCCAGATATGGGTCTTGCTGCTGGTTACATGTGGGCCCCTACAGGTATGAGTTTTTATGTTTTTCTACATTTGTTGAGTATTTTACGATGTGTATATTTATATGTGTATTGTGGTGACACTAATACTATCTTTTTTTCTCTTGCAGATGTGGTAGCAGTTGGACGTCCTACTGCTCGCTTGGTGGGACACCAACCCCTTAGGAGGGTTCCAGGTGGAGCTACTCAGCCCCAGGGTGGGGGGTAGGGTGGTCGTGCTGGACAACCTCAGGGTGGAGGGCTAGGTGATGGTGCTGGCCCCTCTGGGGAGGGTAGCATCTCAACTTCTGCTGAGTATGCCATTGTTGTTGTTTGTGCTGAGGCGGTAGAGGTGTGAGTGGCGAAGATTGCGGAGCAGCTGGCTGCTTCTGAGGCTCGATCCACCGACTTAGCTAATGCTTGGGGTTGAGTGGAAAGGTTGACCCGGGGTATGCCGACCTAGGGTTTTGTAGATGATTTGGACGATACTTAGCTTGAGGCACTGATGGCTCAAGAGAGGGGATATCGTCCGACACTACGCTGTGTGGCGCTTTCTATTTTGGCTGCTGCGCCAGTTCTGGCACCGAGTGCAATTGTGGGTCCAGATGACCCACCTGGCGGGGATTAGCCCTATATATGCTTTGTATTTAGGGAAAGTGCCCATTATGAGGATGCTTCTCTTATTTTTGATGACATGTATATATATTTTTTGGTTGACCTGCAGGTTAGAGACATGACTTGTGTATTTGGACTCACGCATATTTTTTGATATATATGCGAGATATGTATTTTTGCGGCCCTGGATGATGTGTCTATGATGATTTATTTTGATGGATGTTGTGTATATTTGATGGATATCTATTTGTTATGTTTTTTGTTTTTTCTATGGATGATTATTTATACGTGATGCATTCCAATCTAGAATTTGATAGCTACGTGATCAACTATCTGGTTTTGATTTCTTAGTATACGTGTGAATGTGATATGATCAAATTGACGGCTTAATATTCGTGCATGCAAATATTTTCTAAATAATTGAGAATCTCGTAATTCAAATTCTTGGTTTAACTGCAAAATCATTAGTTGGGAATCAAGGTAGATATGCAGGTGGCAGATGCCTTGGTTGAAGGCATTGTTCATGAGCACGATGATGGCGTCATATTCTGCCTGATGATTGGTGGCTGATCCGATGCATACTCCGTTGGTGAAGAATGGCGATCGGTCAGGATAGTAGATGACCCAGGCAGATGCTGCTATATTTTGATACCATCGCGATGCTCCATCAACGAATCCAAAATAATGGTTGGGGGAACGATCCATCTATGACACCATAGAAATTTTTAGAACAAGCCTGTGATGTTTGTAATTTAAAAAGCAAATTTTGCTACATGCATATTATCTCTAGGGCTGAGGCCTAGTGCCCCTTATGGGATTTTTTTTTTGAGGTAGAGCCCATTGATGGGGTTAGCCAGGCATGTTCCGTCGGGCTCTGATAGGATATATGCCCCCTTGAGGAGGCAATGTTTTATGACACAGGGACCTTTCCATAGCATTTCGAACTTCCCGAGTCCTAGGGCCTCTTTCATGACATCGTAGCGGAGGACTAACTCTCCCTCGGTAAATGAGCGAGGGGTGATGTTGTGATCAAATGATTCTTTTACCCATTTTTCATGGGCCTCGTTATGTTGGAGCGACTGTCGTCAATTTTCATTGACTTGTTCTAACTGTACCAACCGTTGCTCTAGAGGCTGGGTATCATCGAGGAGTTCGATGGCGGCGTGTAAGTTGGGGATTTAGCGTTCAATGGGAATCACGGCTTCGACCCCGTACAACAACTGGAAGGGTGTGAATCTTGTTGATTTTTTCCCTGCCGGAGAAAACCATGTGGTGCTAGTTTGTCTTATGGTTATTCACCATACACTGTAACATTTTTTTGAGCACTTTGTTGACAAATTCTACTTGTCCATTGGACTAAGGATAGTATGGTGAAGTGAATTCATGTGTGAATCCTAGGTGGTGACATAGTTCCTAGAAAATTTCATTTTCGAAATGTTTTCCGTGATCGTAAACTAACACTTTTGGCAACCGAACCAAGTGACGACATGGTTGAATAGAAATCGTGCAACGGTTTTTCTCATGTTTTCGTATGTGGGTATGGCTTCTTCCCATTTTGTGAAATAGTCAATGATGACAATAATGTATTTGTGGTTTCCAAATGACGTGGGGTTGCAAGTCATGACGTATATCCCCCATTTGCAGAAGGGGCCAACTACAATGACCGGGTGCAGGGGAGCGGGAGGTGCTCTTGCCTTGTGGGCGAAGCATTGACATCGCTCGTATATTTTGACTATTGTGATGTAGTCATGTAATAAGGTGGGCCAAAAATATCCTTCCCACTAAAATTTTTGGGTGATAGCCATTCCGGAGAGGTGGCCACCGCAAGTTCCACTATGAAAGTCATTAAGGGCTTGCTCAAATTTGTCGTGAGTGAGGCATCAACATCGGATTGTGTCGATGCCCTGCTGATAAAGGAAGTTTCCCATGAGGAGGTATCAGGGGGCCTGATGACGTATGCGCCTTTCGTCGTCACGGGTGAGCTTTAGTTTGAAATTTTGGGTTCGTAAGAATAAGAGAATATCTTTGTAGCAATGGTTGTCAGTGGTCACTAGAAAGAGATGTTCATCCGGTAGTGAGTCCTTGACTTGTGATCCTTTGGTCTGACTTGGGAGGTCAGTGATGAACTCAGCTAAAATCAAAGCTTTCTTGCTCTTGGGGGAGCTAAATTGTAATTCAAACTCTTGCAGCATAACTATCTAACGAGCGTATTTGTGGTTCGTCAAACGACGGGTCAACAGGTATCTCATGGGGTTGATATATGCGACGACTATTGTAGTCCATAAGATAATGTAGTTTCAAAGCTTTTGGATTATGTGTATCAAGGCTAGGGATTTTTTCTCTTCGTTCTCATACCTTAATGCGGGGCCTGATAATTTTTTACTGACGGAATAAATTATGTGTTCTTTACCATCAGGGCCATCCTGGATTAACACCCCGTCCAAAGTGGTTACATATGCTAATAGATATAGGGTGTAATATTTGTCGTAGCTTGATGGGCTGATCAATGCGGCTGAATATAACACGTCCTTCAGTGCCTCAAACGATTGTTGGGCTTGATTGTCCCATTTGAATGGGATATCGTGATGAAGAAGGCGTAGGAATACCTTAGCGCAAGTGGCGTAATCTGGGACAAAGCGTCTCAAAAAGTTGGATTTTCCCTGTAAGCTTTAGATTTGCTTGAGGGTTCAAGGTGGTGGCACCTCTTTGATGGCTTGGAAATTGAGGGGGTCCACTCTAATCCCTTGTTGGGATACTATAAAACCTAGAAGTCGACCTGCTTCTACGCAGAAGACGCACTTGAGAGGATTCAAGCGTAGGTTGTATTGCCGACATCTTTGGAATACCATACGCATATGTTCGAAATGATCATATCACTTCTTGGATTGAATGGTGAGGTCGTCCAAGTATGCGAGGATGAATTGGGCTAGGTCATGGAAGATATAGTTCATGGCCCGCTGGAAAGTGGCTCCAAAATTTTTAAGACCGAATGGCATAACCTGGTATGCGAAACTGCCCCACAGTGTGGTGAATGCAGTCTTGTATCGATCAGTATGCTGAATTTGAATTTGGTTATATCTTGAGAAGATGTCCATAAAGGAGAGGGCCTCATGCCCAACACATGCATTGATGACTTGGTTGATGAACAATGTAGGGTAGTTTTCTTTTGGACAAGCTTTGTTCAAATCTCGGAAATTGGTATAGACGCGAATGGTGCCTTGTTTTTTCATGACGAGAATAGGGTTGGAAACCCATGATGTGTAAGCTATGGGTTAGATAAACCTGACTTTGTGAAGCTTATTGATTTCTTGTTTAATTTCTTCTGCCTTAGATGGGTGCAATTGACATTGTTTTTGGCGTACCAGTGGTACGTCGGGCCAAGTGTCAATATGGTGCTCTATGATAGTGGGACTAAGCCCTAGAATTTCTGAATAGTCCCATGCAAATATGTCTCTATACTCTTGCAACAAGTTTGTGTAAGAGGTTACTTCTTCTGGGGAACATGCTACCCCCAGCGAGATTTCTTCGATTTTCTTAGGATTTATAGAGATATTTACCTCGAGGGTTGGAGAAAATTTGGACATGTTCCCTTCTTCGAATGCGTTGGGTGCCAGAATGGGGTTTTTGAACCAATTGAATTTCCCAGATGGAAGGGAATAATTTGATTCGATCGTGTATATCTCTTGGTTTCTTGTATTGTTAGGGCTGAACATTTTTTCGGGAAGAAAAAATAAGCAGTGATGCATTGCATCCCACGAATAATTTGGTTCCGTCATGGCCTCCAGAATATCCTCGCCTGAGTGAAACACAGATCCTAAGGGGGATTGAGTTTGTGTAAGGTCATGAGGAGGTGGTTCGGTCCTAACGGAGCTGGTCAACAGACATGAATAGGACTCCATAGTTGATGCAGTGGAATGAGACGTGGCCGATAGGGTGCAACAAATTGAGTTTTCACCGTCGTTGGAATAGCTACTCTCGTAGTTGCAGCGGTCTCGACACCTATGACAGATGAGCAGACATCACGAGTCATGGTTCTTATGCATAATGAGATGAATCATATATGATGTTTTGTCTCATAAACGTTGGGTGGGGGAGGGATTTCCATCATGGTGGCTTGCATGAGAGCAAGTTTAGGTTCCTCACGAGGCGTACTAAGAGTACTTGAACTTTCCTGGATTTGGAAATTGTGCTTGTTGCAGAGGCGGCTAAATGTTTCCATTAAGGGGCATGAATCTGTTTCATGGTTATGACCCATGCAAATGGTGCATGATATCACGGTGCTTACCGAGTAGATGGTATGAGAATCGACACTACTCTTTGTCCCTGAAGTGGATGCTCGGAAAGGATCAGGCGGAGGGGAATGATTCCGCTATTGCTATCTCTGAGTTTTTGGTTTTGGGCAGTCTAGCTCCTTTGGGGGGTTTAGATTTAACGCTGATCTTGCTGCTCTTAGCCTTGGAAGGTACTCACAATTCATTGTATGGTGGAATTGTGAGCAAATCCTGCAATAAAAGTGTGTGATCTTCTCTTGATTAGAGAGATTGATCTGCGGGATGGGGGTGGCCCTGTGAAGATTGTTTGTAAGTTTCGTTAGTTCCTTACATTTATTGATTTGGTGGTCAATTTTATCACATAGCCGGCATTCCATCCTTTGTTGGACATGGGCCCTGATAGGATGATGCGTTGATTTGTCTCGCCTAATGCTTTGGTATTGATAGGGGGCAAGTTTCCTAGGGGCATTCTGCCTTGCATTAGGTTCTCTTAGCTTTAAACTAATTATATCCCGGCAACGCTTTTCTAATGAGTGTATGATTTCTATTAGCAGGCGCACTTGGGGGATGTAAGTACAGTGCCAAGTGTGATGGTTTCCTTGAAAAAATAGACAAGACTATCGTTCTTAGATATTCCCTTCCCTCTGGACTGGTGAAGTGATTGGATACCATCTGCGTAGCGATTCTAGATCTGGGAATTTGGCGACCAAATGGTTATGTGCGTTGCATAACGCATAGGTTGGTTTTCTCTATGGAGGGAAATTGGGGGCGACGATGTGTCCCTTGATTGGTTGCTTTTTTGCAAATAGGAAGAGAATGGATATGCTTGTCACATCCTCTTACGTTGTTGAGCTTTCCATGGATTCTGTATCTGAGTCATATCCTAGGAAGAGGCGCATTATGGCCATGCGTAAACTGGTTAACGTCGAACGAAATCAGGGGATATAATGGCAATGACGTAATGGGTGATCGCCATAACATACCTGACATGAATACTGGGCTGCACGTAGGCTGACATAGTATATGGGGTTAACAGGATACCATCTCTGATACAGTTCTAGGGCTGCGCAGTAGGTGATGAAATGATCATGTTCATCACAGAGTGCACACCGTTGGACGAGAGGTGGAGGGATAAAATGAGGTCTCTCAGGTGACTGCCTCGCCTCTTGTAGGTATAATATGACCCGAGATTCTTCCCCATCCATCTGCATGGTGGGATCCTCTTGGTATGATCGTTCTAGGGCATGTAAGGCATCCCTATATCGTGATATTTTTGGGCAATGATGAGCGTAATGCCCATAATTGTTGCAGATAATGCACGCATGATTGGTGCGTAATGCTTTTCCTTGATTTTTTGTGGCTGGTTCCTTTTTATGGGAACTTGTGGCTGCGAAATTTCTTTCGGATCTTAGAAGAGTTTTTAATTCATCTAATTCTGAGTAAATATTGGTTGGATGGCCTACAATATCGCATAATGCACAAGGTTGCAATGCCCTTGGTATGCTGGGGTTTTCTTCTTCTTTTTTTCCCTTTTTTGTGGGTTTTCTTGGTCATTTTAACTGGCGTTGCTACAAGAATCTCTTTAACTAGTGTCGCATCCTTAGAAGTGACAGGGGTTATTCCTGTATATGTGATTCCAGGGGCTCCCGACATGGCTGGTGGGACCAAATACCAGACAAGTATTGCAAAAGACATGTTTGGAAATGTTACCGTTGCTAAGACTTACTACGACACAAAACCAGGTGGAGGGTATAAGAATAGAGTTTGGGAGATGGCGTAGGGTAGAAAATTCGTTCCAGTGGCCTCCATTTCATTACTACTAGTCTCCGTCTCCTGGATGGTTTTGGTATTTGATGATAACATGCACACCGGGGCCCCTGTGATATTAGAGAATTCTTCTGGTATGACGGGGGGGTCACCTAGGAATGATCTGAGGATAGATGACGATTTGTACTGGCCGGGACCATATTCTTGGTACCGCATGAGCGACTCTGTGGATGTGTCTACATAGGGTAGAACGACATCAGCGGTTGTCATGGGTTGTTTGTCATGGTATGTCAATTTATCGACAGTGATGATTCGACCCTCGTGGGGGAACATCATCACTCAGAAAATGGAGGATGCTATGGTAGACATGGCATACATATAAATCCACCTAAGGAGTATGTTGTAGTCAAGATGAGGGTCCAAGACCTCAAATTCTATGAGTATCAATTTTCTGGCCAAGCTGACAGGGACATTCTAATAGAGACCGACGGGAGAAGAAGGGTGCCTGTTATATGCTTTGAGCATGATGTCGGATGACTCCAGTTCGGGAGATCCCAACTTCTTCCAAACGCTTTTGGACATGATGCATGTAGATGCACCCTCATCGATGATACATCGATCTATACTGATGTTATGGACTAACACCGATATCTGAAAGGCGACCAATGAAGGATGTCTGGGGTGGCTTTGTCTAAATCAAAAGACATTAGGCACAAATTGGCAGGGTCATTGGTGCCTAACGCCGAAAATAAGGCTTTCCATTTCTTTGGGAAAGATTGCAGGACCTCTAAAGCTGACATGGTAGCAGGATATTGTGCTAAATTTTCCATGATGTTGTAGTTATGGGCTGCTTTGGAGTGGTGTCCCACTCACCTTGTATAATATTCCCAAATGGAAAAAACATGAATATAGAACAAAATTCTTGAAATAACAGTGTAAAATAGCACATCAAAGTATGAGACCAATATGGGGCTTCTTCATTAATCATAATAGCAGAAAACATGTACAAAATAATGGGCCACAAACAATACAACATGAATCAACAAGCCTCCAATAAAGAAATCCCTCAAGAATGAGGTGCTGCTACTATATCAAAATGCCGAAAGACTGCTACAACATATCAACATACAAAGATGATATGGCTGATATATGCCTCAACAGATACAAAAATAAAGATATATACTCTATACAACCTCTGTAATATTCCTAATTAGGAAAGACAACAATATAAGCACCAAAAATGAATTATTCAGCAAATTATGTTATAGAAGTCATGAAAAACCCATGGATCCATTAGTTTATGTATCATAGCAACCAAATATACAATGTGATGAGAAACAAATCATTCCAACTTAGTTAAACATGCCTCCCAAGCCCAAAAACACTACAATCCCATGAATACTGCAACACATAAATTCTGAAGCATATAACAGCACAATCCAATGAGGGCTATTGCTATAGAAATGGAAAAATAAATTGGATCTGTTGATATATTACTAAAAAGAGCTGAAAAATGGAGAACTAGTCTCTTATACACAATCCCAAGATAACCCAGCAAGGGTTTCTTGAAAGGCATGAGATATAAAAAGTATAAACTACAGATTTGTGGCTGAATCACACTCTCTTACTGAAGCTCTGCATAAATATAGCTGAAAAGACAAAGAAATGGCTGTAACTTCTCCTTACTAGCTTTCCAGGTGAAAGGTTGATCCTTTCACTAGGAAACTAGCTCATAAACAGGGTTTGTGACCCCTCCTCTGCAACACCATGAAAAATAATGTAGTTCCTCAAAGAGACTACGCTGTGGCTATAGGTGACTGTTTGGCCCAATGCTGGATGGTGGAAATGAAGCTAGAATACTCCTCTCATATTTCCTTCCCAAGTCCTCCACAAAAGAGTGGGCAATTCCCACATGGAAATTCCCTTGTACTAAACAGTACAATAAACCTAGCTAAATATCTGAAGCATGCAATAAGTCATAAGACTCAGACATAAAAAATATTCTAAATGCCTCTCATGGCTTCCATCCCTTCCCTTATATTCTTTGTGAGCTTCCTCACCCTGGGCCCCACTCATTTATGAGGTTAATTCCATGCAAAGACTCCTCCTCCAAAACTGCACTGTCCCCACTAGCTCCACTCTCTTCTTTGGCAGCGCTATTGATTTGGTCAACCTTGATCTAGTCTACATGCATTGTTCCATTTCACACCCAAAGTGGCTTTATTTTGACTATCTAAACTGATCCACATTCACACTGGAAGTGTTTTATTCCTACTAAAGAGATTTAAGGGTCTCCCTACCCCATTTATTCCTCTAGACTGAAAATAGAAGCAACATATAATATTCCAACTAGCTGAAAGCTAATTGGGAATATTACAGTCCTCCCCTCCCAAAATTTTCTTGTCCTCAAGCAACAGTAAATAAGGATTCTGCAAAATATTCTCTCCCTCCCAAGTGGCATCCTCATCAGGAAGATTCCTCCATCGAATCAAATATTCTTTAATCACCCTACTCCTTAGCTGCCTCTCCAGAGTATCTAAGATAGCCTCTGGTTGTAAAACTAGATGGCCCTAATCATCAATAGGTGGGAGATCCATAGTGGCAACCGCATGTTGTCCAATGGCCTTCTTGAGGCACGAGACATGAAAAATGTTATGGATCTTGCTTCCAATTTGAAGCTCTAGCTCATATGCTACATCTCCAACACGCCGAATCACCCTGTACGGTCCATAGAACCAAGGTTTAAGCTTCTCAGCTCCTTTCTCTTTGAGTGTATATTGTCTATATGGCTGACGACGAAGATAGACCAAATCATCCACCTCAAACTACCTCTATCTGACCACAGTGTGCATACATTTTCTGTTGGTTTTGTGCTGTAGCAATGCCGTCCTTGAGGTCCCAGAGTATATCCTGACTCTATTGAATCCACTCCTTTTCTCTAGGAGCTTTACTTGCCCCAAACATCACATCAGAAAATGATAGTGCATCATACCCATAAAGGGCTCGAAATGGGGTCATGCCAATGGACATATGAAAAGTTGTGTTGTAGCAATACTCCCCCAAATAGAGCCAACACAGCCATGCTCTCTGCTGCCCCAAAACATAGTTCTGCAAGTAGCCTTCCAACCACTTGTTCACTATTTCAGTCTTTCCATCGGTTTGTGGGTGCTAGCTGGTGCTTGGTGTCAACTCAGTACCCACTAACCGGAAAAGCTCTTGCCAAAATCCACCCATGAAGTGGCTATCCCTATCACTGACTATGGTATTTGGAAGACCATGGAGTCTAAACACATCCCTGAAGAAAATCTCGGCTACCTGTGAAGTAGTATATCGTGCAAAAATAGCAAAGAAATTTGACTACTTTTTTAGTCGATTAACAACTACAAAGATACAATCCTTACCCTGAACTGTAGGTAGACCGGTGATGAATTCCATGGAAATACTCTCCCATTTCCCATTTGGAATAGGGAGTGGCTACAATAATCCTGCAGGATGGTTGTGCTCTCCTTTGTTCTGCTGGAAAACTACGCACTCCTTGATGTGTTGGAGTACATCCTCCTTGAGACCCTTCCATGAGAATCTCTCCCGAATAGCCTGATATGTCTTGGTGAATCCTTGATGCCCTGCAAGTGGAGAATCATGTGATGACTGCAAAATATTCTTCTTGAGATTAGAATCTCTATCCAAGAAGACCTGATCCCAGTAATAGATGACCTCATTCATCACTGTATACCTCTCATCGGTCACCAATCCATCTAGGATCTCACTTGCAAAGTGGTATTTGGAGTATTCCACTAACAACTGAGCCTTCCAATCTGCATCCATGCTCATCAAGGACATCGCTGCTGGCCTCCGAGATAGAGCATCTGCCACTACATTACTCTTCGCTTTGACATATTCTATGTCAAAGTCATATGCTTGGATCTTACTCACCCATTTCTGCTGCCTCTCCTAAAGCTGCTTCTGCTCAAGAAAGAATCAGAGACTATTATGATCAGTCTTCACTCAGAATCTATTTCCCACCAAATATTTCCGGAACTTGGCTAAAGCATGCATAATAGCCAGCATCTCCTTATCATACATGGGGTATATCCTCTCATGTGGCAGAAACTTCCGGCTTTAGAAAGCTATGGGGTGTCCCCCTTGTGTCAATACTGCTCCAATGCCTTCTCCTGAAGCATCAACATTCCAACATAAAGGGTTGGGTAAAATTAGGTAGGACCAATACTGGGTAGCTACTCATCACCTCCTTGAGCTTATCAAAAGCTCGTTGTGCTGTGGTTTTCCAACTAAAAGCTCCCTTCTTGGTTAGATTTGTAAATGGTGCTGCTAGTTGAGAGAACCCGTTTACAAACTTCTGGTAATAGGTATAGATGCCTACAAACCCCCGAAGTTCTGTGACATTCTTTTGTTCGGGCCAATATGTGATAGCACAGATCTTCTCTTCATGGACTCTTACCCCATCCACTCTAATGATGTGGGCCAAATAAAGCATCTATGTGAGCCCAAACTCACACTTAGAGAGCTTAGCATGGAACTGCTACTCCTTAATAATGCGCAATACTGCCTCAATATGTTGTAAATGCTCCTCCCATGTGCAGCTATAAATAAGAATGTTATCAAAAAAGACCAATACAAACTTCCTTAAGTGACCACGAAATATGTGGTTCATGCAAGACTGGAATGTTGCTGGAGCATTGGTTAGCCTAAAAGGCATTACCAAGAACTCAAAATGTCCATAGTGACATCGAAATGTTGTCTTGGTGATGTCTTGATCCCTCACCTTGATTTGATGATACCCCGATCTCAAATTAATCTTGGAAAAATACTTGGACCCTCGTAGTTCATCCATGAATTCATTGATTCTAGGAATTGGGTATATGTTCTTCATGGTCTTTTTGTTCAAGGCTCTATAATCAATGCACATCCTCAACGTGCCATCCTTCTTCTACACGAAGACCACTGAAAAGGCAAAAGGACTGGTGCTAGGCCGAATGTGTCCCAAGGCCAAAAGCTCCTGAATGACCTTTTCAATCTCATATCTATAGGCTTTGGGATGCCCATAGGGTGTGGTGATAACTGCTTGGATCTCCTGCTCCAACTCAATAGTGTGCTCAAAACCTCAGTTAGGAGGTCTCCCAGGTGTAATATCTCCAAACACTGTAGAGTATCGGTCCAAAATAGATTGTACACCTGGATGTACTGATGAATCCTTACTCCCTGCTTCTGACAAACACAGTTCTACTGCCCATTCTATGTCCCCTTTGCGCAAATCTGCTTCCATCCTGTGTGCTGAGACAATCTGGGGTGGATAGGTGTGCATGCCTTTGATTTTCTGATGTTTACCACTCCCCTTTTCTGACCATTCCATCTCTAAGGTTTCCCAATCAGTGGTAACCTTCCCTAAGGTGCTTAACCACTTGACACCCAATATCACATTGGTGTTTGGAATATCAACCACAAAGAAGTGGTTTGTCAATTTGTAGGTTCCCATAGTGATGGTTAATGCCGAAACATATTTGGCACATTGCATGATTCTAGCTCCTAGAACCAAAACTAAGAAACCCTCAAAATCTTCTATGTGAATGCCCCTCCTTTGCACCAACTGTGTATCAATAAAGTTATAGGTAGCTCCAATGTCTACAATTATTGATACTCTTTGTCCCATAATAGTGCCTTTAACCCTTAAAGTTAGATACTTGGGAACTCCCCTCAAAGCTGCAAGAGTCCCTCCCATTGGAGCAAATGCCTTCACTACATCTCCTGTGGGTGGTGCACCTCCTTCTGCTACTACAGCGCTGGTCTCCTTCTCCTCATCAGAAAATATCTCAATGCAATGTGCTTTCCCTGCAACACATTGGTGGTTTGGTACCCATGGCTCCTGACAAGTGAAACAAAGTTTTTCTTCCTTAGTTCTCTCTGATCATTATCAAGAGATGTCTTCTCTTGATTCTCCTTTGTGCAAGAGGAGATCATTTGCTGGAATGGGACTTTGGCCTTGGGTAAAGCATGTTGCAAGTCCCTAGCCTTCTCCATAGCTTCTTGAAGCGTAGTTGGTCTAATGGATTTCACTAACCCATGCAATGGTTCAACCATCCCATCAGTAAACATGCATACTCTTCGAGTCATAGTGATGTCAGATACCATGACTGAAAGCTTCAGAAACTCAGAGATATAGGTTTCTAAATCTCCCAATTGCTTGAGCTTGGTTAGATCAACAAAATGTGCCTCCGGATCCCTAGGACCAAATCTCTCCACTAGCCTCCTGGTGAAGTCTGAATATGAAGTGATAATAGCATGCCCAAGTGTAGATAACCCATGAAACCACCACTCATGTGCCTCACCTTCTAGGTGCAGCGCTGTTATTTTGATAGAAATTCTGAAACTTTGTTGAGTTGGAAATAAGTATCCAACTTCTCTACCCAAGCCTTGGTTGTGCACTTGGGTGATCCATCATAAGAGGGCAAAAAGAATCTGCCCAAACTACGTTGTAGATCTGGGTTCTGCATGTACCCTCCCTTTTTATGGTGATTGAAGGATCTCCTACCATCCTTGAACTGACAGAACTCTTGAAAGTTCAAATTTTCCTTGAACCTTCGGGATTGAGATTCATATTCCACAAAATAGTCACGAAGGGTTTCTTCCCTCAAGGTTCCTCCTTCCTCACCTTCCAAAGATAGGAATGTGGGCATAGTGGAGCGTTGTGAAGAAGGCTGTGCTATTGTTTGCTCCCACCACAAATGTGAGGTGCCTGAACTTTCTCCATGGTGAAACCCTCTAGGGGATTCCTTCTACCTTTCAAATCTCATCTCCTTGATATCTTTTGCAATGTCCTACATGGTCTGGAGAAGAAGTTTGGGAATCTCTCTCTCCTCCATGGCTATAGATGTATTGCCCCACAAGCTGAGCCAAGATTAGAGCTTTGATACCACTGTAATAATCCTAATTAGGAAAGACAACAATATAAGCACCAAAAATGAATTATTCATCAAATTATGTTATAGAAGTCAAGAAAAACCCATGGATCCATTAGTTTATGTATCATAGCAACCAAATATACAATGTGATGAGAACAAATCATTCCAACTTAGTTAAATAGGCCTCCCGAGCCCAGAAACACTATAATCCCATGAATAATGCAACACAGAAATTCTGAAGCATATGACAACGTAGTCCAATGAGGTTTACTGCTACAGAAATATAAAAATAAATGGATCTGCTGATATATTACTCAAAAGGGCTGAAAAATGGAGAATTAGTCGCTTCTACACAATCCCAAGATAACCCGGCAAGGGTTTCTTGAAAGGCATGAGATATAAAAAGTATAAA
Organism: Pinus albicaulis; assembly: GCA_034641835.2. Taxonomy (NCBI): domain Eukaryota; kingdom Viridiplantae; phylum Streptophyta; class Pinopsida; order Pinales; family Pinaceae; genus Pinus; species Pinus albicaulis. The sequence continues at coordinate 98,511,598 of CM076569.1, forward strand.
CTGTAGATCTGTGGCTGAATCACGCTGTCCTACTAAAGCTCTACATAAATATAGTTGAAAAGACAAATAAATGGCTGTAACTTCTCCTTAATGGCTTTCCGGGTGAAAGGTCGATCCTTTCACTAGGAAACTAGCTCATAAACAAGGTTTTTGACCCCTCCACTGCAACACCATGAAAAATAACGTAGTTCCTCAAAGAGACTGCACTGTGGCTATAGGTGACTGCTTGGCCCAATTCCAAATGGTGGAAATGAAGCTCAGAATACTCCTGTCATATTGCCTTCCCAAGTCCTCCAAGAAAGAGTGGGGAATTCCCGCATGGAAATGCCCTTGTACTAAATAGTACAACAAACCCAGCTAAACAGCTGAAGCATGCAATAAGTCATAAGACTCAAGCATAAAAAATATTCTAAATGCCTCTCATGGCTGCCATCCCTTCCCTTATATTATTGGTGATCTTCCTCACGCTAGGCCCCACTCATTTATGAGGTTACTTCCGTGTAAAGACTCCTCGTGCAAAACTGCACTGTCCCCACTAGCTCCACTCTCTTCTTTGGCAGCGCTGTTGATTTGGTCAACCTTGATCTAGTCTACATGGATTTCTCCCTTTCACACCCAAAGTGGCTTTATTTTGACTGTCTAAACTAATCCACATTCACACTGGAAGTGTTTTATTCCTACTAAAGAGATTTAAGGGTCACCCTACCCCATTTATTCCTCTAGACTGAAAATATAAGCAACATATAATATTCCAACTAGCTGAAAGCTAATTGGGAGAATTACAACCTCCCACAAGAAACCCAAGAGGGTTTTCAGAAATACACCAATATACAAGAAATGAATCAAAGCCCTAGGGCTGAAGATTCACTGCAACAATACAACTGGAAAGATGTGGCTGATCTGATATGACAAAGAATGTAGACTCCTCCAATATACTCTCTAGATGAAACGCTGATCCCTTCTCTAGAAAACCTCCTCCCCAAATGATGTACCAAAACTACCCCTGCAACTCCTCCCTAAAATAACGTAGATTTGGACTGAAACTGTGCTGTAGGGGAAAATGGTAATGTGGCCTGACGCCAAATGCTGCAATAAGGCTCAAGGGCCTTCCTCACTAGCCTCACAATGGAAGGAAACCTTCCTCCACTGACAAACATCTCAGAAAGCACCCAAATGTATTCTCCATTGCTGCAACCTGCAACATAGCACAACCCTCTGCAGAAACTGCGCTGTAGATGAAAGATGGAGCTTGGCCTGATGCCAAAATGTGGAAATGTAGCGCAATCACTTCTCCCGAGAAAGCACTCGAAGTCCCCCGAGGATGAAGGTGGGATTCCCGCTTGGGAACACCCTGTGCTAAACAACACTGTAGTCTTAGCTAAACAGCTGAAGAGAGAAAACATGTCTTAACAGATCATATCAAAATAATAATCTACAACCTATCCTCCATGGCTGCCATCCCCTTCATTATATAAGTGGTGAGCTTCCTCACCCTTGGCCCCACTCATTAAAGTCACTACTTCCATGCATGGAGTCTCCCTCCAAAACTGCGTTGTCCCATAATGAATGCCACTCCTCCATGATAACGCTATTGAATTGGTCAAAGTTGACCAAGTCTACATGCTCCAGCCCCTTTTCACACATAAGGGTGCTTTATCAAGCCACTAAAGTGACCTCCATTCACTTAGTGATGATTTTATTCCTACTAAGGATATTTATGGGTCTCGATACCCTCTTTTTCAGCAAATTAAGAAGCAAAAGCAAAAATTAATATTCCAACTAGCTCATGGCTAATTGGGAATATTACAGTCCTCCCCTCCCAAATGTTGCTTGTCCTCAAGCAAATGTAAAGGTGAGTGCTGCAACTCTTCTCCTCCTTCCTTGGTGACACCTCCATGTGATAATCTCTCCTCATAAGCCAAGTGTCTTCCAATCCATCCCTCCATGAATTGCTCCTCCCAAGTACTTATGAGATGCAAATGACTCATCTCATAAGGAAGCAAAAGATCCAATGTAGAAATCATGGTTTTCCCAATGTTCTCCTTGGAATATGTAGCATAAGAAACATGGAGAATTTCTCTCCCAAAGGGCATGTTCAATCCCTCCATCCTTCCTCCAATAATTCCCATGAAAAGAATAAGGACACCATCAATGTACATAAAAGTTGTTATATGCAATAATGGAGGTGGATCATAGTCCCACACGTGGAACCAACGCAGTATATCTCATGACTGCCTCAGATAGTGATATGGTAAGTGGTTTCCCCACCACTTACTTGCTGCCATTGTCCACTCACATGCTATGAGAAGGTGAGTAATGTTTGGTGCCTTTGGAGCACACCTTGAATGATAAATCATCTCCCCATATCCTCCTAGGGTGTGGCCATGCTCAACACAGTTTATGGCCCCAAGATGACCATGAAGTTTATAAGGTAGAATGATCCAATTTGGAGCAATGACCTGCACATGTATGGTAAAGTAATGCAAATACTCATTAAGTAAACTATTATGCACAAAAACATGATCCTCACCATATACTTTTCTCTCATAAATGGAGTGGCCCATAGATAGATCCCCTCTCATTCCAAAAAAGGAAAGAGGTGGATGTGATAACCCCATGAAAGAGTTATGTATCTCCTCCATCTCCACTTGGTCCATGCATATCCTCAAATGCTAATATATCTCCTCTTCAAAGCCTTCTCAAGTATATCCCTCCATGATGGTATGGTATGCTCTCATGGAATAAGAATGACTGAAGAGAAAATCTTCATGTGCTACATGTAGTAACTTCTCCTTGAGCTTGGATGCTCTAGATAAGAAGATCCTACCATGATAGTAGATAACCTCATATCTTATTGAATATCCCTCCTCTAGTAGCTGGCCATCAAGTATCATGCAAGTAAAAATACCCTTTTAATAATCCACCAACAGCTGGGATTTCCAATATGAATCTATCCTCTAAGTGACAACGCTGATGATCTATCATATAAAGCATCTGTCATGTGGCTGTCCTCCTATTTGACATATCTTATGTCAAAGTCACATACCAGAAGGTTGCTATCCTCCCTCTGATGCTCCTCCTGTAGTTGCTCATGCTCTAGTAAAGGTTGAAGCTTTTGGAGGTTATTCTTCCATGGGAAGCTATCACCTATCCAAAAATACATGAGTTTGGCCAAAGCATGCATGAGTGGCCACCATCCTCTACAATGTGTGAAAGATTCCTCCCCAAGTGAGAACATCTTCTGAGCCTCCAAAGTCAAGGAATAGTTTCCTTGCACCATGATAGTGCCATCCTCCATTCCTATAGCATCCTCTCTCAGCACAAGATGTGGTGTGAGAGTGGGTAATGATGATAGTGGGAGGATGTCTCCCTCCTCCTTGAGTCTACCCAAGTCTCTATGTGATATACCATAACGTCCCAATGCTCCCACTCCTCTTGGATCTATGAGTGGTGCAACATAATTTGAGACATTTCTCACCAACTCCTAATCAGGTGGCCTCCCAGGTGGTTTGCCACAAAATAGTAATGTCTCATGGACCAAAGTCATGTGCATAATAGATGGGACTGTTAGGTCCTTGCTTCCACTGTGAAAATCCATCTCTATTTTATGTGTGGAAGTTCTTTGTGAAGGATATGTGTGCATGCCCCTAATCATCTGATTTTTTCCACTTTTTCTATCCACCCATTCCATCTGCAAAGTCTCCCAATCTGTGGTGACCTTCCCCAAAGTAATCAACCACTGCACACCCAATATCACATTGGTGTCAGGTATGTCAACCAAAAAGAAGTGACCAGTTAATGTATATGTTCCCATGGTGACAGATAAATATGGAACATAATGCATGGACTGCATAGTTCTAGCTCCTGGGATAGAGACAAAAAATCCCTCAAAATTATCAGTGGGTATTGCCCTCCTCTGCACCAGTTGGGCATCAATAAAGTTGTGGTTAGCCCCACTATCAATCAAAACTGAAACCCTCTGATCCAAGATGGAACCTCAAACTCTCAAGGTGAAGTACTTGGGTAATCCTCTCAATGATGCAAGGGTCCCTCCAATAGGAGAAAATGCTCCATTTCCATCTCTTGGTGGTGGTGAATCCTCTACTGCTATCCCAGTGCTGTGACCTCCTTCTGGTTCTTCTTATTCTTCCTCCTCATCATTTGACAAGACCTCTATATAGTGTGCCTTCCTGTTGCACATCTATGTCCGGGTGCCCATGATTCTTGGCATGTGAAGCAAAGCTTCCTTCTCCTCAAATCTCTTCGGACATCATCACTAAGAGGTACTTTGTTTTGTCTCTCCTTTGAAAAAGGAGCCTTCTGATCTTTTCCCTTTGATGGAAAAGTGGGCTTTTGCTGAAATGTTGCCTTTTCTTTTGGAAAGGCATCTTGTAGATATCTAGCCCTCTTAATGGCATCTTGAAGGGTAGTGGGTTTGGTAGATTTAACCAACCCATGAAGAGGTTATGCTAGCCCATCAATAAACATATAGACCCTTCTTGCTGCAGATAAATCAGGAACCATAATAGAATGTTTTAGAAATTTAGATTTATAAGTTTCTAGATTACTTGATTGTTTGAGCTTTGCTAGCCCTATGAAAGGTGCCTCCTGATCTCTTCGATCAAACCTCTCCACCAACCTCTTTGTGAACTCTGAATATGTAGTCACATTGGCATGACCCAATGTAGAAATACCATGAAACCACCAATCATGTGCCTCACCCTCAAGGTGTAGTGCTACTATCTTGATGGCCTCCATCTCCGGTACTTGGTTCAGCTGGAAGTAGATGTCTAGCTTCTCTAACCATGATTTGGCAGTGCATTTAGATGACCCATCAAAGTTGGGTACGAAAAATCTGCCCATAGTTTGGTGTAGATCATGATTCTGTATGAATCCTCCACCTCTATTGTGATGTCAGGGTCTCCTATTGTCCTTGATCTGAAAAAATTCTTGAAAAATCAAATGATCCTTGAATCTCTCAGATTGAGATTCATACTCCATGAAATAGTCTTCAAGACTTTCTCATTCTCGAAACCCTCCATTTGCCACTGCTAAAAATGTAGGCATTGTAGAGCGTTGGGAAACCTGCTGCTTCACTGGTTGATCATTCCAGTAATGAGAAATGCTAGAGCATTCACCATGTAGAAACCCTTTAGGGGATTCTCTGTTTCTATCCATTTTCATATCCTTCATTTCTCTAGCAATGTCTTGCATAGTTTGAAGAAGAAGCTTAGGAAACTCCTTCTCCTCATCTTCTCCGGATAAAGGGGTTTTACCCTTTTCTTCTTTATCATCTGTATAGTCATACTTCCGGTTTCTTCTGAGATACCTCCTCTCTCTATCTGTGAGATGATCTCCTTCTTTTGATGACATATTGGCTTAAGATGCACAGGCTGAGCCAAGATTATGATCCGATACCACTGTAATATTCCCAAATGGGAAAAGCAGGAATATAGAACAAAATTATTGAAATAGTAGTGTAAATCATCACATAAAAGTATGATACCAATATGGGGCTTCTTCATTAATCATAACAGCAGCAAAAATGTACAAAATAATGGGCCACAAACCATACAACATGAATCAAAAGCCTCCAATAAAGAAATCCATCAATAATGAGGTGCTGCTACTATATCAAAATGTCGAAAGACTGCTATAGCGCAGTCATAGGAGAACTTCTACAGCATATGAACATACAAAGATGATATGGCTGATATATGCCTCAACAGATACAAAAATAGATATCTAGGATTTATACAACCTCCCACAAGAAACCCAAGAGTGTTTTCAGAAATACACTAATATACAAGAAATGAATCAAAGCCCTAGGGATGAAGATTCACTGCAACAATACAGCTGGAAAGATGTGTCTGATATGATATGATAAAGAATGTAGCCTCCTCCAATAGACTCTCTAGATTAAAGGTTGATCATTTCTCTAGAAAACCTCCTCCCCAAAATGGTGTACTGAAACTACCCTTGCAAATCCTCCCTAAAATAACGCAGATCTGGAATGAAACTACGCTGTAGGGACAAATGGTAATGTGGCTTGATGCCCAATGCTGCAATAAGGGTCAAGGGCCTTCCCCACTAGCCTCCCAATGGAAGGAAACCTTCATCCATTGACAAACATCTCAGAAACCACCCAAATGTATTCTCCGCTGCTGCAACCTGCAACACAGCACAACCCTCTGCAGAAACTACGCTGTAGATGAAAGATGGAGCTTGGCCTGATGCAAAAATGTGGAAATGTAGTGCAATCACGTCTCCTGAGCAGGCACTCGAAGGCCGCCGAGGATGAAGGTGGGATTACCACTCGGGAGCACCTTGGGCTAAACAACACTGCAGTCTTAGCTAAACAGCTAAAGGGAGCAAACAAGTCTTAATAGACCATATCAAAATCATAATCTACAACCTATCCTCTATGGCTACCATCCCCTTCCTTATATAAGTGGTAAGATTCCTCACCCTTGGCCCCACTCATTAAAGTCACTGCTTCCATGCATGGAGTCTCCCTCCAAAACCGCGATGTCCCATAATGAATGCCACTCCTCCATGACAACGCTGTTGATTTGTTCAAAGTTGACCCGGTCTACATGATCCAACCCCTTTTCACACATAAGGGTGCTTTATCAAGCCACTAAAGTGACCTCTATTCACATTAGCAGTGATTTTATTCGTACTAAGGAGATTTATGGGTCTCCATACCCTCTTATTCAGCAAATTAAGAAGCAAAAGAAAAAATTAATATTCCAACTAGCTCATGGCTAATTTGGAAAATTACACCTTATTGGACCCTTAGAAATATTTGGCAGGGGTTCAATAGGCATTTTGGATATAGTCAACGATGTGATAGGTGCACTCGTGCTGGCCCCTGACGAGTTGGTGTCTGAGGGGCATCATAGCCTCGATTCCTTGTCTGAAAGAACATTTCCTTGCTATTCATATATATTTCGTGGATGTTGTTTCCAGAATCATGTGGGGGTGGTCGTTTCTGTTGGGTACTAACCACCTCTTTGGGGTGGGGGAAGGGCTCCTGCATCACATCGGTTTTCTGTGTAGGTCCCCCTTGTCCACGGTTACCCTGAAGTTTCTTTAGGTCAGGGAGTTCAGGACAGTGATGAGTGTAATGACCATACTCACCACAAATAACACAAGAATGGTTTGTACGCATATTAGACCTCTTTTTCTTCCCTTGGGAGTTGTTTGGCTCCTGATTTTGATTTCGGTTGGGGTTTCCCCTAGCCTGAGATCGCAAAGAGCATTGTTGGTTACTGCCCCCCTGTCGAGAATCTCCCTTTTGTTTATCTTTTAGAATTTTTCCTTGCAGCATTAAGAGGATTACTACGATTCCCCTAGTCGTAAGATTGGAATGACTGAGACTGAGAAGGTTGCATGAAGTTCACTGGTGCATTTTTTTGCGACGGTGAGTTTTGTGCTGGGCAAGGGGAATATTGGGGTCCCTGTCCCTGGTTGGTATATGGTTGCTGGGGGGGGGGAGCTCTTCCGTTAGCATTCCTAGCTGCATACTAGGTCCCCTGCGAGGGAGGGTACAATCCTCCCTGCTGATGGTGGTATGATGACACCCTATTGGTCATATTCTACAGAGGTGCAGGATGACTCTGGTGGTATCCAGGTTGCATGATGTTCGGGTTAGGATCATACGAGTAACCTGGGTAATCGATACTACTACCTAGGTGACCTTCGGTCAATGACTCGATCAATCCATCTACATTATTCTACGCACCTGAAAATTCTTTGTAAGTTTGTAGGCATGGGGCGTTAGGTAGGACATTGTAAATGTATCCTGACGAGGTGTATATAAGCTCAAGTTGCTGGGATTCACTAATGGCATCCTCCTATGAGGTAGGTCCTTGGGTTGCCACATATTTTGAAATATCTACTGTGAGAGTCTTCAAAAATAGGTCCAGTAAAACTCTATCATCGAGTTTGGCTATGCACAAACTTCGACATTGTCGCGATTCATGTAGATGGTCTGAGATATGGACAACTAACATTTCCTAAAATGAGTCAGTAACTCCATTCCTGAATCATGGTGGATGGGTAACTGAAAATACGTGAGGAACATAGTAGCGAGGGTGCTAAAGGTTCCATGCGAAGTAGAAGGCTACTCCACATACCATTTCGTGGATGGTCCAGTTAAGGTGCGCTGAAATAGTCTTAGTCGAATGGTATCATCAATAATACTATTGGACGAACGCCATAGGTGGAAAGTCATTACATGATTTCCAGGGTCTTCTGCTTACTTCGCTTTGAATTTTGGAATGTCCGAAGGGAGATTCGTGGGCATGGGGGGCTAATTAGGGTTGTGTGCAATGGGATAATTTGTTAGCTTTGATAGGTTTGGGAGATTTAATGATACCAGGAAATGTAACTGAGTATTGAGTGCCATTTTGAACTATGGAAACATAAGAATCTGGTTTGTATGGGGGTGTCTGGAGGATATTATCCTGTGACGTCCCTTGTTGTGTGTTTTGCTAGCTCCCTGAATGGGTAGCGCTCCTTTACCCTCTGGGGGTTGTGGGAGGAGTTGTGTGTGGTGACCCTGTGGGGGTTTTCACTGGTGTGGCGTTGGGTGACCCTTGGGGGCTTCCAACTAAAGATTCCATGATAAAGGTTGAACCAATAAGGGTGGATGTGTGCCGACTTTGATGCCTAAATGGTGAAATACCTGGCACTCCTCCCTCTAATGGGGGGAGGTCCAAAAAACTTCTAGATCGACGAGGTCCCGTTGGGTCCATTATGGGGTCGACTCGGTTTAATTTTGGAAATATATTTTAGTTTTATGAGAGGAGAGACATTATTAACAAAGAAAAATACGATCAGAGACATAAAGCTAAAAATAAAAGGTAAGTTTCTTCTTTAGATTAAAGCTATCTGATCAGTCAAGCAAAAAATATGGTTTTGGTTGTTTTGCGTATGATACTAAAAAATCTTATAAGAACTAATCGTCCTCACACTCTTAAATGTAACTGGGCCTTGCGAAGATAGCTTCTGATGGTTACTGGGGTTAACGTCCCGAAATAACTGGCGACGCCTTCCAGCAGCCAAAGAATCGACCAAGGTAAAGGTATGAGGATCTAGTGCTGTCTGCACCATCACCTATAGGGAAGGATGCCCTAGATTTGGCCACTAAAGTACCATCATCCCACGTGAGCATTCGAGTCTTGAGATTATTGGTATTTAGTTACTAGTACCGAGCACTAGATGGGTCAGGTAGCCACAAATAGTACCGCACGCACTGGGACTAAGCTTAACCCCCTCTGAATCGGGTCTTTGTAGCGCTCGAGAATTCTGTTCTGTGGGCGGATATACAGATTTTAAGCTCCCTAAATAGTCAACTTCTATGTTTCAAGAATGTAGAATGACCATGGCAGCTTATTGGAAGCCTACCCCCAATGGTCCTAACCTGAACTATAATTTCTTTTGTGGCCCCTTTGGGAAGAATTTAGTGAGTTCAATTAATGGTTAGTTTTAAGGAGTCTTAATTTGCTTAAGGTGTGCCTTGGTGAAGTGACCGTAAGAAGAGGACCAAGATCCTAACTTACTGAAGCTTTGTGTGTGTAATGAATTTTACAATCACAATGTTATAATATGTGGATATGCGATGATCCTTTACACTCCTTTCCTAATTACACTATGTGTGATTGTTCCTTTCAGAAAATAAACAATGTGCGGATAATGGTCCGCTTACACTTTTGTTTAGTTAGAATAAATGTTGCACTATAGGGAGACAAAAAACTATCAAAAGAAAGATTTCATATACGTACCCAGGCTCACCAAGAGGTGCGAGGGTGGCAGAGATTACTTGCCTTCTTTGATACTTTGATCCTTGTCTTGAATTCTAATGTGAAAATTTAAACTAAACTAATGCAAAATTTTTGAAAAAATGAAAACAACCTAAATATTTTTGGATGTATGGGCCACTTACTTTCCGCTAATTAATCCTATGTGTTTGGTGCCTATTATCAGCAACTAGTTCATTCAGATAGCATGTGTGGATTTAAAAACCACTTACTTGCCCCCTAATTAAACTATGTGAGATTTGTGATAATAAGCTAAAATTAAAACAATGTAATAACTAAGCTAAAGTTCATCCAAAAACATGTCCTAATCAGTCAAGAAACACCATAACACAGTGATGGTAGATTTATTATGGGCTGCCAATCACTTTACAATTTCTAAAAATTAAGAAAATTAGTGAAAAAACTGATCACTGGTTTTCGCGCGGGTTATTTTCGCACAGGCACATGATTTGCGTGTCTATTTGGGCTGAACGCGTGCGGGTTTTCTATGCACAAAAATTCCGCCTTCTCTGAATTGAATCTCTTCACATAGGGTGAATGAGAGAAGCTGAGGGAAAGAAGGAATTGTCCTACAACAAGCTTGGGCAGGAGGGAGGTCCTGCAAAAAAACAACCACTTAGCTTAAGAAGAAAAATAAGCGGAGTCGCCAATCCTGTTGTAATGCATTTGGCACGTGGGTGTACGAAATGCACTATGCTTGGTAGGGGAGGTTGCTTTCCTACAAGCATGTAACAGGGAAAAATGAGTTGTTAGATGGTTAGTGAAACATCATAACATGTAGAAAACTAGTTATAAAACATAGCATGCTACAATAGAGGAGGAAACAAGAAACAGCAAATAGAAATACAATACAAGTTCAATATCTAGTTTAAACAAAATAATAATACTAACGGATAACTTATCCCCTTTTATTAGCTGTTGGTGGTAAAAAGAGGTAAGACACTAAAACACTTGCAATGAATCCCTAGAGCCATGGAGCTCAAATATTCAAAGCAAGGAGGGATTTTCCCTTAAGCTTCTTGCAAGCCTCTCTCTCTCCTCGAATGAGTGGTAGGATAACAGACAACTGATGCACTTCTCCTCTTAGATTGAGATGTTGGATGGCCAACAATTGAATCCCTCCACTCCTTGCTGCTTGGACAACACAACGCTGGTTTTCTCTTAGGAAATTTTTCCAACATAACAATGTGTTCTCTATTTTTCTTCCCATGGTGGTCTTTTATAGGCAAAATTCAATTTCCCCTCCCTCTTTTGGTACAATTGTGGATGGTGACATAAGAGTGGGAGATTGATTCCATTTTGTGATACACTTGAGGCCTCAAGGTGGCTGTACTTGGCGGTCTTGAGTGGAGAATATTCTTCCTTAAGTGTGCCAAGTGGTCTCGGATGGTGACCTTCCGCCATACCCAGGATCACACGGTTATTTGAGGGACAACCGCAGAGATATATGCAACTATTGAAGAAAAGGCTGTGCAGAGCGCTTAGTGCAAGTGTTTTTTGTGCACTACTTGATAAATTTTCCTGTTTGACCTTAGAAAAAGTTAAATTTTAAGATCTTGTAATGTATTTCTTCCCCGTGAATCCTTATCTGTACCTTCTACTTGAAATTTCCTAATGTCTTTTTCTTGTATGATTTTCTAGTGATAACATCGGGTTAGGACAAGAATTATGGGCAGAGGCAATAGATACTGCATGTTACCTAGTTAACAAATCAAATTCATCAGCGTTGGAGGATAATACCTCATATGAGGTATGGACTGGTAAGAAACACTCTCTTTCACTTCTTAATGTATTTGGCTGTGATGCATATGTACACGTTCCAAAGGAGAAATAACCAAGTTGGATAAAAAATTTGAATGCTGCATTTTTATTGGAAATAAGGATGTTTTAAAAGGTTATAAGCTTTGGAACCTAGAAACAAGGAAGGTTGTGTACAACCGATATGTGGTGTTTATAGAGGTGAAGGATGTTATTAAACATGAATTCCTAGCAAAGGAACCTGAGAAGATAGAGTTTGAGCTAAAGGAGGAAGAATTCGACTCTACAACCAAAGAAGAATGAGAAGAGGAAGAGCCACAAACTCTAGTTTTAAGAAGATCAGTTCGAGAGAGAAGGAAACCAAAAAGGTATAGTCCATCTACTTTTTGTTCAAATTTTTCTATATCTATTACTGGTGATGATCCCAAAACTGTTAGGGATACAATAGATTCAAAGGATGGAAAACTTTGAAAAGAGGCAATGGTTGATGAAATGACATATTTGGACAAAAATGAGGGTTGGTATCTGGTGGAGTTATCAGTTGGAAGGAAACCCATTGGCAACAAATGGGTGTTTAAGAAGAAGATGAATGCAAAAGGCTAGGTAGAGAAATGCGAAACTCATTTGGTAGCAAAAGGTTATTCCTAAGTGTCACGAATTGATTTTGGTGATATTTTTTTCTCTTATTTCCAAGTTAGCTTTTATTAGACTACTTTTATCTGTTGTTACTACTTTTTATTTTGAAGTAGAACAAATGGATGTGAAGACAACATTTCTTCATGGGGATCTGAAAGAAGAAATCTACATGAAGCAACTTGAAGGCTTTGCGGTGAAGGGTAAGAAAGAACTGGTATGCAGGTTAAATAAGTCTTTGTATGGGTTAAAATAGTCATCAAGGATGTGGTATAAATTTTTTGATACATATATACAAGGAATTGACTTCACCATAAGAAAAGTAGGCCACTATGTGTATTTAAAATTAATTGGTGACTATGTTATTTATTTGGTCTTGTATGTGGATGATATGTTGTTGATTGGAAATGAAAAAGAAATTACCCAGCATCTGAAGACCCAATTGTACTCCAAATTTGACATGAAGGATCTTGATGATGCAAACTATATTTTGGGCATGGAAATTAAACGAGATAGGGCAAAGAGGAAGCTATGGTTAAACCAAAGGAAGTATGTCAAGACAATATTGCATAGGTTTAATATGCAGGATAGTAAACCGATGAAGGTTCTTATTCCTGTAGGTGTAAATTTATCTGCTGAAAAACATCCCAAGACACAAGAAGAGGAAGAGGACATGTCTCGTGTTCCATATGCAAGTGCAGTTGGTAGCCGGATGTATGCAATGGTATGTACTAGACTAGACATTGCACATGTAGTGGGAGCATTGAGCAAGTTTATGTCAAAACCAGGGAAGGAGCATTGGAAAACGGTGAAGTAGATTTTCAAGTATTTGCGTGGCACTAGTGATTATGGTTTGTGTTACCAAGGTAGACCAAAATTGGACATATTTTTAGACATTCATGGCTTTGTTGATGCAGACTGGGCTGGAGATCTAGATCAAAGAAGATTTACAAGTGGGTATGTGTTTAACCTATTTGGAGGAGAAGCTAGTTGGATGAGCAAGAGACAGTCTGTAGTGTGTCTTTCAACTATAGAGGTTGAATACATGACAACCACTCATGCAAGAAAGGAAGCAATTTGGTTGCAAATATTGTGTTCAAATATGGGGTTGGTTCAGTGGGCTATAAGGATAGACCGTGACAACTGTTATCATCAATAACAATTACGTTGGTTAGAGAGGTCATTTTATATAGGTTTTATTGTGTTGGCAAATTAATTCATGAAATTGATGAAATTTTATGAATTGGTTACAATCCTGAGTTTTTTAGAAGTCCCGCATGTCATGTCATCATGGTCATATCAATAAAAATCCATCAACAATCCACATCAATTGGTTAAAATTTGGTGTTAGCCACTTGTCTAGTTTTTTCCTCAGTGCACAGCGAAATATATGGAAAACAAGTTGTTTTCGCTATGGAATCACCAGATAAGTCCATAGCAAATCTGCCAAACTTATAACGGAAAATGCTACGAACTCATGTTTTTCTGCGCCAGCAAGGAAATGGGTGAGGTGTCAAGTTTCAAGTGGTTATAGGTCAATCTCAGGTCACGTGATTATTTATTTGGAGTCATGGAACATGTGTGATCATCATTTGTCATCCCATCATTCCATTTAACCTCCCCTATTTTTATTCATCCCTCTCACATTCGAAACTTACCTTTTTAAAATTATCCGTGTGAGCTAATGTCTATCACCTTTTCCATTTTCCTCTTAGTATAGTTATTTCTATTATCTTTAGAAAGGTCCATCCTTGTCTACAAGCTCCTTGATATGAGAAACACTTCTTTGCAGGTGTCATACTGCCAAGGAGGCCAACGCTGTGTTAATAGGAATGGCCATGCATAAAAATACAAACAAAAGGGGCTTAGTGGTTAGGTATGAGCCAATGGATATAAAATTGGTTAATGAAGATCCAAGTTTTACAGCAGCCTTCACCAGTTCTGGTTGCATGAGGTTTTTTTAGGCCCCTATATTACTAGTATAGTCCCTTATTTTTGTTAGGGTAACCCCCTTATTGTTATTGTTGCACCCTGGTAACCCCGATATTGTTATTATTGTGCCCTTACATTATTATTGTTAGGTCGACTAGGATTACATTGTGGCCCCATGGAATCCTATATATAGAAAGGAGGTTTTGTCATTTGTATCATCCAAGAATTGTTCATTTATGTAATGTATTGGAGGTTTCCCCCTCAAAGTGGATTATTTATAAGGTCTTGATCTCTCTTTTCTTCAATTTTTGGAGCTGGTTTCATAACATTTGGTATCAGAGCTTTGGATTCTAGGGTTTCACTGCTCCAAACAGGTCATCGTGGAATTTTCGCTATAAATTTTTTTCTACAAAGTTTCATACATTGAATTTTTTATAGAGCGAAGCCGAAATCCCGGGGAACGTCATGTAAATTTTTTTGATCTTGTTTCACAATATTTTCGTAGATATGATCTGTGGAAGTTAGGGTTTTTTAAATCCTCCCGAGTTTCACCTAAAACAGGTCATCGTGGAATTTGCGCTATAAATTTTTTTCTACGGAGGCTCAAAAGCTAAAATTTTTATAGAGAGAAGATGAAATCCTGCGGAACGTCCTGTACAAATTTTAGATCTTGGTGCGCAACATTTTTGGAGATATGATCCGTGGAACTTAGGGTTTTTTTCAGGCTCCCGAATTTCATCTCAAAGAGGTGACCGTGGGAAAATCGTCATAACTCTCTCTCTGAGCGTCGGATTGGAATTCTGTAAAAAGTGGCCACAAGTACATAGACCGTAGTTTCCTATGAACCAATTTTAGAGCCAAAGGAGGAAACAATGACACATGGCACATCGTAGAAGTTCGCTCTACTGAACCAATCCATAATTAGGTCGTTGTGGGAGATTGGGCATAACTTTGCCTTGAAGAATCCAAATTAGGTCAAACCTATGGCATTCGAAAGAAGATTCAGATTTATACTATAGGGACGAATTTGAGATATTGAAGATCCAAAATCAAAGAGATAATTCAATTTCAATATCGAGCTCCTCAAAAGCAAGATTTTTGATTTTTGATTTTTTTGATTTTTGATTTTAATTTATTTATTTATTTTTAATTTTTAATTTATTTTAATTAATTAATTTATTATTATTATTTATTTTTCGAATTGCATAAGTCTTGTTTGAAGAATCAATTTGAATTGATTCCAAGGGCATATTGTAGAATAAATATCACTAATGGGTTCTAAAATGCCCCTAAAAAGAATTCAATACCCATTAAGCCTTCAAAAGGCTCTACCATGGCTCATGAAGATGAAGAAATGCAACATGACATATCAAAATTACACGAGCAAGTGCACCAAATTTTGCTCTCACAAAGAGCAAAAAAAAATGAAATGGATGTTTTGAAAAAAAGCATGGAAGCTACGATGGATGGTTTGACGAATAGTATGGAAGAAAAAACAAAAGGTTTGAAGGAAGACATGGAAGGTTTGAAGGAGGGTTTGTCAAAGTTGATACAAGAAATGAGTCCTAATGGCGAAAAAATAGTAGAGGAAACTCATGATGAGAACAAAATAAATGTTAATCGTGATTTCATAAACTCTAATTTTGGTTTGAAGAACCACCATATTCCAAAGATGGATATGAGGAAGTTTGATGGCAAGGATCCTATAACATGGATACTACAGATGGAGCAATATTTTTATCTCAATAATGTGCAAAACACACAAAAGGTACGCATTGCAACTTTACATTTAGAACAAAATACATTTGTATGGTATCGATGGCTTTGCTCCCGTAAAAAAATTGTCACTTGGTCAATTTTTACGGAGGAAATGATAGCACATTATGAGGATACAAAGAGAAACACCTTCTTTAGCCATTTGATAAATCTCAAACAAAAGGGTTCGGTGGTGGAGCACATTGAGGACTTCCAAAAATTGAATATAAGGGTAACTCATATTCTTTAGGAACACCAGATTGATGTCTTCATAGGGACTTTAAAGGATAACATCCAACATGAAATTCATGTTTGGGAACCTGATTCATTGGAGAAGGAATTCAGGTTGGCAAGAAAAAATGAATGTAAAATTATACATATGTAGTTTACCACTCTACATCTTATAAATATGGAAGTGTTGCACCTAGATTTCCACAACCTTTTACACGTTTGACACCAATAATTGAAGAAAAAGAGCAAAAGGGTTTTGCTATTAGCCAGATAGAAAATAAACCAAAGGTCATAAGTGTGCCGAGAAGAAATTATTTTACATAGATTGTGAAGAGGAGGAAGAAAATGAACAAGGAACTTCAAAAGAAGAGGATATACACCAGGAACCAACCCTAGAAGAAGAAGAAATGAGTCCGACCATATAGTGTAATGCATCGGCAGGTATTACCACTCCTCAAAATCTCAAGATAGAAGGACATATCAAGAAGAAAAAGGTAATAATGTTGATTGATTCGGGTAGTATCATAATTTAATTCATTGTAAGGTGGCCAAGGAATTGAATTGTTTTCTATACCTAGCACCAGAATATCAAGTGATGGTTGCAAATGGAAGAACTATAAATTGCTTTGGAAAATGTCATGATATCAAGATAACCATGGGGGAATATGCATTGAATAGTCAATTTATTTCCATCCCAATGGGAGGTGATGATGCTGTACTAGGAGTACAATGGCTACAATCTTTGGGGATGATAGCTTTTAATTTTCAAGAATTTTTTTTTTTTTTTTTTTTTTTAATATTATTATTATTATTATTATTATTTTTAACACCGGAAGGAAAGGAAATCGAATTAGGGGGTATCGCAGGGAAGCCAAGAAAGATAATAAGCTCTAATTTCATGACAAAGCTTCTGAAGAAAGAACAACGAGGCGTAATTTCACAATTATGCTCACTAGAAGTTCCAACATCAAAATCATCTATTTCTCCAGATCTCCAAAAAGTCTTGGACAATCATTCCAAGGTGTTTGAAACTCCCAATGGACTCCCACCTATTCGTGATCATGATCATTCTATTCATTTAATTCCAAGAAGTGTTCCTCCAAACATCAGGCCTTAAAGGTATATCCTTATGTCCAAAAGAGCGAAATTGAATGTATGATTGCAGAAATGTTAGAGGCTAGTATAATTCAACCTAGTCAAAGTTCTTTCTATGCTCCAGTAGTATTGGTGCACAAGAAATATGGATCATGGCGCATGTGTCCATATTATAGAGAGCTCAATAAGCTCACTATTAAAGATAAATTTCCCATTCCTATGATTGATGAATTATTGGATGAATTACATGGAGCAATTTATTTACCAAGTTGGATCTTCGTTCAGGATATCATAAAATTAGAATGAAGACTGAAGATATTCTGAAAACAACATTTCGAACTCATGAGGGTCATTATGAATTTTTGGTCATGCATTTTGGCCTTACCAATTGTTACACCATTTTTGGTCATCTAACGTACTATCATTAGATGGACCCAAGTACACCACGTAAGACCAATTTTACCCTAAGTAAAATTGCTTTCACTATGTAAAATAACTTAATAAAACACATTTATTAGGTTGTTTATGGTCTAAACAAGAAACCCCAAAAGGAAATATTATTAAACAAACCTATATTTGTTTGATTTTCCTCGGGTCATGTTTAACCCAAACAAAGAAATTAATTAGATAAATCTTTATTTATCTTATTATTTTCTAGGAATAATTATTTAAATCTTATTTAAATAATATTCCTTGTTAAATATGACTAAATCACCTATAAATAATTAAATAAATCATTATTTATTTGATTATCCTTCAACCACTTCCTTAAAATGATAAATAAATCATTTATTTATTTATTATTCACAAATAAAGGAATTTGACCCAAGTCAAATACCTTTTCCCTCCAACAAATATAATAAAATATTCCATAAAAGGTGGATCTAGATTTGGTTAATGTTATTTTAATCATGCACCAAGATCTAGAATGACCCAATATTTTGTTATAAATAGGAGGGTTTCTTCTACCATTCTTCACCTTTTGTTGCCTATTAGATCACTTTGGATCTAAACTCTTGGTCTGACTTTGAGCCATTATCATTGTCATATTTTCCATTATTTGTTGTGTGAGCTCCCTTTGAGTTCTATCTTTGTCTGGGTTTTCTACACCAACAGGAGAGAGAAATGCTAGATCTTAAGTGCTGAGGACTTCCAAGAACCCATCCCATTGAGGAGAATTGGAAACACCTTCTTGTTTTCCTCCCAGGTGCCCTTAATACAAAAAATTCTTTCAAAAATTGTGCTTGTCTTGTCTATTGGATGTATGGAGCAAAACCTTATTTTTACTGCTTAATGTCTCTATATGCATAGATCTGGCTTTTTGCAGCACTTGTCTTGATCAACTAACTGCAGATATGAAGATATTGGCAGCCATATTTGATGTTAGGGCTATAAGTTATGCGTAGCTAAAGTGGTATTTTTTCGTACACTTCGACAAAAGATTCATACTAACAACTTGCGACTCCACACGGGTTTTCAATTACGACCATTGTCGTTTTTCATATTCCTGCATATCCAGCTACTTCAGAACCTAGGGTTTCTTTTCAGCTTTTTGTTTTTCCTATTCTCATGTTGTTTTTCACCTATAAAACCCTAAAACATTCAAATTTCTAACTTTCGCGTGTTTCTGGCCCTATTGCGCAGGTGACAGACATCAGCCGCAACTGAGACGACAACTTTTCCGGAAATCTGCCGCCGGGACACCCGGAGCTTCAGGTCGCACTTTTCAGCCCAGAAACTGTGACCTGGACCTCCAGGTCACACTTTTCAGCCCAGAAACTGTGACCTGGACCTCCAAGTCGCACTTTTCAGCCCATTATCTGCGACCTGCACAGAAAACAGGTCAGAACCTGCGACCTGCCAATTTTTCTGCTATTTTTCTGCAATTTTTCTGGGTTTTTCTGAAGCTTCTGTCAGGGTTTTCCAGCCTCTATCTCAGCCCGTTTCGACCTGTTTCTGATCTGTTTTGCTCATCTAAGTGGGAACATAGCCCCCTAGGGCTTCAGCACCCTCCACTTTTGGTGGAAGAGTTTTTATCTGTTTCAAGTGTCTGTTTTTTCAGAGTTTCAGCTCCCCCTTTTCCAGATCTGCTACCTCCTTTTCAGATCTCTTTTAATCAGCTCTTCTCCCTTTCAAATCACCTCCTGAAGATTTGTTTGGATCTCCCTTTAGGGCCTCCTCCTTGCCCCATCTTCTTTTTGCTGATTTCCTCCTTTTTTTTCCAGCCACCTTTCCTCTGCCTCTTGGCTGTGTTCTGCCCCTCTTTTCAGCAGTTTTCTCCTTTAGATCCTTGTCTCTTTTGACCCTAGATCTATTGGCCTCTTTTTCATGTGTTTTGACTAGATTTTTCCCTTTGTTAGACTAGTTTTGAGAGCCTCGCCTTTTTGGGTTAGATCGATGCATTGATTAGCTGTTAATTTTATGTTATTTCAGCATTATATACTGTTCTCTGCAGCATTATTTTCAGTTACGTAGCACACTTTTTCTCTTGCTCTGAAAACGAAAAGGGTTTAAAAATTAAAATTAACGCACACCACACACTCACCCTAAGCGAAGAAGAGCCTGGTTCACACCGCCAGGCAAATACTTTAAAACATTGTAAAATCAATTGACACTGCACCTTTCTGCCCTTGTTTCGACATTGTAATCACTTGATTCTGCACCTCCCTGCCTTTGTTGGTCGTTCTTCTTCCCCTTGTGCCGTGTTTGTGTTGTCACCATTGCGCCCCCAAGGCGCACATCCCAGAGACTTCTTGGCCTTCACCCTCAGTTTCCGTTCGGTCGACTTACTCCTTCCCGCCGTCGTCGAGTTAGTCCTCCTCCGAGTCCACACTCCGACTCCTCTTCTAGTTCATTGGGTTCTCCTTTTACTTCCGGTTCTCCCCCTGTCACCTTCACTATGTCTGGTCCAGGGCCTAACGCTAGCGGTACTCCCGGCCCTAATGCCGAGACTGCTACTAGCGGAACCGCCATAGGAACTACCTCGACTGCGCCCTTGCTCCCCTTCATGGCAGGCCTCAGCCTCCCCGATTTGGACCGGTTGACAAATGACCCTATACGCCATGACGCTAGTTGGCCTGCTATGCCGACAAAGCTCCCTTCTGACATCCCAAAGTTTGAAGGCCTTGCTGGAGAAGATCCTTCAAATCATGTTCGATATTTCCACATGTGGTGTTCATCTACCTCCATTACCGATGACTCTGTCCGTCTTCGGTTGTTCCAACGAACGCTTATAGGCGCGACTTCTAAGTGGTATGTTGATCAGCCCACTTCCTCTCATACCACCTTTGCGACTCTTGCCCGGGCTTTTTTATCTTACTTCCAGCTTCCCCTTCGTTATGACACCGGTATCGAACTTTTGACTTCTTTCTGTCAATCATCTGCGACCCGCCTATCCGATCATGTCCAGGAATGGTGGAGAAGAAAGAGCCTATGTCAATCCCCTACTTTCGAAGACCGTGTCTACATGGACTGGTTCCTTAGATCTCTCTTGCCTCCTATCGGGAAAGATGTCGCATCGCATTTTCCCCAAACCGAAGAAGCCGCCCTCCAACTAGCGTTAAAATATGACTTGATCTACGCTCAGATAGGTTATGTTTATACCGTTCTACCTGATCTCCCCAGACCCGGTGGTGTCAATGCACAGGGGGCACCTCATGCCGCCGACGGTATCGTTGGAGCTCTCTCTCATCCATATGCCCAACCTCCCATGGGTTATGGTTTTCCTGGGGGAGGGGGCAGCACCTCCCGCACTTGTTCCCCTCGTAGTAGCACGTATCCAGGATACAACATGCCTCCTCTTTTGGCCCAACCTTCTGGTCACCATACTGTTACCCAACCCCCTTATTATTCGTATCCGCAGTTTAGTGCTCCAGCTCCTCCAGCATTAGCACCTTCGCCTCCCTGGCCTTTTCAACCGCTACAACAGTAGTCATCGCCCTCTCAAGAGCAGGTGGATGCACCACAGGGATTCATGGCTACCCAACCACCTGACAGACAGGTGGCCACTCAACCTTCCCCTTCTGGTTCCTCCAATTACCAGATCCTCATGATGAACTCTGATCCACCTCTAACTGTCGACCTTAACCTTCAAACTCGGTCCCATCAGTACCCCAAGCCTCCCGCTCCGTCTGTCCCCGAGTCACCTTCTTCAGGGTCTACAGAGCCTCTTTCGACATCCAATGGTCCCTTGCATATCCCTCAACCCAAAGTTGAGGTTGATACCAAGATTCCTAAGGGACCATTATGCCGAAATTCTGCTTCTGGTCGAGTTGCTCATTCATATAGCATCGTAGATGATTTGGCACAATCTCCTGCTGTCATTTCAACACTGAAACTCCTCCAATCGTGCCCTTCTCAAAAGAAGCCTCTACTATCTTCCATGGGTGCTGTAGATCCTGCTAATGACCAATTGATTTTTTTTGACACCCATCAATCAGACCATCCTCCTCTTCCTGCTTCCGTAGCCTTCCAAATCCCAGTCAAAATCCAGAACGCTAACATTTCTCGGTGCATCATTGATGAGGGGGCATCCACCTGTGTGATGTCCGCTTCAGTTTGGAAACAACTTGGATCTCTTGAATTGGCCCCTTCCACAATCACCCTTCGTGCGTGGGATGGCCATGCCTCCCAGCCCATTGGCTTATTCCATAATTTTCTTATCACTCTAGCGGACAAGACTGTTTGCGTTGAAGTCATCGACGCCCCTCTTGATTATAACATTCTTTTGGGGCATAGCTACACTTATGTTATGTCTTCTGTCCCATCCGCGGTCCACTGCAAGATGTTTTTCCCTCATAATGGAAAGATAGTCACCATTGACCAGTTGACGTATCATGAGCCAAAATCTCAGGCCTCCCCTGAGTCGACCATCTCTTCTGTAGCCAATCAACAAACTGTTGATTCTTTGACCAGTGTCTCTCCCGGCGTCTACAAAGACTCCTCTTTGCTTGGAACCTTCCCTGGTCTTCCTCCTCCTCCTGTCTCTGACCCCAGCTCATCGAATATTTTCATGATGCAATCGTCTCGGGCTGCTCTCAAGCAACCTGCTTCGGCTAGTCAGCAACCGTGCTCTCCGCAACCTACTCCTAGCCCTTCACCTGTAGCTGGTATTCATGAGCCTCTTTACCCCCTGGAACGGTTCCTCCAAGCCTTAGCCATTTAGGAGCCGTCCCACCTGGCCATTACCCCTCTGGTCAGATACCGTTCCTAGCTCCCCCACCAGGAGTGTACACGGTACCTGTCATGGCCACCCTATCTCTTCCTAACCTGACCCTTGGGATCCTCATCTGGTACCATGATCCTCCAGCCGCAACCCTGCCTGGTCAACCCAAACCTTATATTGCTTTGACCCCGGTTCAATCGGTCCCCATGACTTCTCCCGTTGCAATAGTGCCTCAGTCACCTCAACAGGAACCACATCCTATTACGACAGCTTCGGGTAAGAAGGGCAAAGCTTGCAAGAGGGCATCAAAGGACACGACTGCCCCAACAAACCCTACCCCTCCTCGGCCTCCAAAGCATACCATCCAGTGTGCTTTGTGTGATGTTGTCGGTCACGCCACCCATACCTATCCTGAATTGCTTCATCTCAAGCCCATGGTTAATGTCGCGTTCCCTGAGTCCATGATCCTGGAAGCCTCTATTCCTTTTGCGACCGCGACCAAGAACCCCAAGACTATTAACACCAACCACTCTTGTGCTTTGTGTGATCTCCATGGCCATTACACCCACCTTTGTCCCCACCTCGAGGACTTCTGCACCTCTCTCGCTGCGGTCCATCAATTCGAGGCCAAGAGCAATGAGTCCACCTCTCCCCTATTTGCGCATTTTGCTTTGGAAAAACTACCAGCCATGACTGCTCCCATTGACATCCCCCTTCCTGATGTCGAGATGATGGAGCCTTCGTCCAGCATTTTCTTCCTATCATCATCCATGAGACCCTCGAGGAATATTCCCTCTGAACCCTCCCCTGTTGTTTCGCTTGACCTTACTTCAGCGATCACCTTGGGCTCAACATCAGTAGATCCTTTATCTACTTACTCTTCTGTCACCCCTTGTGACGATGCACATGTGAACCTCTCTTCTCATGATGATGAGTCAGGTAGCTTCACCGCGTCAGGTGGTATTTCTTCCACCTGCCACCCCATCTTCTATCACGATGATGAAATTATGGAAGAAATCCCCACCCTTGACTTTATCTATTCCCCCTTACATCGAACCTATGCGTTCACACCACATACACCTTGTGGCCATTACATTGAAACCCAATGTTTGGTTAAGGGGGCACCCACATTTGAGAGACCAAGAGAAGCAATTCTCCACAACTCTCCTAGTGTATCTGGTCATGCCGACTTTAGTACCATTATTCTTCCACATTTAGAAGAACCTCTAGAGTCCCATATCACTTCAGATCACTCTAGGGATGATACCCCTTATCGTTCCTTCATCTTCCATCAGCAACCCAATCTCTTAGACATTGTTGTTGACCAACCTATGGGTTTTCTAGGAGAGCATCAATTCATTATCTCCAAATCCTCTCTTTGGGATAGTGAAACCAGGTATGCCAACCCGAAACTTAAAGTCCATTTTCTTCATATATGCAGTCCTAAAAGAGATTGGTAATCCTCCATTTCCTTTCTCAAACTGCATAACCATAACGAAAACGAATGACACACCACATCATTAAAATGTGTTTAGATTCCCCTTTTTCTAAATACATTTTGGCATGACCACACCATGCTTGGGGGCACCTATGCCCCTCAACCATAATCCTCCTCAAAATCGAATTTCTTCACTTGCAACACTCAT
Source organism: Pinus albicaulis (assembly GCA_034641835.2). Lineage (NCBI taxonomy): Eukaryota > Viridiplantae > Streptophyta > Pinopsida > Pinales > Pinaceae > Pinus > Pinus albicaulis. The sequence goes on from CM076569.1 coordinate 98,535,639, forward strand.
ATTAGGGGCACCATTTGGCCTCCATACTTATCCATGCTCGTGTTGATGTTCGTCGTGAGTTACCATCTCGTACTCATGTTTTCATGGTCCCCCATTGGACCTTTACTGTGTGGTAGCACCATCGAGTCGCCCTTGTTTAGAGCATCCAAGTCGAGTCATCATAACATACATGGAGTCTATCCCGAGTCCCTTTGTACCCCGCTATAGTCCTCCATCCTTCATTGCTTGGTCTCTCTCTTGTGTCGCACATTATGGCCTTCAGTCCCACTGTCCCCTATCCCTTATAATACTGTGTCAGTCGCTACCATGTCATTCATGCCTTTTATGCTCTAGCAAGGGAAGTCATCCATTTGCTACTCAGTCCCCTCCATTCCATCATCATCATTGGTATTAATCTGTCAGTCGCTCTACTATTTTCTCTCGTGCCTTAGTTGAGGATCTCTCATTGCCTCACCTACGGCGGACCTCCTTCTGTCGACATCAGCCCCTTCATCCAAAAGACAGGTCTAGAGGGCGGTGTACCTTGGTTCCAGCTTCCACTCTTGTTCGGTGCCTCGGATCAGGCAAAGGGATCTCTCATTTCCCTTTGACTTGATTGTTTCTCCACTCCAGCTCCTTTCAGCATGATCGAGATCCGTATGCTTGATGGTCCAGTGATGCAACAGTAGCTATTGGTGATGCCCGGGTGTGTGTGAGATGTCTCAGCCCTCATGAGGGGGTGGCCTTGAAGGTAGCCCCCCACATGCCCGGATGACCTCTTCATTGCAGCCTTCGATGTAGCTCCATATATTTGATGATGTTGGCGTTAGCCGCTTGCAGCACCTCTTTTGATTTGCATGTATCAGTCATATTTTGTGAGCCCTTCCCCGCTTGTAGGGGGTATTTGGGTTGTATTTGTATCTCATGTACTCAGATATTATTGTATAAGTCCTGGCTGTTATCCCAGGCACAACATGTATATGGGATCCCTCATTGTATTTCTATCTGGCTCATGTTTATGCCGGCTGTACTTTATGGTTCGGTCCCTTGTTTACTGGACACACTATTCTTTTGTACTTTGTCTCGGCGGGCATAGGTATGCCTCCCCGCCGCCTTTAGCACAGGTACCCTCTCATAAAAAGAGACTTGTTGCACCTGTAAGTCTCGTCTCCTCAGGGTCTAGTTCTTCAGCACATTATTCTACCTCACATTTCTCTCTCTGACTTCCCTTTTGATGTCTGGTGATTGAGTTCTTACAACGTACTTCGGTCATACGATTTGCTCCTAACACTCGCACGCTGGGGGGCAATCTGTTACACCATTTTTTGGTCATCTAACCTACTATCATTAGATGGACCCAAGTACACCATGTAAGACCAATTTTACCCTAAGTAAAATTGCTTTCACTATGTGAAACAACTTAATAAAACACATTTATTAGGTTGTTTATGGTCTAAACAGGAAAACCCAAAAGGAAATATTAAACAAACCTATATTTGTTTGATTTTCCTGGTCATGTTTAACCCAAAACAAAGAAATTAATTAGATAAATCTTTATTTATCTTATTATTTTCTAGGAATAATTATTTAAATCTTATTTAAATAATATTCCTCGTTAAATATGACTAAATCACCCATAAATAATTAAATAAATCATTATTTATTTGATTATCTTTCAACCACTTCCTCAAAATGATAAATAAATCATTTATTTATTTATTATTCACAAATAAAGGGATTTGACCCAAGTCAAATACTTTTTCCCTCCAACAAATATAATAAAATATTCCATAAAAGGTGGATCTAGATTTGGTTAATGTTATTTTAATCGTGCACCAAGATCTAGAATGACCCAATATTTTGTTATAAATAGGAGGGTTTTTCCTACCATTCTTCACCTTTTGTTGCCTATTAGATCACTCTGGATCTAAACTCTTGGTCCGACTTTGAGCCATTATCATTGTCATATTTTCCATTATTTGCTGTGTGAGCTCCCTTTGAGTTCTATCTTTGTCTGGGTTTTCTACACCAACAGGAGAGATAAATGCTAGATCTGAAGTGCTGAGGACTTCCAAGAACCCATCCCATTGAGGAGAATTGGAAACACCTTCTTGTTTTCCTCCCAGGTGCCCTTAATACAAAAAAAAAAAATTCTTTCAAAAAACATTGTTCTTGTCTTGTCTATTGGATGTATGGAGCAAACTCTTAATTTTACTGCTTAATGTCTTTCCATGTATAGATCTGGTTTTTTGTAGCACTTGTCTTGATCAACTAACTGCAGATCTGAAGATATTGGCAGCCATATTTGATGTTAGGGCTATTAGTTATGCGTATCTAAAGTGGTCCTTTTTCGTACACTTCGACAAAAGAGATAGGCCTTTGTGCACCTTCTACATTTCAAGGGTTGATGAATTCTATTTTCAAACCCTTCCTTAGAAAATTTGTGCTAGTATTTTTTGATGATATACTAATCTACAACAAATCTTGGAAGGATCATGTTCAACATGTTGATAGGGTGCTCAAACTATTGGAGGAGAAACCAATTATATGCTAAAACATCCAAATGTTTCTTTGGAGTACAAGAGGTGGAATATCTGTGTCATATTGTATCTCATGAGGCTGTTAAGGTAGACCCTAACAAAATTAAAGCCATTAAGGAGTAGTCTATAACCATAGAGTTGTGGATTCCAGTTAACAGGGTATTATCGCAAGTTTGTTAAGAATTATGGGAGAATAGCAGCACCTCCAACAACATTATTGAAGAAAGATGCATTTTCATGGACTCCTGAAGCAACTAAGGCCTTTGAACATCTTAAAGAGGCAATGTGCCTAGCACCAGTCTTAGCTATGCCAGACTTCACAAAAGCCTTTATTGTGGAATGTGATGCCTCAGGAAATGGAATTGGTGTTGTTTTAATGCAAGAAGGAAGACCCATTGCTTTTGAAAGTCGTCCAATCAAAGGAAAGTATTTACAGAAAGCTATTTATGAGAAGGAAATGTTAGCAATACTACATGCATTAAAGAAATGGCGACCTTACCTAATGGGAAGACACTTCAAGGTAAAAACTGATCATGATAGTCTTAAACACTTTTTGGAACAAAGACTATCTTCAGAAGAGCAGCAAAAATGGGTCACAAAGATGTTGGGTTATGACTTTAAAATAATCTACAAAAAAGGAAAGCTTAATGTTGTTGCAAATGCACTCTCAAGAAAGAATGAAGAGGTGGAAGCATTGTTTTGTGCCATTTCTATTATCCAACCAGATTGGATAACTGAAGCAAGAGATGAATGGAAGAAGGACAAAGATGTATGGACACTCATTCAAAAGTTGCAGCAAGATCCTAGTACATCTGATACATTTAGTTGGAAAAATGATTCCTTATGGTACAAAGATCTCTTATATATTTGCAAGAATTCCCAACTAAAACAAAATATTCTTTTGGAATTGCACACTTCTCCTTTAGGAGGACACTCAGGATTTTTAAAAACTTACCACAGGGTGAAGAAAGAATTTTTTTGGGATGACCTTAAATATGATACTCAAAATTTTGTGACGGAATGTTTGGTTTTCTGGAAAAATAAAGTTGAGACAATTAAGACCCCGGGTCTTCTACAACCTTTATCCATTCCAAGTCAACGTTGCGAGGAGATTTCAATGCATTTTATCATAGGTTTACCTAAGTCTGAAGGAAAGAGTGTCATCATGGTGGTAGTTGATAGACTTACCAAGTATGCACACTTTTGTGCATTATCTCATCCATTTAAAGCAAGTACAATTGCTACTGCATTTATGGAAACAATTCAAAAGCTACATGGAAACCCAAAGATTATTGTAAGTGACAGAGATCCCATTTTTAGAGGAATTTTTTGGATGGAATTATTTTCTTGTTTGGGTACTCAACTAGCTCATAGATCATATTTTCATCCTCAATCCGTTGGTGAAACTGAGATAGTGAATAAATGTTTGGAAGGATATCTTCGTTATTTTGTATCTGATAAGCAAGCACAATGGGTCAAGTGCTTACCTCTCGCTGAATGGTGGTATAACACTTCCTTCCATACTGCAGAAAAAATGACCCCATTTATGGCACTTTATGGATATCATCCACCGTCCATCACATCTTCTTTAAGGGAAAATTCTAGGGTTCAAGCAGTGGAAGATCACATCGATCATCAACAAGAAGTTCTCCAACTCTTAAAGGATAACCTAAATTTGGCACAAAATCGAATGAAATAACATGCAGATCAACATCACAGTGAGAGAGGTTTTGATGTAGGAGACTGGGTATTTATACGGCTACAACCATACAAACAAAAATCCCTCAAGCAAGCCAAGAAGGATAATAAATTATCACCAAAGTACTATGGTCCTTACAAGGTGTTGCAAAAGATTGGTACTATGGCATACAAATTGGCGCTTCCTGCTTCTTCGTGAGTGCATCCAATTTTCCATGTTTCATGCTTAAGAAAGCTTATAGGGGACAAAATTCTAGTTCAAATAATATTGCTAGAACTTTATGAGGAAGGAAAAACCATATTGGAACCTGAAGTAGTCACGAAAAGAAGAACTCGACAGCTACGAAATCGATCAATTTAAGAGTATATAATCAAATGGAAGAACTTACCCATTGAAGATTCTACATGGGAGGATAAGAATTTTATACAGAAGCACCCGAAGCTACTCAAGCATTGAGGACACCACTTTTTTGAAGGAGAGGAGCATGTTAGGTCCCTTTATTACTAGTATAGTCCCTTATTGTTGTTAGTGTAACCCCCTTATTGTTATTGTTGCACCACTGTAACACCCATATTGTTATTATTGTGCCCTTACATTATTATTGTTAGGTCGGCTAGGATTACATTGTGGCCCCATGGACTCCTATATATAGAAAGGAGGTTTTGTCATTTGTATCATGCAAGAATTGTTCATTTATGTAATGTATTGGAGGTTTCCCCCTCGAAGTGGATTATTTATAAGGCATTGATCTCTCTTTTCTTCTATTTTTGGAGCTGGTTTCATAACAGGTTTTTCCAGAAATTGCAAAGGTTATCATGCCCAAGTTTCTAAGGACTTTGCAGTGAATTTTGTTGGGACTGCATCAAAGGTGGGTGTGCTAAGTTTCTCCTGAAACTATTTCCCAAGATACAAATATTCCAAGGACAAGGGAAGAGCAGTTTAAAGCCACCAAATTCAAATTTCAGAACTGTTATGAGTTCCTGAAGCCTAAGCACATTGGAGTGGACATGACATCAGGGATCCTAAGAACCTCCCTCAAATAAAATTACTCGAAACTCCTGCTGGTAATTCAGAATAATTTCACATGTGGAGGGAGGTTTCACATGATATATCATTATCACTTCAGGATTTTTCTACATTTCACTGGTAAGCAACTTTTGGACCTTATATTTATCTTATTCAAAAGCCTAGGCAAAATGTCAGATAAAGTCCAAGTTAGGCCTGAGAGTAGTGAAACTTCAATATTTCATCATGGATTAATCAAGCTACTGGTTTTGGAAGAGTTGAAAAATTTAAATAGAGACTGGGCCACATTTCTATTTCTCAGTGGTTATGAAGTGGATCTATTAACTCCTAAGAAAGCACTTAAATCAAAGGCCAACCCTTCAAGCAAGAATGATGAACCTATAGCTAAAGAAAAAGGTGGACTGGAAGTGGAAATGAAGCCCATTGTAGAGCCCATGGAAATTTAAATAGAACATGCACAAGAAAGAGAGATACCTCAGCCCACACCTCTAAGTAGCAAGCCAAAGCATAGCCAAAAGAGTCATGGGAGAATAACTAGGATCCAAACAGTGGGAAAAGGTAATCTTGAGGACATTTTACAAGCCATAGATATAGAAGAAACTCCCGTGGTCAAAACTGTGGATGTCAAAGGAGGTAAGAAGAAAAATAAAGGCCTCACTGCCAAAAAACTTGATTTTTCAGGTGAAGATGCAGGTTTTGTATTCAAACCAAGAAAAAATATCACTAGATTGCAACTTGCTAAAGGTATCAAGGCTGAAAAAGGCTGAAGTGACAGAAAAAGGTAGACAACCTATAACATAAGACATCATTGACCTATCCCCAACAAAGGAAGAAATCATTAAGCAGAGGAAAGGCAAGGAGAAGGTCATTGAAAAATCTGAAGTGGAGCTTTTAAAGCAGAAATTTAGGGAAGCTAGGGAGGAAGTTATTGAAACAAACCTGTTGTTGGAATAAGCTAAGATAGAAAGAAAAATGGTGGAGGAGTTCAAAGAGAAAGTGAATGAGCAAATTAATAATTATGATGAAGCCTTAAAAAATGCTAAAAAATTGTTGAAGAGAACCCTTCCTCTACATAGAGTGATGAAACACTCAAGGAAAAGGAACATCTGGCTGTAGGCAGAGAGAAAGAAGCTCATAGGTCAAGTGAAGGAGTTGGAGGCGCAAATGGAAATGGTACAAACAAAACTAAAGAAAAAAGGCTTAAAGATGATAGTCATAAATGATCCTGTTGAAGCTGAAGCAATTTTTGCCAAGGGTGAAGCTACTGTTGCTTAAAAAGGGAGTAAAATACCTTTTAAAATAATTTTTGTCTCATTATAGTTCATCACTTGTAGAGCCATGAGAAATTTTGAAGAATAAAGAATGAATTTTCAAGTTTGCTGTCAATTAGGCAAGTTCATAGCGTGTCACAGGCTTGAAGCCTAGAAAACACTACGAACTCGTTGTAGATATTTTTGGTTATATATGACAGTTTTTGTCATGAAAAAGGCAGGTAAAGGCTTGTATTTGATTATTTTGACTCACTAGACAACCTCAAATCATCAAAGAGAGAAAATAGTTTGGAGGGATGGTCAAAGTTAAAGGTGCTACGAACTTGCCTAAAAGTCCCCTATGTCTACAGCGACGAGGATTTTTGAGATTTTTCAAGTCTTACTTGTCTCTTTGGGGAAAGTTAGCCACCTAGAAGGGTCAAAGGTCATCAGTTGAATGTTTGGATGAAGACACACACCTTGACAAAGCTTTTCAAAATTTCTAGGTCATCATGGAAGCTACATCAACAATTATGACACCATCTCCTCAAATTTCGGAAGACAGGTCTCCTCACTTGGCGGGAGTAATTATGGTCTAGTCATGATCAGTTCCACCTCAGGCACATGACCTTTTCAATGTAAATATGAAGATTTTAAAGTTTGTTAATGTAATAAATATTTTTAGAGTCCTATTAGGTTTATAAGTCTTAAAAATAGAAGATGTCTATTTCTTCTCTTTGTAATATGATTTTGGTTATTTTAGGTGTCATCAAAAGTATTCGAAGATCTGGCCTTGCTGGCAGACTCATTGTAAAGATGGCTAAAGTTATAAATATGCAGATAATTGATAGAGAGAAGGTTGATTGATGTTTTTACTACAAACTACTATTGTAAAACCTTTTATCAGTAATATACAGTGGTAGCATACTTCTCTTTACCTGAGATTCATTGATATTCTTATGATTATTTGTCTTTCATGTTCTGCAATTTTATCTTCAGTATCCTAGTGTTTGATTAATTAGAATTCATGGCTTACATGCTCTAACTTTCTTCGAACACTTAGTGTGTTGTAAATGTTATGTTTTCATCAGAATATATATATATATATATATATATATATATATATATATATATATGCCTCATCTTCCATGAGAAGAGTTTCACATGTCACCGAGTTGTTTCTATTGATTCCATATGCCCAATGGTAGTAATTTGTTTACATCTTTCACCTGCACAAAAACACATTTAAAACCCAATTTTTAGAGTTAGCCATATGTTGAGCTTCATTTACATAATATCATCTTATCCTTGAGAGAGCCCTCTCAGGATGGAAAGGCTAAGTTTCAGTTAAAATTAGGTTTGAAATAGTTACTCTAGTTTGACTTTTGAAGCAACCCCTCAGTATCAATTTAGTGATAACATTTTGGTTTGTCTAACGGGAGTCTGAAGACACAGTTTCCCGAAATTTTGTGCTCAAATAGAAAGACTGAACTCTTGAAGGTAGCAGGAGATCAGAACATTCGAAGGCTGTATTTATACCTTGGCGCCTCCATTCTTGAAGAATTCAGAAATTCACAGCTACATGGTAACACTACTGGGAAATGAGAGACTTAGATACAACTAAAATTTATTCAAGGTATACGTGTGTGGACTTTTCAAAAATTTATGGATTTCCAAATATTTTGCCCAAGGATGCATATCTTTTAAGTATTAGCCCTAAATTTGATGGAGAAGATTTAAGCTTGACTTTAGAGAATGTATCAAAGTTTCAAGACTCTACTAAGCTCCTTAGAGTCAAACAAGAAGATGTTTTCATCAGATTGTTCTATGATTCATTTCAAGGGAAATGTACACTATGGATTGAAAGTTTTCCTGTTAGATCTATTAAGTCATTTGCATATTTTTGGCTTATCTTTCTGGAAAAATGGATGGAGAAGGAAGAATTTGAAGCAGAGTCGATTTCCATTCAAGAATTTAGAGTATGGGAAGATATGCATATAGATGATGAGGTAAATGAGAATTTTTCTTCACTCCTTTCTTCTTATTTGAAGTCTTGTCGATATAGCCATGAAGTTAAGATGATTTTTTTGGAATATTTTGTCATAAAAATTGAAGAAGATCTTGCTAAGTTGGAGACTCAAATACAATCCCCTGATCTTGACTGTCAAATCCAATTCTTTGAAAACCTTTTCCAGCAGAAAAAATAAAGGGTAAGACTACCTTTAGATGATTGGATTGACAAATGTTTTTATTTACAACAGGGTTGTGACAATCTTAAGCTAAAACCATATATTTACAAAGAGAATGTTAATGAGTTATCTTACCGTCACCATCAAATCACAACATATTTGGGGCAACAAATAGAATCTGGTTTTTATGATCCTATAGCAACATATATGGAATATTTTTTAGTTTGAATGACAAACAAGATTTCCTTATAGAGAGCCAGAGGTATTATATGTATATATTGCTGTTAGAATTTCCATTATGTTACTGTTCAAGCACAGTCAAACAACCTCATCATTACAACAATTGCTTGATTGATTGATTTGGCACTTTAGTATCACTTGATTTAATGATTTTGCAGCAGATTAGAGTAGCTCTGTACATAAATAAGCTATCTAAATCAACATTTTCGTTTTCAACATGGTTAATTTCAGTATCCAATTTACAGTTTGCAAGAGTGCACTATTCAATTCTCAGTTTGTATAAGTGGTTTGGTTTCGGAATAAATTTAAGTTTGCAGGTTTGGGATCAACCCAATGGAGAGGACACTGGAGCTACAAGTTCTTTGCTGTACCTCAGGGGAACATCATCCCAAGTGGAGCCACTCTTATCATCAATAACAATTAGGTTGGTTAGAGAGGTAATTTTGTATTGGTTTTATTATGTTGGTAAATTAATTAATGAAATTGATGAAATTTTATGAATTCATAACAATCCTAAGTTTTTTAGAAGTCCCACATATCATGTCATCATGGTCATATCAATAAAAATATATCAAAAATCCACATCAATTGGTTAAAATTTGGTTTTAGCCACCTGTCTAGTTTTTTCGTGAGTCCGCAGCGAAATCTATGGAAAACAGGCTGTTTTCGCTACAGACTCATGTGATAAGTCCGTAGCAAATCTTCCAAACTTATAACGAAAAATGCTATGAACTCATGTTTTTCTGCACCAACAAGGAAATGGGCGAGGTGTCAAGTTTCAAGTGGTTAGAATTTAGTATGAGGTCACATGATTAGTTATTTGGAGTCATGGAACATGTGTGATAATCATTGTCATCCCATCATTCTGTTTAACCTCCCTTATTTGTCTTTATCCATCTCACATTAAAAAATTACCTTTTTAAAATTATCCTTGTGAGCTACTGTCTGTCGCCTTTTCATTTTTCCTTAGAGTATAGCTGTTGTTATTACGTTTAGAAAGGTCCAGCCTTGTCTGCAAGCCCCTTGTTGTGCGGAATACTTCTTTGCAGGTGTCATACTACCAAGGAGGCCAACGTTATGTGAAGAGGAATGGCCATGCATAAAAAGACCAACAAAGGGGGTTCAATGGTAAGGTATGAGCCAATGGATTTAAAATTGGTTAATGAAGATCCAAGTTTTACAACAACCTTCACCAGTGCTGGTTGCATGAGGTTTTTCCAGAAATTGTAGGGTTATCATGCCCAAGTTTCTAAGGGATTTACAGTGAATATTGTTGGCACTGCATCAAAGGTGGGTGTGCTAAGTTTCATGGTTTCTCCTGAAAATATTTCCCTAGCTACAAAGATTCCAAGGATAGTGGAAGAGTGGTTTAAAGCCACCAGATTCAAATTGCAGAACTATGATGAGTTCCTGAAGCCTGAGCACATTGGAGTGGACATGACATCAGGGATCCCAAGAAGCTGCCTCAAAAAAATTACTCCAATCTCCTACTAGTAATTCAGAAGTATTTCACATGTGAAGGGAGGTTTCACATGATATATTAGTATCACTGTGTGCTTTTTCTACATTTCACTAGTAAGCAACTTTGGGACCTTCCATTTCTCTTATTCAAAAGCCTAGGCAAAATTTCAGATAAAGTCCAAGCTAGGTCTGAGAGTAGTGAAAATTCAATCTCTCATCATGGATTAATCAAGCTACTAGTTTTGGAAGAGTTTAAAAAGTTAAATAGATACTGGGCCACATTTATGTTTCTTAGTGGTTATGAAGTGGATGTATTAACTCCTAAGAAAACACCTAAATCAAAGGCTAGCCCTTCAAGTAAGAATGATGAACCTATAGTTGAAGCAGAGGGTGGATAGGAAAAGGAAATGCAACTCATTGTAGAGCCCATGGAAATTGAAATAGAACATGCAAAGGAAACAAAGATACCTCAGCCCACACCTACAAGTAGGAAGACAAAGCCTAGCAAAAAGAGTCATGGGCGAATAACTAGGAGCGAGATAGTGGGAAAAGGTAATCTTGAGAATATTTTAAAAGCCATAGATATAGAAGAAACTCATGTGTTCAAAGTTGTGGATGTCAAAGGAGGTAAGAAGAAAAAGAAAGGCCTCACTACCAAAAAAATTGACTTTTCAGGTGAAGATGCATGTTTTGTATTCAAACCAAGAAAAACTCTCACTAGATTGCAACTTGCCAAAGGTATCAAGGATGAAAAAAAGACTGAAGTGACAGGAAAAGGTAAACAACCTATGGCAGAAGACATCATTGACCTATCCTCAACAAAGGAAGAAATCATTAAGTAGAGGAAAGATACAGACACAATACAAAAAAATCTATGGAGCTTGCATAGCACAGGCAAAGGAGAATACTGTGAAACAAAGCTGGAGCTAAGAAGCTTGCCAGAAAGAAAATGGTGAGGAGTTAAAAGAGAAATTGAAATGAGAAAATTGTTCATTATGATGGTCTTATTAAATGCTAAAAATTGTTGAAGAGAATATGGATGAAGTCATGCAGTGATGAAGCACACAAGGAAAAGAAACATCTAGCTACAGGCAGAGAGAAAGAATCTCATAGGTCAAGTGAAGGAGTTGGAGGCGTAGATGGAAATGGTACAAACTGAACTAAAGAAAAAAAGGCACAAAGATGAAAGTCATAAATGAGCCCGTTGAAGTTGAAGCCACTGTTGCCAAGGGTGAAGCTATTGTTGTTTAAAAAGGGAGTAAAATACCATTTAAAATAATTTTTTTGTCATTATAGTTAATCACTTGCAGAGCCGTGAGAAATTTTGAAGAAGAAAGCATGAATTTTCAAGTCTGCTATCAATTAGGCAAGTTCGTAGCGTGTCTCAAGCTTGAAGCCCATAAAATGCTACGAACTCACTGTAGTTTTTTTTGGTTATATATGACAGGTTTTGTCATGAAAAAGGCAGATACAGGCATGTATTTGATTATTTTGACTGACTAGACAACCTCAAATCAGAGAAGAGAGAAAATAGTTTGTAGGGATGGTCAAAGTTAAAGGTACTACGAACTCTCGCTACAAACTTGCCTAAAAGTCCCCTGTTTCTGCAAGGAAGAGGAATTTGGAGATTTTTCAAGTCTTGATTGTCTTTTTGGGACAAGTCAACCACCTGGAAAGGTCAAATGTTTGGATGAAGACACACTCATCGACAAAGCTTTTCAAATTTCCATCTCATCACGGAAGCTACATCAACAATTATGACACCACCTCCTCAAATTTCGGAAGACAAGTCTCTTGAATTGGTGGGTGTAATTATGGTTCAGTCATGGTTAGTACCACCTTAGACACATGAAATTTTCGATGTAAATATGTAGATTTTAAATTTTTTTAATGTAATAAAGAGTTTTTAGGTTTCTAAGTCCTAAAAATAGCAGATGTATGTTTCTTCTCCTTGTAATCTGCTTTTGGTTAGTTTAGGTGTCGTCAAATTATTCAAAGGTCTAGTCTTGCTGGCAAACTCATTGTAAATATGCCTAAAGTTATAAGTAGGCAGATAATATATGGAGAGACGGTTGATTGATGTTTTCACTATAGAATTCTATTGTAAAACCTTTTGTCAGTAATATATAGTGGTAGCATACTTCTCTTTACCTGAGATTCATTGATATTCTTATGAGTATTTGTCTTTCATGTTCTGAAATTTGATCTTCAGTACCCTAGTGTTTGATTGCTTAGAATTCATGGATTACATGCTATAACTTCCTTCAAACACTTAGTCTGCTGTAAATGTTATGTTTTCATTAGAATATATATATATGCCTTAGCTTCCACGAGAGGAGTTTCACATGTCACTGAGTTGTTTATACTGACTCCATATGCCCAATCGTAGTAATTTGTTTACATCTTTCACCTGCACAAAAAACACATTTAAAACCTAATTTTCAGAGTTAGCCATCTGTTGAGTTTCATTTACATAATATCATCTTATCCTTGAGAGAGCCCCATCAAGCTGGAAAGGCTAAGTTTCAACTAAAATTAGGTTTGAAATAGTTACTCTAGGTCGATTGTTGAAGCAACCCATCAGTATCAATTTAGTGATAACAACAACCAAAGTGCATTTTTTCTTGGGAAAGAGCCCTACTTATCATTCAAAGACAAAGCACATTGATGTTCAATATCACTTTTCGAGGGATAGGGTTGAGTGAAAAAAGGTGTTGCTGGTGAGGGTGGTCACTTTGAAGAATGTTGCAGATGCATTGACAAAGTCTGTGAGCACTGAGAAGTTTTCTTGGTGTAGAGAACCAATGGGAGTTGTAGGGCTATACCAATGACTAATATCTCCTGTGACCCCCTGTGTGGAAAGAAAACAATAAGTAGGAGAATGTTGGGTGTGTGTTATATTATTTCCACGACTAGTTCCATGTGCAGACCCAATAATGATTGGGCGAACCCAAAGATGGTGGGTGGATCTACCCATGATTTTGTGCATTATTTTTGCACATGGTTTTGGGCATGATGGTTTTCTGCCCATGGTATTTTGTAGATTCGGTCAAGGGAACCATGTTTATGTTCTAATCCATGGTTAATGGATTGGGGTTTATGAATGCTTCGAAGCATTCATAAACCCCATTCCATTAACCATGGATTAGAACATAAACATGGTTCCCTTCACACACACACACACACACACACACACACACACACACACACGCACACATGCACACATGCACACACACACACACATATATAGTAACATTGAAAGGAACATAAAAAAAAGTCTCATATAGTGTATTTTTTGCTTATGATTTCTACATATATATGCAAATGTTTAATGAGTTGCTGGTAATTAGTGTGTGTGATTCACCCCCCCCTCCCCTTAGTAGTGCTCAAAGGTTTTCAACATGGAATGGCACTATGCAAGATCACACAAGGGCTCTATTTGAGGATTAAGCCTCCTCCTTGACCAATACAACAGAATGCAAGGTAGTGGAGGAGGTGACAAACTCATCCTTTTTCATTGGTTTTTGGAGCATTTTTTAAAAGAATTTGTTTATGGATATTTTGTGATATTAGTTAAAATATTGTCCATGGGTCTTGTTATCACCAAAATCGTACCTGATTGGCTGTTGATCAGAAAACTTCAGTGTAATCATTTAGAACCAATTTTGTGACTGAGGCTTAGCCTCCTCAGCCTGAGAGGGCTCTCTCAAGGGTTAATGATATAGATTAATGATAAAGATAGATGGCTAACTCTATGAATTATGTCTTGGTTTTGTATGTTTACAGGTTGAAAAGATGAAGGCTTGCTACCATTGGGCTATAGAGTCAGTGACAGGGATAAACATAACAATGGCTCTCCTTGTGGAAGCTGAGGCTTGTATATACTTCAATGAAAGAATAAGGCATTCAGGAAAATTCCAATAACTTGAGTTTCAAAGGAAATTAGAGCATATAGTACATGAATTCTGATTAATGAGACATTAAGGTATTTAACGGAAAATATTTAAATAGATTCATCAAAGCTCAACACTTAAAGTAAGTCAGAGTATGAACAACCATGAATTCTGAGTAATAATCATTAAAACATTGAAGAAAACCTTTCAAAGATAGGACCTAAAACTCATTTGACCATAGTTTAACACTTAAAGGAAGTCAGAGCATGAACAACCATGAATTCTGAGTATTAAGCATTAAAACTATGGAAGGAAAACATTTCAAAGATAAGATATAAACTCATTGAAATACATGAAGAATCTCAGGTGAAGGAAAACTGTATTGCCTCTGTATATATCAGTAAATCCAAAGTTTTACAAAAGTAGTTTGCTGGGATCACATTTTCCAACCATCCATACATCGAAGTACTCACTACTTATAGGCATCTAGCCTTTACATCTAATATGCCAAGTGGCTTAGACCATTAAACTCTATTACTGACACAAAATCTAACCACTAACTAGATTTTTACAACTAAAACTAACACCTTTCGAATTAGGAGTTAGAGTCCTACTATGACTCAAACACCTACTTATTAAATTTAAACTAAAGATAATCCAAATATTCCTCGAAAGGAATCATGTCTTTCAAACATGCTAGCCATAAACAAGACATTAATACTCTAACTGTCTTTGTGAAGCTGCTCTGCCTACAATTAAGGAGTTGTGAGTTTGATGATATGGCAATATAGTGAACTGGTACCTTCGAACTGTATCCTTAACAAAATATCCCCACTTAGAAAACCACTGATCTGATACTCTTTTCATTCTCATGAAGAACAACTTTAAAATATCTGTTTACTCTTCTCTTTCTTCCAAAATTAACCACCAAAAATTAACCTTGCTGTCAAAACATAGTTTTGGGCTACTTTCGTAGCACAAACAAAAAAGTGTTTTGTGGTAGTCTTCTGCTATTATCAACCATTGTAGGATGTTAAGTAGTAAAATAAAAATTAAACACAACCATAAAAACTCTTCATCCATATCATTTTAAATACCTTAAAACCAAAAAGGATCCTTCAAAAATTCCGTAGCAGAAAATGGGCTTTAAGCCTGGCATACACTGCGGAACTGCCTAACATCTCAGAGATTTGAAAAAACTTAGAATCTGAACTCTGGATAGATTCATGAATGTAACTGCATGTAAATCATGATAATATAAGACAAAAAGTTCTATAATCCATTGTTACCTCCTTATTTACCAACAGTTTCTTCATGAGCAATTTTAATAGTTTTGTCTATATTTCCTCTTTCCAAATAATTCTTCTCTAATTCTGTCTTCATCATCTCCATATTTTATTTCACTCTTTGAATTCTCCCTGAAGACTTCTCCTCTTTGTCTGTAGGCATAAATTTCTCTTCCTTGTGTGTGTCATCATGATGCGTAAAGGCTGTGATTTCTTCAACAAATTTTTGGCCTTTCCAATAGACTTTTCAAAATGAGTAACTTGATCATTCACTTTCTTTTCCACCTCATCTATCATTTGTCTATCTTTCTTGTATCTTTCTAGCTCTCTCTTTGTTTCAGACAACTCTTCTCTAACTGTTCTTAACTGTTCTTCAAGAGTCTATTTATCAATTTGCTCTGTAACTTTTTCCTTTCCCTTTCTCTGTTTGATTGTTTCCTCTTTGTCTTTAAGCTGTCCCTTTGGAAAATCTGCTTCAGATTTCTTGTGAACGTTTATTTTCTTTATTAACCTCTGTCTCCATAGGAGATATGACTATGAATTCTTGTATTACTGCCTTTTTTCCTTTATCTTCCTTCTGCTGCTTATTTCCAATAGTAATAGTTTCATAAATCTGTGATCTAGTGAACTGCTTTCTAGGTTTGAAAAGAAAACCTGAATCTTTTGAAGAGAAGTCTAGCTTCTTGGCTATAAGTCCCTTCCCTTTGGCCTTGGATCCTTTAACCTCAGTTGCTTTCACTACAAGGGTTTCAACAATGTCTATAGCCTCTAAGATGTCTTCAAGCCTGCCTTTACCTCTAGTGGTTTTCTTTGTATCTATTTTAGACCTTTTTGCTACAGGTTTGGTCTTACTATCTATGACATGCTTCTTAGCTTGTTTGCTAGTTGCTGGATGTGGTGATGTCTCTTGAATGAAATTAGCTTCTTCTACCACGTTTTTAGCTGTAGATTTTAAACCCTCTTGTTGATTTCCTTCTAATTCTACAGTGGCACTCAACTCTTGCCTAGAAGAAGAAGTTTTGAGTTTAGAGGCTTTCCTTGGAGATAAAACATCCATTTCATACCCATTCATAAACAAGAAAGATGCCCAGTCTCTGTCTATTTTACTTAATTCTTCCAGTACTAGTAATTTCATCAATCCATGGTGAAAGATGGAAGTTTCACTTCTATCAGGTCTTCCTTGCACTTTGTCTGCCATCTTTCGAAGACTTCTAAAAAGTTAAAAAGGAATATCTATCAACTTTTTCCCTGTAAAATGAAGCAACAATTTGAAGTGATACATGTAGATTGTTTGGAATCTACCTTCACATGTAAAGTATTTCTGTATGACTGTCAATAATTTAGAATAGCTATCTCTAAGGCAAGTTCTGGGAATCCCTACAGTCATATTTATCCCTGCATGTTCAAGCTTTAGGTAATCATAACAACTTTTCAAGTTAAACTTGGTAGCTTTAAACCATTATTCTCTGGTCCTTGGAATCCCTGTTGCTTTAGAAATGCTATCAGGCGAAATTGGCACATGAAGAAAACTGACCTTTGTATATGTACCTTTGAAATTGAGTACGAAATCTTGTGAGACCTGTTTGTGATGACCTTGCAACCTTTGACAGAACTGAATGCAACCTTCTCTTGTAAAAACCTCAAAGAAATATGGATCTTCCATAATTAAACTTGGATTTGTAGGCTCGTACATGAATGGCAGACCTCCTTTATTAACTTTCTTTAGTGTAGCCATTTCTTCTTGTTCTGCAGTGGTGGCCTTCTTTATGTATTTACACCTGTTCAGGAAAAAACTTTGATGATAGTGAGCTGTTATGGCAGAAGAGGGCTGGCATGAAATAGGATTTCTACGGGAGATGTTGATGACAGCAAGCTGCTTTGGTAGCGGCTTACAAAGCGGAAAATAAAGTGTAAGGAATGAGGGATGAATTTGAAAAGAAAAATGAGATGGGATTTATTTAGAAAATGATGGCTGATGCTAAAACGTGCCTAAATTTCAAATGATGACTCTACTCTGATAGCATAACCTCGAAACCCTCAAAGTTTAACCACTCATCATTATGCAGAAAACCGTTATAGGATGACATAGCTTTCGTTGCGCATTTATTTTTACAAGTGTCAGTTTTACTACGGAATTACTAGGTGTTTCCGCAACAAAAATTGTTAATTTTGTACTAAAATCGCTGCGGATTCAAAGAAATTCTGACAGGTGGCCAGATTTGAGATTTTAGGTCGATTTAAATTATTTACTCAAAATCTATTCCTTTGATATGACTTGAGATCATCCCTAACAACTTAAAACAATCTTTGAAACCTATGTTAATAATAAAATTTATCATTTCATGATGTTATGCAACCTAATCACTCTAAAGAAAAACTTGACACATTTCAAATTATGATTTTGAAAATTTAGGGTGTGATAACAGGTCTTCCAACTTATGACTAGATTTACATCTTGGCTTGGAACATTCAATGAGAAATTTTTTTCACTCAAACTCCATCTCTCTCATGTCCTCTTTTTCACATGCTTCCATATCAACATAAACAAAGTAACATGAAACTAAAAATGATTCTCCCCCTAAACCTAATGTATATTTTCGTGAGGCTTGTACATGCATTGATTGTACCCTCTTTAAAATTTTCAAAGACTAATTTTATGCCTTCAAAATTTTTGAAAATTAGGAATCTCACCATCAGATTAGAAAATTTGGCCCAATTTCCGACGGCCACTTCGTCGCTATTCCGACACATAGTCGTCGCAAGAGCGGAAGTTAGAGGTCGGACAAAACGTGGCTAGCCATTACGTCGCAATTCCGATGCTTTGCCAAAGTGTCGCAATACCGACACTTTCAAAGCGTCGCAATACCGACACCTATGGAAAACGTCGGAATACCGACGCTTCCAAAGCGTCGCAATACCGATGCTCACAAAGCGTCGCAATACTGACGCCTCCAAAGCGTTGCAACACTCTATGGCTAACCACGCTTTCAAAAGCATCGCAAGACCGACGGAAATGGAAAAAGTTCAAGGCGTCGGAAGACCGACGCTTATAGGGCGTCGGAAGAGCGACAGTGGGTTCAATTTAAAAAAAAAAATGAAAATATTCTGAATGCCCGTTAGCAGATGTTGCTGGGAGGGCTTGTCTCACATCATCAATAATTTTATTCCAATGCAAATCTTGAACAAGGCTCAGATCTACATTCGCAAACTACATCGTTCGAGCGACGGCAGGTTAAATTTTTATTAAAAAAAAATGAAATATCCCATGGTAATTGCAGTATGGGTTATTCGATAAACGACAACAGGAATTCGAAAATTTAATAAAATAATCTAATGAATTGGAAACTGTAATGAAACTGTAATTGAAAGTTCCCTTAGATAATGAAAGAAACTGTAATGAAACGACAACAAGAATTGGAAACTGTAATGAAACTGTAATGAAAGTTCCCTCGGATAATGAAAGACAAGGTTGTTAACAAGAACCAACACTAAATAAGCTCCATTCAACTGTCATGAATACTATATTAATTTAAAATAAATATGGGCGCGTTCCATTATTACTGGATAATTTTTTTTTTATGTTTCTACATATATGCTATAGTGACAAGGTTCATCTACTTGCAGAAGCCTCTACCACAAAGCTATAATCGATAAATCCTGATATGGATGTTGATGTGGTTCCCAGACTTCAAAATGTCTTATCAGCAATGACAATGCAAATGCAGATGCAATACAAGACAAATTACAGAGCTTATTACTATCCTCCCAAAATTTGTCTTGTAAATTCTCAAAAATGGTACTGAGAGGTATTTCGCCATCATGGAACCTGTAGCAATACTCTTTCAAACCATCGAAAATATTTCTGGATATTTTCATCTTCCTAGTAGCATCATTGTGAAACTCTTCAAATATATACTTCTGTAGGTAAAAGCAATATGCGATGACATTGCATTGATGAAACTTGTCCAATTAAACGACATCTCATCCAATAATGCCATTGACACACAAGGAACAATTGGGGCAAGAGAAAACCAACGAGAGAAAGGGATATGTTATCAAGGTGGAGCTATCAAGGTTACCAATATACAATTTGAGATTGAAGCCAGTAGAAAACTCACTGAAAGGTACTAGTGGCTACTTTTGTCAAGAATGTATATTCAGGAAAGAACATAGTGTGACAACACATAATGATCTTAAATTTATTAGGTATCAATACAGAAACCAACCTTGAAATAGTTTCCAACAGGGGAAACATATATAACAAAAGTAACCTCTGGAGCTGGAGCAGGTCCTAAAACGGCTCCACTACCAAGAAGTAGTGGGTGTATATAAAGAGAGCCTTTGCTAAAGGGTGGTATCTGCAACCAAATAACATGCACAAATAATCCAAATCCACTCTGTTAGAAATGCAACATTTGGGGTATGGAAAAGAAAAAGCCTTTAAAGTTGTTCAAATAGAAGCACAATCTTACCCAGCGCTTGTTTGCCAACACTGTTTGTTTTACTGCCACCACAAATTTTTCTATTGATGGAGTTGGCAAACACATGCGCTCTGCACCCATTGTGAGTCGCAATGCATTATGTTCTGGACGAAAGAGCACGATCCGTCCATCAGCTCTCCTATAGGCTTTTAAGCCTTCAAATAAAACCTAAAATACCAATATAAATATACTGTTAAACAGCTTCAAAATACTGATAAACGTAAAAGATGTGTAGTTGTAAACTCCATGTAACATTTTCTCTAAAAGAACCTTCAGATTGCTAATTATTTTCCATTAAATGCAAAGCATGATAGTAGCATGAGGCTTCAAACAACAGCATGACTATAGGAGAACACACAATCGATACAACTAATGTTGAATCCTTGTCCCATATCATAAACCATGGTGACATACCAAAACACAATGCAGCGGGGATCTAAAACATCATCAATACAGTTTGTCACAGGTAACTTACAAGTCAAGGGTTGTACAAAATTTTAGAGCAATACATGTAGAGAAATAAATTCCAATCCAAAGAACACATGCAAGGGCAGGTTTACAATTTGAAAAGCAAAACATGCCTGGAGAGCCACAATAACCAATTAGTAAGTTCGAAAATTACACATATTTCAGATACTCTACACCTGTCTATGCTAGCATGTACATTGTCATACATTTTTTCAATATATTATATTCATAACATTATACATGAGGAATCTTGGAGTTGTTCTCTGGCCCTTTTTCTTTTGCATATCTCCTCCCTTGAGCAACACAGTTAATGAAAAATTTCGGTTTTCCCTTAACATTTACGAGAGATATAAAATGAATTCGTTATATTGACTTATTTTGACTATATTTTCTATTTGGCATATATAGCCTTTAAATTTTAGTATAAATTTATTTTAATAGCCATCTTTTTTCCCTATATCTCTAGCCCTAACAAAAATATAGTGATAACAATGTAGTTTTTCCCACAGATCCAGTCTTAAAAAAAGCGTTAACAGACCATCTCATTTTAGGAAATAATTTGGAAGCAACTCCTTGTCATTTACCAATCAAATCTAGAAAAAATAAGGGTAGAGTGAAAGTGAAGAAAGAAGGCTTAAAGAGATACGGTAACACTAGGAATCCCAAAAGAACAAAATAGGTGAGGATTGTTAAATTGCAATTGTAGAATTGAAAAAGTTGTATTTTGATTTGAAATAATAATTGTTATTTTACATTTAGGTTGAACTAATTGCATGTGAAATTGAGAGCAGAGAGCTTCACGAGGATGTTATTCTTCAAAGGCTGGACTATCCGAGACTTTGGTCTGGGAACGATGAAATAATGGGGCAAGCAACAAAATATGCTGCAGAGGCAGTGGAAGAAGGCCAGGCTAGGGAGGCAAGGGGCACTCTAGCAACTCTATGATGTGGACTCAGACCCCAAGAACTGAATCCCAGATCCATTGTGCTCTGGTGCACATGTTTTCCTCTGTTTTTTAATAAATACTTTAATCATGGCCCCTATAGCCTGTTGATTAAATTAAGATTCCAAGATCAGACTTTTGCTAATGAATATCCCAAGACTTTTAAATAGAGCAGTAGGTCTGCTGACAGACTGGTAAACAAGAGACATGTTCATTTTTTTTTAGAATTGGGAGGCAACCTCTCTTCCAAACAACTTGACACCCAATTAGTTTGTACTTTTAATGTGTATATGAATAGATAATTAGCTAAATTTTAATAAAAACATGTCAGTACTAAAGAAATATTAAGTATCAAAATATAATTTTGAAATACTATGTTCAATCATTATCAGGGAATTAAATTCTGCTGAGAATGCCAGCAGACATGAGGATGAACAGACTCCCAATCCCCCAAGATCTGAATGGAAAAAACAATTTGCTCTGTTATCCGTGTTTTACCATCATCTCCTAGGCCTTCCTCAATTTTCCATAAGAAAACCCTTCCATCAGAACTTGCACTGCAAAGAAATGACAAAGGAATCAAAGAACTCACACAAATCCACAATTCAACTGGCAAGTAATAAAATTGTTAGAGCTAATACCTTTCCAGGAGATGCACATCATTGGAAAAAAAGGCCATATCAGTTACCCTCTGCCACAAGAGAGTTCCAAAACAAATACAGTTTAGCATATTTTCAAGGGACACACAGGCTCTTTTATGTGAAGACTTTCATTCAAACTTAATAAGAATAAAATATGAACAGGGAGAATTGAAGAGAGAGAGATACAATTTTCTATAATAATATCAAGAAGATTAAACTTATATAAAAAGACCTCGTTCAGATTAATATATTCTTCGATGTCCACATTTAAAAACAGTGATAGGTAAAGTCTAGGAGATATTGACATTTAAATATAGTGAAAATTAGACAGATACTAAAAGATAAGCACTGCCTTAAATATGTATTATGAATTAATCATCTCATTTTGATCTTGAAGTACCGATAGATGATAAAAAGCAGACAACTAGGTCAATGGATGCATCACAGATTCAATGTCAAATGGGCAATGCAAATGATACCTTATTATAGGGAAAATAAATAGAAATAGATATGATTTAAAGTGATGTAAGTAGATATCGAAAAGGAACATATTCAGTGGTTGTTGTCTGAACAGTTATCAACATAAATTGCATGGAGTAAAAGGGAAAAAAAAACATGTTGGTTACAAAGTCTAGGTCGTCATGCAAGTCACAAATTCTGGTTCAAAATCATTTCCCGCTGCACTCCAACAGCGGGTTGAAATTCAATCTATGCTAAATTATAGTAACTGGTCTGTCCCATGATTCCTCATGCATTCCTGCAACATTTCATCCCTCCCAAAAAGCTTTATTTATGTTCCTAAACGTTTCATGAGATTCAGTAAACATACTAAATGTGGTCACATGAAAAATGTCTAAAATATTCTCGCATTCTTAATCAATCGAATTACATGTATAGAGATGGATTATTAAAAATGGATATCAAATGCTAATTGCAAATCATTTTTTGTGATCCAAAAACCCATGAAGTCAAATCACTTTTAAATAGAAAATACTTCTCAGCACCAAATAAGAGTATCCCAAATAAAAGCCAAGCATTTATAACCTAGTGAAGCTTCAATTTATGATAAATGGGTTAGAGTAACTTACAGCCATGACCTGCTGCAGTCTCATATTCTTCTCTTTAAGAAAATTAACATAAGTTTTTTGCATTCCTTTTACTTGGCATATTTGTTACTGTTCATTCTTGTAAATATAATAAAACATTTTTTCTCTTTTAGTTGGTATAACAAAAATTAGAAAGTTTAAAACAGAAAAGTAACAAACATTATCTATGAAGATATTGAATTCTAGACTAATTTCAATAAATTTTTAAGTCGTCAATTAAGTTGCAGTAAGAATTTAGAAGCATACCTGCAAGTGTCCTCGAAGCAGCGCTCTGAGTGCAGTATTTATGTTAAGAATACGAATATTTTGTTAGGCTAGAAGGGAGACAAAAAAAAGTGTCACATTGCCCTGTAAATAAAAAAAATTCTCTCTTTAGAATCTATCTGATATCCAAGTCCTTGTAGCTAAAGGAGGGGGGGGGGGCAGGGAATGAGGTCTACTCCCTACCAAATATCACCAAAATTATGTATAAAATAATATCTTCTAGCTTTAGCATGGACCGTGGAACACCTCATATAAATCATGTTGCTTAATGAAGCCCAAACAATCAAGTACAATGCCATAAACAATTTCCTATGATGCAAAAGAGAAAAATGAGGAGAAATGGGGATATTTATACAATTTTGAAGTTTTTTGGGCACATTTTAGGCCAACATGCCTACTTATCAAATAAGAATATAAAATATGATTAAGATTTAGAAAAACATCATTATGAATGTAATCATTGCACCCACTTTCGTAACTGATAACCCTTCCCAATAACCCACAAATGTAAATATACTAAATTCCATCACTGCAAGTACTCACCTTTTGTCATTAGCCACAATTCTCATTAGCTCATTCATGTCATTGGAAAAAAGGCATTGAACACCTTCTGAGTGAAGAATCTCCTCTTTCAAGAACCTGATATTTTCTTCAGAAAGAGATTGTGTTAGATTTGCTCCCTTCACAATAGTATTAGCAACTTCAAATGACAATATTGCTATTTTAATGCCCTTAGGAGTAACACCAGATGCAAAGCCACTGCTAAGATTTAAGTTGGTCATGCTACTCTCGAGAGTATCCAAAGCCTCCACTGCCTTCCCAAGACCAGTTGTACCAGCCCTCCCTAGCAATGTTCCAACTTCTGAAAACTGTCAAACTATTCGAATGTATCAGTCTCATAAATTGAAATAATTCAAGAGACATGTTAGAAAACAGAAAAATTATATAAAAATGGATATGGGAAACTGGATATATAACAACTATTTAGACTAAATAGGCCCAAATTTTAGTATTAACTTTTAAGTACTCACCCAACCAACAGAAGTTGCTTATAAGTCTCTTTATTATTAATCTAATCTGAATTGGTAAGTATCTCAACAAACATTATTAGTCAATAACCTTCCAAATTAAGTAAGGACATTTTTGAAAGCCCAATGATAGTATGTAGATTAAGATAATAATCCCAGTGGGTAAGCTCAAGTGCTTAAGTGCTGCAGGCTTAATACAGTAGGGCTCAGGGTCATTTACCCATGCTGGCTACCTCTTTTTCCTTTAACAATCCTATCATATATTGGTTCGATGCAACCTAGCATTTTGCAAGCTAGAACTAATTTTCATCACCCTGATAACAGTAAGCAAACAAGCTCCACTAATCTATCCTCTATTATGGAGCCAAAGTATATGGTTCCAGCAACCAAGAACCAAATACAGGATCTTTGGTAGCAACGGATATTTGTCAGTTACACACATTTCATCCCCTAGCAAAAGCTCGTAAGATTAATGTCATATTCATAGCTAATATTTTTGCAGTCCTTGAGCAAGCATTTGATGAATTATTGACCAGGACTGGTAGCGAAAATTGGACCATGGTTGGAAGGAATTACTACCTTTATTTCAAATGCAAGATATTAAAATAAAAATTCCAATTCAACCCAAGCCTAGCATATTTACAGTCTTGATGGGTGACATTGCCTCTATTACACAGCTGATACTGTATGTAACTGCTATTACAGGCCTTCTAAGTGCTACAGTAAGAAAAAAAAGATTCCTATTTGTGCAACCCTTTGACATCTCATGTCTCTTTAAAGGCTACAAAGAGAAAACCAGGCATTCAAATGCAATCTGCATACAAGGAAGATTTCTTCAACATGGAGGCTACTCCTCAGAAAAGGAGAGCAATCCAGAAATCTAGGAACCATGAGGCAGTGGGAGAGTCATCACGTCCTATGTTAGAAAAGGTAGATACCTTTCCTTTCCCCATAAAACATGTGGGTGAGGAATGTGTATGCATGTCTTCATTTGAAGACAGATTAAATCGTTCAATTTAGGAAGCTGAGAGTTGTCATTGATATGTTGCTAGTAGTAGTAGTAGCTATATGTCAAATGATATTTTATGTTCAAATCAAAAAAATTCATCACGACCTGTAGTCTATAGCCCTTTCGATGATGCTATGTCTTCATGTGAATGTCCAAACCGGAGGCAAGATAAATCTTTGACTAAAGAGAAAGGAGCAGCAAAAGTACATAAATTAGAACTTCGTGCATATCACTCTGCAATGAGAGCTTTGTATGCATCTGGACATATAACTTGGGAGCAAGAAACCTTAGCTGCTCCTACGATTGTGAATTCTGTTGAAAAATATTGTTGTGCTTGTGGGCATTGACTACAGAGGGTGGGAGTTGAGTGTTTTTCACTAGTGTAGTTTTATGTGACCATTCATCTCCTCTTTGATGGTTCCTTTTTCTCTTTGTATATGTATATTTTTTTATAGCTGCCTTTTTCTGGTGGCAAGTAGTTTCCTTAGTGCGGACTTCATCTTTTTTCTTTAAGCTAGCAAAATTATACTTTTAATAGTATACAGTATGAATTACAAGTAGTTCAAACTGTTATCTACTTCCATGGGAAACAGATCAGCAGTGAATTCAAAATATATTAGAGTTTTCTCAGGTATATCTTCACTCACATGGGCATTAAACACAACATTTACAAACCCAAAACATTTGACTTTTGACTGGGAAGATGTCATACATTTGATTTGCTTGTGTCAAAAGTAGGTGTAAGTGTGATTTTAGGTGATACAACTGAAATCCTTCCACCCCTTGATTCTCTGGAAATTTTGACCAAAATCAAGTAAAGGTAACCCATAAAGTATGGCATGAGTCAAGTAACAGTTCTGCTATGCTTGTTTATGAGATAGTCAAGCCGATAACCACATCCCACGAGATTTCTTTTTCCTATAGTGTTTTTTTTTTTCTAAATTTCAAGTGATGTAGTCTCAGGTGTTAGAGTTGTCGGTTTCAGGCATATTTTTTTACATTGGAATTTGGAGCTTCGTGCTGGAAAGTTTCAAAATTAAAAATCGTTGTTCTTTTGGAAGTTTTCAAATGGGGAATTCAGTTTCTTTAGAATCTAGATAGAGCTTTCTCAGAAGGGCTTTCTCAGTTCTTGAGCAAGCATTTGATGAATTAGTGACCAGGTCTGGTTGCGACAATTGGATCCCTTATCCTTATCCCTTATCTTTACTGACCTATTGAAGAAAAGGTATACAGATCTATCATTCCGCCAGTAAACAAAGTTGAGAAGTGTACAGATCTATCATTTGGAAAATAGTGAAGAAAAGGTATACAGATCCCTTATCCTTATCCCTTATCTAATGTGTCTGTAGTTGCTGGACAACAGCATATAGAGCACCCGCTGGTAGGTTATAAGGGCAGACTTTGGGTTAGTTTTAGACACCAAAAGGGTGCACTTCATGGGATAGCCTTATCCTTTTTCTAAGTGAAATGGATGAAGCAGCAAATGAATATCAAATCATAGGTGTTCATGGTAAATAAAGCATGCATGACTGGTGAAGGAGATAAGACACATTTATCCACGTAGATTGTTTCATAAGTTGCCTTGTTATCCCTACCTGGACTCTGTTTTGTGGGAAAAAAATTCAACACTGGAAGATACCCGAAAGAACCCTAGATCTGTTGTAATATACTCTAGATCTAAAATTCATTGAAAATATTTGTAGATGTATGAAATATTTGTTGTAAATTCTACAGATGTTTGTAGATCTTAAACAAAATGAGTTTTCAATTTTGGATTTAAAAGGGCTCTTCAATGTAAAATTGCCCAGATAACCATATAAATTTGGAGTTTTCTTTGAGCCATACAAGCGCGCATATAGTTTCTTTCAACCATTATGGATCTAGTTTTGAGTCTTTGTTCTTTGCTGGTAGTGATCGAGCCATCTAATCGACTAGTTGCTGATTCTATTTTAAAATTGCCCAAATCTTTGTAGATCTGGCAATTCTCGAGTTATGAAATTGCAATTTTTTTGGATCTGCACCTGTAATACGAATTATAAAGTTGTAGATTTTTTTGGATATGCATCTGTATAAAATTTCACAGTGTGAAACAGTTGATCTATCCCATCTTCAATTGGATGAACTCATATCAATGCGTTTCTTATTTTACTCAGTACCTCAGCCTCAAATTTCTTGATACTCCAAACTTGTGCACTTACATGAGTTTGTCGAACTAAAATCCATAGCTTAAACTTCATGAAACTGGTGGAGTCAAATTCATGCAAGCGCAAACACATCTTACACATCCTCTTTGAAACTCATCCGAAAGAACACTGGAAGACATCTAGAGAGAACCCTATAGCCTAACACAATCCAATGGAATTGACCAAAAAAAACCCAAATAGGGTCAACCCTACTATAGGAGGAAGGGCCTGAAGTAAGAACTTACCATTTTTCAAGAGTTGAGGGCGAATGCTGAGGGTGAATGCTATTCTGCAAGAGCTGAGGGCGAATGTTGAGGGCGGATGCGCATGTAGTTTTTAATAAAATCATTTTTATGTCCTCACCCGCTGCTTGGTGACAGTAGATGAATGGACAGTCCCTAGTAGTTGTAGAGAGAATCTAACCCGACTTAAGAGCTATCTCAACATATCATGGGTACCACGATCTCCATTGACGAATTGCTTTGCCCAATGTTTATAGGAAGAAGAAATTGAGGCTACAGTCAAGACGTGATCAGTTCTTTCGAGTTGTTTATAAGGCATGCATCCATGATGCTACCAAGTTGTCCATTACCTCGACTGTTTATTACACAAACCATACCCTTTTCTATGGTAACTCTGTTTCCACCGAGCAGGGACAATCATCAGGTACGTTGCAAAACACAACCCATGTCATTGAAGATATCCTTCCAACTCCTCCAGTCCTGGACAATGAAGTGATCTTGTGTTTGATTTCTACCTCAGATCTGTGCTTATTTCACCCTTTAGCTTAGCGAGACCAGGACCTTAGCTTTCGATGCTGATTCCTCGACTTGTCTTCATAGCAAGCAGTTTCATTCCTCAGTTACATTTGATTTTTGCATTTCAAATGAGCGCGCATTTGTTTTTTACATTTGATTTTTGCATTTCAAATCATTTTTATTTGGAGGAAGCCGTCGCAACAACGACGCTTTGGGGCATAGTGTCGCAATTGTGACATTTGGAGAAAACGTCGCAATTTCGACACTATGCCCCAAAGCGTCGCTATTGCGACAGATTCCTCCAAACGTGAAAGGGTGCATGTTGTTTGCCTTGGGACCTTGGAAATTTCACTTCCAAGTTTAGAAACACAACTTGATTTTTTTAAATGTTTCCACCTTTCATTAGATTTCTATTATAAGTCCTCTTTTGAGTGAAATTAAACCCAAAACACTAGAGAAATCATATAAGGTATAATGTATAATCCAAGAATATGAGAGAAAAGAGAGAGATACCATAATAAAGATCTCCTTGATAATAAAAAATAGAGAGATATGTTCACTTGTCTATTCAAGGGGTCAACCTCTAAAAACAATGCTCCATATACAATAAAAATTCTTGAAAAAAAATTACACAACCTTCTACTCAATATATATTTATCTGTGGAGAATTTTAACTACCTATAGGCCCCTTACAATAAGGATTGGCCATCTAATTTGGGATTTATTAATAAAAATGATCATTTTTACAATGAGTGAATATTAAATTTAATGGGCCTTATCCAAGGTAGGTAGCCTCATACATTAGTAAAGTATCTAAGTAAGGGGGCTAGGGTAGGAACCTACCCCTCTTACTTCGAAATCAACATTGTCCTAAAGGCTGAAGGTGAGGATATAGTTTAGGAATCACTACTAGCTCCCTTGAGTAATCTTCTGGTTGCATATATTTCCACTGGATTAAAACATCTTTGACCATGAATTGGTGGAACTAGAGCTCTCTATTATTGGATACTACCTTTTCTGGAGCCAAAGTAATATTCTTCATCAAGTTCTTGTTGGTTTGACTACACTTTGTAACTTGATCTCACAACCTTCTTCAAATAGGACACATGAAAAAATAGATGAATCTTAGAGTGGGCTAGGAGAGTGTTATCACTCAGTAATTTCTCTAGGTTCAAGAGAACTCACCGAGGTAACCACAAACCTACTTCAAATTCTAGGATCTAGCATTCCTAGAATTCAGAGAGGGCTCTCTCTTTAAAATTTATCTTTGTTTTGATTTAAAATATTATGCTAGCTATGAAAGTACAATTTGGTTTTGGTTTAAAGGGTTTGGTGGGAAAAAATCACTTGGAGGTAGGATAGAGAGAAATCTATTTGTCCATTGGGCTATGGAGTCTAAATCAAGCTAGCAACACTAGAAATCAAGACTAAAAGGTAAAAATATATTCAGGGCAAGATAGATAACCCTCAGAGATTTGGGAAAGTGGTTTGTTGTGAGGTGGTATGATCGGGATAAAGGGCACTTAAGGAACCTTTGATCCGGAAAATGGAAGTAGAAGCCAGAGGTCAAACGAGAGAAGGAGCAATTATGGGTTCCTTACACCAGAAATCAGAAGAAAACATTAAAATGACAATTAGTTAAAGACAGGGAGCACTTGAATAATCCTAGTTACACATTCAGACAGAAGAAACATAAAATGAATGCATGAAACTTAGAAAAGGAAACAGTGACAAGTAGGAAGTACTTTACTCATCAGCTTATCACAGGGATCCTGAATTATGATTGCAGTCAGCTTGTCCAGTCTGCTACTTCGAATTCAAACAAACAAGAGCCTCCAATTTTTCAGAAAAAATGTCTATAGTAAAGTCCAACAATTTTATTCTGCACAAAAATACTTCAAAGAGTGAAGTATTTATACAAATTATAAACTAGAATATCTTGAAAAAATATCAAGATTGTTTTACAAATATCTCCAACTGTTTTATATAAATAGAACTTAAGTAAAGGACACTCAAAACTAATGCATCTATTTGGCACTATTTTTTATGGATAGGTGATGAAAAAGATGAGAATTCGAATTTGATCTCAACTCTTAGTTGATGATGAGCCATCCAAGTCACTAACTGTTTCCTTTCTTTGTGCATTCTGCTCCAGCAATTCTGCAAACTTGGGGTCCAATGATACCTTTGTATTTATTAATCCAAAATAGATATGTAAAATGTGAAAGAATTTATTGTAGATGAATATGTTGGGGAGATAAACCTCTCTCAGTTCCCTAAAATTCTGCTCCAGCTGTTCACAATAGGCTCTGCAAAAAGATGTCTTAACAAGAATTTTATGCAAAAAGTGCTTTCCAATATTGTTTAATATTTCCCAATCCATAATGGATGTTAGAAAAGTGAGAGAGTTTTTTGTATTTGGAAATATTAAGAACATAAACCTCCTTCAGTTTTGCAAAATTCATCTTGGATTGGTCACAATAGTTTCTGTAAAACAATGACTTAAACATGAAAATTCTGCAAAAATGTTCCTTCTTGTTATGTTTTCATCTTTTCACCTTTTTGTTCTTTTAACTGTTTTACTTTCACTTTGGATAAAATTCATTATTGGTGAAAGTATTTTCATCTCTTTCTACCATTACTTCCTCTATTTTTACTTTTACTTTTTACCTTGACTGCTCTGTAACTTTGTTTTAACTTTCACTCTGACTTTTACCTGATACACTTTAACTCTGATGCTCTTTGACTATTTTGTTTCACTGTCATTGTGAATTATGATTTCACTTTTATCATTCACTGCGCACATTTCATCATTCTGATTTCTCTCTGACTTGATTTTATTATTTCTTTGTATACAAACTATTTGTTGAATGAAGCTTTTGAATTAAAATCTGAGAGTTTGGAGCAAGCAATTTTGTCAACTAGTATTGAAATTGTTGGCCCAATTTCATATTCTGATAATAACCTGCAAAAATCAAACAATTTATTAATGAAACAGAGGTCGGAAAGGAGGTGATTGAAGGCTTTTTGAAAGACCTGTGGAATGAGATATGTTTGTGGAGGTTTAAATCTATTTTTTAGGCATTTTTGGGCTACTTATGCAAGATTAGATTGTTTGTAGGATTTTTTATATTAAACAGAGGGGTAACTGAGAAATTTAGGCTAAGGATAATTTCAAGTGATATCTTTGCTTAATTTAGGCTTCTGAGAGATGAAAACTGGGCTAAGACAGGAAACAAGGGTTTTCTGAATAACCTGGACTGTAAAAATGAATTTTCAGGAGATCTGTAGGTCTGCAAACCTTTTCTTGCTTATGAAATTGATCTTCAGGGATTTTGAGCAGAAAAATTGAGGAAATTGGCTTTAGAAAGGGCCTTTATAAACACAGTCTTTTCTGGGAAAATTTGGCTAGGGTTTGGCCTGTTTCTATGTGTTTTTTGGGCAAATTATATGGACAATTTCTCTTGATTTGGGCTTTGCTTTAGTTATAAATGGTTTTTACTTAGAAATTGCAAGCCTGAATGTCCAAAAATACCTCAGATGGTAGGTATTCAACTGTCGGAAGGGTTTCTGCAACTTTTCATGGTTGAATTTGAGCTCTGGTTCAAATAGTTGGAGCCGAAAAGTCTTTGCTGGTCTTCAAGCAAAAATCTGCGGTTAAAATGGGCTCTGAACAGGAAATTTAGGTTTAAAACACAGTTAGGCGGCTTCAATATAGTCAGGTAGAATTCTTTTTAACAGTCGGGAAGCACAAAATAACATAAATAAATATCATACCAAAGGTTTAAACCTTTGATATAAATCTTTAAAAACCGTAATGAATGCTGGTCAAATCAAAGCGGGAGCAGTTTTGATTTTCGAATGCGAAAACCATTGGTGGTTTTTGCATTGGCCTCGAGTGGTAAGTTGTATTCCTCCAAACGAACGCGATCGAATGGGATCGTGCCACGTCGTCAGAGGTGGAATTGCAAAAAAAACTCATTTTACGTTGAATTTGGATTTGGGTGGCCGATTATGTTATGAGCGCGAAATGCATCCTCCGCCGTTGGATCTGAGAGGTTGGAGCGAACGGCCAAGATTAATTTGGAAGTTGCGGCTGAAAGGTATGGTGGGACCGAGGTCTATACATGCGGTGGCGGATGGAAATGTAATAAAAAAACTTTGTATGATATGCATTTTAACCAAAGTTCTTATATGAAAATAAAGGGGTTATGTTTATATAAGTGGAGCTTATATATGCGGGTCGGGGGTATAACTCAACTTTGGATGCGGAGGCAAGGTTTTAATATGCAAAGAGGGGTTAAAACCTTAGGTTAAATTTATATAAAGCAAGTGGCTTTACATAACGGGAAAATGGAAAAGGTTTAAGTTATGTAATTTCACACTTTAACCTTGGGTTAAGTTTGTGCGGGGAAGGATAGCAAATGTATTTACAAAGGCGCTGGTTGAACCTTTATAAAAAACTTAGGATAGAATGGGATGAGCGGGGTAATGTTTATGCGCTTAGAAATACATAAGATATGCATAAAAAGATCAATTTTTTGCATTTTTAGTTTTATTATGTAGTTTATTAAACCATGGGGGGTTTAATAACTATAGGGGGGCGGGGTATTTATATATTGTTAGTTTTATGCCAAAGGGGGTATATTTCAGGATTTTATTTTAGCATGTGGATAATTACTTCGGCATAAAATCTTATAATAGTGGGTTTTTAGGGGATATTAAAATAAAAGGAGCTATATTAATAGGATAAGGTCTTTTTTAGGGAGTTAATAAAATAAGTTAGAAATTAATATGACAAGGAAAATGAAATACTCAAGAAATACACTTATATGACTAAGTAAAGTGAAAACCTTAAAGCCAAGTTTATCATTTGATGATTTCACCACTTTTACTTAGGATAAGATGTTTTTTGAGGGTTTGTATGCTTTATGAAATGGATGAAGTTAATCAAATGGGATATTATGTATCATTAAGTAAGAAAAGAGTTCTTACTTAAAATTTTGAGTTGTAATGGGTGAATGAAGGGTAAATAATGATAATTGGGGATTAATATAGGAATTCAACATGTTCAACTAATTAGTCATTGAGCCTTGGGTCTGGTCCCAAAAGAAGTTAGAGAAATGCTCTGAGCCCCTTTGACTGAAAGTCTAGAATGCAGAATTACTATAGGGGATGAGAAATTAGTAATTTTTAGCCAGTGATGAATATTTACAAGTTTCTTCCCACTTCTTTCTACCTACCGAGCATTACTCTAACATTTTTTCTTCCTTTTAGCAGGTGCATTTAATCTTGCTACCTTGAGACATTTTATTATTTTGAAAGCATAAAACTATCTAATTCTACCTTATTTCATCTGAGGGCTCAGATTAAACTGAGGAGCTCCTCATTATTTTCTACCTATCTACTGATTTGTCAGGATTAAATTGTCTGACAAAACTTTATTCACTATCTAAACATGGAAATTGAAAACATGACAAGTCAAGTTTAAACATTTTAACTCATCATGGATTATGGCATTTATTGACACTCTGCCATAATCATTTGAAAAAAGTAAAAAGTAGTGGCATTTGAACTTGCACACTTTCATGATTTATTTTCATCTTTTTTCTTTTGGGGTTTATGTATTTTTTAAGTCCTTTGATCTTTATTTTAGGACTTTTTACCCTCTTCTTGATTTTTTTCAAAATATGGGAAAACAACTTGCAGAAAGCAAGGCATGTACATATTTACAAGACTATCAAAATTCAATTCAAAATTGTGAATCCTATATTTATAGGACCCTAACAGAGAGAAAACTTGTTCGTGAACCGACTAATGCATTATATGATCTGATAGGGACCATAGAATTTGGGAGCTATCTTATGGGGAACTTTGTCTTTGAGTGATATCAATTTATAAGGCTATAGGTGAAGAAACACTTGATCCCCTTCATTAAATGAATGCTCATGTCTATGCTAATCAACTTGTTTTTTCATTCAATTTTGTGTCATAACCAAGTTGACCTCGAGGATATAGATATTGGCTTCTCTGGTGTGAAGCATTATATCTACTACATGAACCTTGGAGGTGCTTGGTATATAGTATATTGCTAATAGGGTTTTTGGCCATACACAATTCCAAATGGTGTCATTTTGGTAGCTCCATGATAAGTGGTGCTGTATTGCAATTTGACAAGGGGAAGCCATTGTACTTATTGGTGTGGATTTTTGGAAGTAAAGCATACAAGTTTATAATCACTTCTTGACCACTTCTATTTAATCATTAATAACATAGTTACTGACTTAACAAGAATTGTAACCTCCAAATGAGAATTATAGCACAAAAAATCTATATTTTTTGGTAAAAACACACTAACTTCAACCCCATTTCAAAAAGTGGTCCTACTAGTAGCAACATTTTTTGAAATGGAAGCTAAAATCACGACTTATTTGAAATCACATCCTTGAAAACTGATACCATAGTGGAAAACTAAACAAAATTAAGCCTCGATAAAAAAAAGTAGAAAAATTGTATCCTTGAAAACCAACCCTGTAGGGGGAAATTAACCAATTTGACCCTCAAATAAAAAGTGACACTAGCAATAGCACCACTTTTATTTTTAAAGTTAAAATTACTAATTAATTATAATACCATCACAAATAAAAAATTAAAACTAACAAATAAATTGAAAAGTGATGTCATTTGATTTTTTTTTAACAAAACATAAATGAAAATTACATTTTTCAAAAAAAATTTGCACAATCTATATTTAAAAAAAAAACAATTAAAAAAGTCAAAACAATGTTTTTTAGCTAGATTATGTGAAGCCTCAGATGACTAGCATGCCTAATCGTTGGCTTGAGTAGTTGTGACTAGGGGCATCTAAGTTGTCAAAATCACCAAGGTATCACACCTGACTTGGGCCACATCAACTCTTAGCATGGTTGGATTTTTTCCCATGGAGTTTCGAATCGGTGAACTTTACACCACGAAGTGCCTTAATAGAACATCACGTCACTATCTATTCTATGCCTCATGGAAAAAAAACCAAAAATTTAAAAACAAATAATGATAATAATTAGAAAAGTCATAAGAATTTATAAAATGTGAGAGTTTGGTGCTCTGCCTCTACCAAACTAGGTTTTATGAATGTGCTGCTATGCTCATCCATGGCAAAGGTGGCGTGGGGGCTCCAAATCCCCATCCTTTCAGGACAAGGTCACGGGTAAAGGAAGGGAACTCGACATGTCATTCTTCACCATGGTCACAACCTACAATTCCTTCCACTCTTCTAGGAAAGCCAGCGTCGACGACCGAGGAAAAATAGGACCAGGAAAAGCTTCAAGCGGAACCTGAACTTCGCAACACAGTGCTACAACAACATATGGCCAGAAAAATGCTGAAGAAACTCAAAGGCCTCAAACTCAGACAAACAACAACTACAAACCCAAGGCGAAAAAAAATACTAGTTCTAGAGATTTAAGACCCAGACATTGCCACATATAGAGACTTCATGCATGAACACACCATCATATGTAAATTCATGGGTAACTGGCCCAAGGATAAAGCACTCAACTTGTGGATTCAGATTGGCACCCAAAAGGAGAAATGAGATTGCAGTTAGGATGCAAGGGCTTCTTCACAGTCATATTTGATATGTTGGAAGACTCTGACAGTATCTTTGAAGGTGGGCCCTATTTCTTCAATTTGACAGGTCTGTATATGAGTTATTGGAAGGAAAACTTCACTCCTAAAAAGGAATACTTCACTAGGGTCACTTTTTGGGTAAGACTCTATTCACTTCCCACAGAATATTGGTCACCCTCTTTGTCAAAATGAATAGGAGACGAGTTGGGAGAATACATCAAAATGTCGGAGGGTATCAAGAATGGATATTATGTCTCATGTCCCAAAATTTGTGTCTACATGGACGTTTTAGGGGAGATACCGGATGCCATCAAAATGGTCTTCTGAGATAAAGTGTGGCTCCAGAATATACATTATGAGCACATACACTTCAGATGCAGAAAATTTCATGAGCATGGGCATCTCTTCAGAGATTCCCCCATAATAACTTTCAAAAAACCAACACACAATTGCAAAGGAAGGTAGATGAACATGGCTACACCAAAGCTACATCCAAAAATAGAAACAATAGGAAGACTCAAGGAAAACAAGGCCCAAAACAGTCAGCCAACAAAAACGAGTTTGAAACCCTACAAGAAGAACCAACCCTAGAAGAACATGATGAGGAGGGAAGCAAAACGCCAATCCAAAACTCAACAACACAAGATCAAAATCTAGAGAATAATACTAGGCACAACCACACCGATAATGGTCAAACATTAGAAGACACCAACATGGACCCAGTGCCATAAAAAAATTCAGCAGAGGACCATGCTATAGAAGAAGTTCTCAATATGAACTCACTTCCTCAGTAGAAACCAGAAGCTCAATCATGGCGGTCATCAAAATCATAGGAACCATTGAAACCATATGTGTAACCAACATCTATTCACCTGACAGGGCAAATGAAAGGATTAAAATGTTATCCTTTGTTATGAGAACCCTTGAGAACATACCCCATCCTTTCAAAATCATAGGGTGGGAATTAAACATGATCCTCGATCTTTTAGAAAAGAAAGGAGGACTAAGTAAGCTGGACAAAGATTTTGAAGTTTTCCAAGAAACCATAGAAAAAATGGACCTGGTGGACATACAAATAGTGAACGGTACCTACACCTAGAACAAAAAAAGAGGCGGGGATAAGCAGATAGCCTCTAGGATCAATAGATTCCTGATCTTTAAAGCTATCTACTTGACCTCCTAGGAAACTGAATGCAAAATCTTACCCCCGTTAGGATTAGATCACTGATCGATAGCTTCGAGGATTCATATATCCACCACCCCCAACAATCACCCCTTTACATTTGAAGCTTTTTGGCTGGAGAATTTGGACTTCCTAAGCAACATGAAGATATGGTGGGAGAGATCTCCACCACAAAATGACACTAGAATGTACCAATTCCAACAGAAATTAAAGCACATAAAAAACAAAATCAAACTATGGAACAAATAATTATTTGGTAATATCATCAAGGAAAAAAAGGAGTTGGAGAAGAGCATGGAGGCACTCCACCAAATAATTATCCAATAAGGTATCACAGACGTGATGAAAAAGGAGGAAATGAACCTTCACAAAAAGTGGGAAGAAAGAGCTAAGCAGGAGGAAAGAATTTGGCAGCAAAAATCAAGAATCTGCTGGCTCAAGTTTGGTGAAAGGAACTCCTCCTTCTTCCATTGTTCCATTGTCCTGTTAGTGTCCAAATTCTCAATGATCAAATGGACTCTTTCATATTTACTTGGTAGTGGTACTAGGTCAAAATTTTATGTTTCAAGTAAATTTCAAATAAAATTTTGATCGCTGGATATGTCTAGTTTTTTTTAAAGGATACTCCCTCCAGTTTATTCATGGTCATTTTCATTTCATGAGTCATGTCCTCATTTTCATCTATGGTCTTAGGTCAAGTCACAATGCTTTCACCTAGGCCAGTGTCTAGGTGTCTTTCATTTTGCCACCATAAAAGTCCAAAATATGTCATAAAGAAGGCAAAAGAAGGGTCATTCACTTCCATCATACAAAGTAATCTTTAAAAGGGAGTCAACTTAGCTAGGTGAATTAAAAAAAAAGAAAATTTGTCTTCTTTCAAAAACTTGTTACATTGTCAAAATATTAAAAAAAGCAAAGTGTTCCTCAAAAAGGTCATGTTTTCACTAAATGACAAAAAAGGTGTTTTTATTGATGTTATAAAAGGGAAAAAGTGATTTATTTCACTCATGTTATCTTCTCTTGCTCGATAAAGTGCATCTCTCACCTTTAGAATACCCTGCCATTACCAAAGGTGGAATAAAACTAGAAAAAATTGCAAGAAAATCCATTGTGCTTTGCTTTTGGAGGCAGTGCGATGTTTTTGAGGGAGAAACACGACATTTCTGAGAGGTTGCACTACGCTTCTAGGACAACGCTACGTTTCCGCAAAGAGTACTACATTTTTTCATATCAACCTCCAAATCAACTACCCAAGCTTCAAAACCAGTGTGCAAACCTCATGTGGCCTCCAAAACTGATAAGTGGCTACCTTAACTACCTTCTCCAAGTCAATTCATGATTGTATGAATGTTTTATATCCTTAGGGTTTTGCTCTCCTATGTTTTAGGGTTTCTCCTTTCTTGATTGGTTTTAGTCATTGGAGACCCTTTTCCCACCATCTAAAACCTTCATTCATCCTTCACAAACCCTACCACAATACCTCCTATTACTCACACTCCCCTTTACCCTTGTTTTCATCAAAATCCTAAGTCCCCACTACACTTTCACAAGAAAACTAGAAATCTCTGTGTTTTCCCATTTTGATCGACTTCCCCATACCTATTTCAAGAAATTCCACCTGTATCCTCAAGCTAACATATTAACCTACTGCCTCAAATTTTTGGGGAATTTTTCTCAACCTCTTTATACCTCATCACAACCCCTAAACCTACCCTATCCATATCCCCTTTTTTCTCAAATTCATCATCCCTACCCATTCATTTCATCTAGGAGGGATTCATCCCATTCAGAAGTAGTAAAGAGGGTGAGAAGAAACCTCACAAGGGAGGCCACCATTCTAGATTTGATCCATCCACATTGCAAGAAATCAATGCCTCCCCATATGCCAAAAGGTGTTTTGAAAACACTAGATGTCTGAGATTTTGTGAGAATATCATGGAGGTATGATGTCATGCTCCGTTGAATACCATTTTTGCCACTAAATTTAGCAGATACAAAGGCACCATAGTAGGCATCGAATTCACTCTATCAAAAGAGGCCATCACTTCAGCAACAAGGATTCCAAATGAAGGAGAAGTTTGGTTCAAGGGCATGGAATTGGACCTGGAAAACTACCCAATGTTCCTAAAACCTCATTACAGAGATGAAATTGAACATGTTTTCCCTTTCAGGCATCTACTTGATAAGTATGCCCCATTAATGAAACTGATCATGAAGTATTTTACATGTGAGGGAATATTTTCAAGACAGTACCAATACTGTGTTAGGTTACTAATGCACTTCACAGCTACCAAATCACTCAATTTATCAAACTATCTATTCAGGATTTTGGTCAAGATGGCAGGAAAAGTACATAGCAAAGGTAGAAATCCTCATCCTATTTTATTTCACCATGTTTTGGTTAAGATGATTGTTTTTCACCAGCTCTCAGCAAACACTATGACCTAGGAAGTTTTTATGGAGAAAGTAGCATCAACTCCTGCTACTAGTCCACCTATTGTCCATAACACACCATCAATACAACCAAAGGAGGTTAGCTCTTAAAGCAAGCAGGCTCAGATTTCAAAAACACCTAGGGTTGAGATCAGTCAAACCTATGAGATGGGAAAGAGAATGGTTTTTTCTCCTAAAACCATCAAAGGTGTATTGGCACCTAAAGCTACACTTGAGAAAAGACAAATAGTGGATCAACCACCTAGCCATGATGATGAGTCACTATTGCAGCACCATGATGAAAAATCACCCTTATAAGTTGGCGTGGTAGAGCAAGTGGAGGATAAGTCAATTGAGGAGATAATAAAGGATAAATATGAATAAATAATAGAGTCGAGGGAGGTTTTCTCAATTTCAAATTGTCAGATCACATTCTTACAACAAGAGAATTTTCAGTTAAAGGCGAAATTACTCTTCCAAGACTAGCCAAAGGTACATGTTGATGCAGATAAAGGCAAGGGAAAAGAAATAGTAGATGATGATCAACTGGAGGATGCAGATGTTGGAACAAAAAGAAGAAGAACAAGGACAAGAGGCCTCAAGAAGGCGCTTCAGAGAGAAAGAGAATGAACTCCTAAACCAGGTTAGCAGACTTTTGATGAGCTAATTCTTGATGAAATCAATCAAGATAGAGAGTATTGGCTTGATAGGGTGATTCGAATGGAATGTATTAGTTTTTCTGTGTTAAGTATCAAAACAGTAATTAAAATGTGTGCATAAGGTTCTCTGAAGTTTGCAGGTGAAATAAATGATTTTAACTTAGTTAAAAAGATTTCTGTGTGAGGTTAAAGCATGTAAATTTCTTATAAAACACTGTACAACAGTAAATAACAAAGAATTAAACATCACATGTAACAATACTCAGCAAATTTGATGAAGTAGTTCACCCCTCCTAGGCTACATCTGCTAGTCCAGCTCCCAATGGCATGTTCCTCATATCTTATTTCTCAAAAATGGTAAGTACATGTGAATAAAAGCCTCAAATGGCTATGATATCTGTAAAAATAGCTTCATAATGCTTGAATTATCTAGGAATGACTATTCATTTGCAGAAACCAGAGAATGGATGCCCAATACACTGAAAACACCCTAGTGGCCCTGGTGGCTCCTTGACCTCTTCTGAAGCTAAACCTGCACAAGATGACCTCTGATGGCTCTAAAATATCCTCCAATATGTTCATAATGTTGAGAATACCCAAAATTGACTATCCATGCATCAAAATTGGTCGAATATCCAAGGATTTATGGCCAAAACAAAAACTGCCCAATATCCCTAAAAAAAATCCACTAAATGTGGAGAACTATAGATAAGACCGACAAAACTGGCTCTGACTGCTAAATTTGGTGGCACGCTCCATAAATGGTGGCGGTTAGGTCTTCCATTAAATGTAATGTCAGGGAGTGGTCACATTGTGCATTCCTTCGAAACCGTCGAAGTTAAATGCTGCCTTAACTATTTGATAAAACGTGAATTTAAATGTTGTTTCAATCCGCCGAGAATGATGGTCACATGACCCTACAAAACCACCGGAGATAAGTATTATGGTAACCTTCGGAAGGTCTTAGGCGCTGGTCGTGGCGTAAGGTCCTGTGAAGCGGGGGTTGGCCCCCTTTGCTGCCGGCGGGAAAACATGTGAAACTTAAATAAACATTGCCGCCTATTCATGTTAAGAACCACTCATTGCCCAAATGGTCGGGCACTCTGCACGCGAATGGGAAGTCATGTGTTCCATTCCCATAGACTCCAAAATGTTTTTCCATACCACTACATCTGGCCTGGGGCCACGTGGCAGCCTCCGGGCAAGCCACATGGCGCCCACTGATAGGCCCTCCAAACTTTAGTATAAAAATATTTCACAAATATATATATATATATATATATATTTTTTTGTTTTTTGTTTTTTTTTTGTTTTCAAAATTTTCATATAAAGTCAAAATGAGTCAAACGTCCAGTTTTTGGAGTTTACTAGTATTTTCAAACCTTCATAACTTCTGCATACGACCTCTGTTTTGTGAATTGTTCGTGGCGACATAATCGCAGCAACGAGACCTTTCCGGTCGCTCAGGTTGAAAACATTTTTGAGCACTTTCATTTTTGAGCATTTTTGAACTATGGACATGATCTCTTAATCACACCTCCCCACTGGGAAGATTTTGGACCCCAAAAGCTCTCTGGACTATTGAACATGAAGATGAGGAGACTGTGTCCCCACTCTTCCAATATTAATCCGCTGAAATTTCCCTGATTTCATTAATTGGAGCTTTTCTTGAAACGATAAATTTTTCCTTGATTCCATTAACCAACTGTTGCTGACTTTGACTTTGTCATGCTGTACATATTCAAAAATTGCAGAACAAAAACTTAACTTTGTAGTAAAAATATTGTCTCTACATTGGTCTATAATCAAAGGAAACTGAAAATTACTTTCACCTTGCATCCTGTCCTTATGGCGATTTTTTGCTGAATTTGCTTTGAACTTGTGTCGATTCCTGACCAAGTTTCCTCGCCATAGTACCATGCCTTTCTGAAACCAACAATGATCATTGTTGAACCTTGTGCCTTCTTTGTCAAGTTGCTTTGCCCTCTCTTTGACCTTTTCACCTTCTTGCACTGACACTTTGTTTTGAACACCTTTCGACACCAAAGACGATCTCTGCAACTGCTTGTCAACTTCTTTCAAAGACAACCAGCTTTCAAACTGAAACAAATCATTATTTACATGAAAAGGATTATGTAAAACTTCCCTTTGTTTAATCATCATCAATGTCAAGTTTTGGCTTGCATTGATGAGCCTCTTCATCTGCCCTGCATTCACTAAAGAAGAGTCTAGTTTTTTGCGATGAGCTCTCACTATGTACTCCTTTCCATCCTTGAATAAATGGTATTTGTTTTCATGGTGATGGAAGATAGAT
Organism: Pinus albicaulis; assembly: GCA_034641835.2. Classification (NCBI taxonomy): domain Eukaryota; kingdom Viridiplantae; phylum Streptophyta; class Pinopsida; order Pinales; family Pinaceae; genus Pinus; species Pinus albicaulis. The sequence goes on from CM076569.1 coordinate 98,578,301, forward strand.
TTCTTGTCATACAAGTAAGGAATACCCAAAACCATACCTGTAATATCAAGCGGAACAACATCTAATTCAACCGTGTCAATAAAATGTGCTGTTATTGCAAAGCACAACATGCACTTCTTTGAAACCTGTAAATTTTCATCCTTACAAATCCAACCAAGGGGATATGGTTTCGGATGTGGAATGGTCTCAAGATTTATTTTCTTGACTAAGTCTGCAGAAATAAGGTTCACTTGCGACCCAATGTCAAATAGTGTGTCAACCTTGGTATGTTTGGAAATGACCCTCACATGAAACAATTCAATTCTCTTTTCTTCACTTGGAGCTTCTATGTGACAATTAGAAATACTAGAACTGGGTTTATTTTCATTCTCTTTCCCCTTCAAGTTCTTTAGTGTCATAGCTATGATTTTTGTTTCATCTCCTGATTCTGACCCTAGGTCTTTTTCATCTATTGCAATTGTCTTGCCTTTCTCCTTGGCTTTAAAAATTTCTAGTTTCACCTTTGGATGAAGTTTCCAAAAATGGTCCTCATCACGACTTGTTTTAGAACAGTGTTTGTAGAAAATTTTTCCCTTCTCTTTTCTAAAATTTGCATTTCTCTTTTTCTTCCATTTTCCCTTAAACTCACTTTCCTCATTCCCATCTAAGTTTTGTTTTCCCCTTGCCTCTAAATGCGTGGCTTGAACACAAACCTCATCTAGGCTTGTAGGGTTAAACATGAGAATGGTATGTCTTAGGTAAGTATGTAAACCTCCTATATACTTGAGTAAAGTTTCTTGGCTATGCAAATCTATTCCTAGTAAAATATATTTTCTTCTAAATTCTTGGGTATAAACTTGAACATTTTGTCCTTTCAATTGTTTAAAATTTTGCCAGTCCATTATGGCTTTCTGCATGTGAGCTAATGGATAAAACTATTGTTTTATTGCAGAAATGAAATCATTCCATGACAAGATAATCTTACCATATTTCTTGATCTCCTCCTTTGTCTTGGATTCCCACCAAACAAGAGCTGCACCTTCCATTCTCAATGAAGCTAATTGGATTTTGGTTTCGTCATCATGAAAATTTTGAATTCTCAAATAGACCTCTAATTGCCTAATCCAATTATCTAGCTTTTCTACATTAACTTCACCATCAAACTTTGGCAATTCAAACTTAACAACAAGTTTTAGAAAAGGACTTCTACCAGTGTTATTTAACTTGTGGTGTACTGAATATGAAGTAGAGGTTTATGAAGTCGATGAAGATGAAGACAAGGGTGATATGGCGAATTTCAACTGTCTCCATTTCCTCCATTACCCTTCTTGGATTTATCCTCATCATTATGGCCTCCTGACGATCCCTCTCCTTCCTTGTGAAGTTTGGACCCTTCTCCTTCAATTTTTTCATTTCTTTCTTGATAAAGAACTCTCACCATTTCAGTCAAGTCAAGGAATGATTTCCTGAACACTCTTTCTTCCTCCTTGGGATCAACTTCTTCATGGATTTCTCCTTCTCTTGAAGTCATGCTTATGGCTTCTTCTGCTTCTCTTTGAGGTGAAATTGAAGGGGGAGATAACGACACTCTTGCCCTCCTTGGCCGAGGATTACTTTGATCTTTCACTAATTGACCTTCTCCTCTCTTAAGATTTAGCCTAGTAAGCATTAAAAATCACTACAAATGTTGCCCCAAGATGAGTTTGCACAACTTGCAAGAGTTGTTATGAAAACTTAAAAACAAATCCTTTTGCACAAATGTTAAATAGAGAAAATACTCTAGCTTAACCTAATGCTCAACTTGAGCTCTGATACCAACTTGATCTGAATGGAATGTATTAGTTTTGCTGTGCTATGTATCTAAACAGTAATTAAAATGTGTGCATAAGGTTCTCTGAAGTTTGTAGGTGAAACAAATGATTTTAACTTAGTTAAAAATATTTCTGTGTGAGGTTAAAGAATGTAAATTGCTTATAAAACACTGTACAATAGTAAATAATAGATAATTAAACATCACATGTAACAATACTCAGCAAATTTGATGAAGCAGTTCACCCCTCCTGGGCTACATCTGCTGGCCCAGCTCCCAATGGCATGTCCCTCATATATTATTGCTCAAAAATGGTAAGTACATGTGAATAAAAGCCTCAAATTGCTATGCTCTTTGTAAAAAGAGCTTCATAATGCTTGAATTATCCAGGAATGATTATTCATTTTCAGAAAACAGAGAATGCATGCCCAATACAATGAAAACACCCTAGTGGCTCCTTGAACTCTCCTGGAGCTAATACTACACAAGATGACCTCTGCTGGATCTAAAACCTCTTCCAATGTGTTCATAATGTCGAGAATACTCAAAATTGACTATCCATGCATCAAAATTGGTCGAATATCCAAGGAGTTATGGCCAAAACAAAAACTGCCCAATATCCCTAAAAAAACTCCACTAAATGTGAAGAACTCCAGATAAGACCGAGAAAACTGGCCCTGACCACTAAATTTGGTGGCGCGCTCCATAAATGGTAGCGGTTAGCTCTTGCATCAAATGTAATGTCGGGTAGTGGTCACATTGTGCATTCCGCCGAAACCGTCAGAGTTAAATGCTGCCTTAACCATTTGATAAAACGTGAAGTTAAATGTTGTTTCAATCCGCCAAGAACGATGGTCACATAACCCTACAAAACTGCCGGAGATAAGTATTATGGTAACCACCGGAAGGTTTTAGGCACTGGTCGCGGCGTAAGGTCCTGTGAAGCGGGGGCTGGCCCGCTTTGCCGCTGGCGGGAAAAAATTTGAAACTTAAAAAAATGTTGCCGCCTATCCATGTTAAGAACCACTCGTTGCCTGAATGGTCGGGCGCTCTGCATGCGAACGGGAGGTCGTGTGTTCCATTCCCATAGACTCCAATTTTTTTTTCCATACCACTACCTTTGGCCTGGGGCCACGTGGCAGCCTTCGGGCAGGCCATGTGGCACCTGCTGATAGGCCCTCTAAACTTTAGTATAAAAATATTTCACAAATATATATATATATATATATATATATATATATATATATATATATATATATATATATATATATATTTCAAAATTTTCATATAAAGTCAAAATGAGTCAAAGGTCCAGTTTTTGGAGTTTACCGGGCTTTTCAAACCTTCATAACTTCTGCATATGACCTCTGTTTTGCGAACCGTTCACAGCGCCAGAATCGTAGTGACGAGACCTTTCTTGTCGCTCAATTTGCAAACATTTTTGAGAAATTTCATTTTTGAGCATTTTTGAACTATGGATATGATCTCGTGATCATAGGGTCAATGGAAACCTCGATAATATTATTAAGAAAACTAAAAAGAACAATGACCTCCAGAGACATATGGCCAATCACTATTGCGCCAGGAACAAAATTTCCCAAATCATGCTTTAACAAGTGAAGAAAAATCTTAAAGAAGCTCGAATGAAGCTCAAGGAGAAGGACAACTTAGACCTCCTTTCCGAGGCATCCATGGCTGTTTATCCTATCCTACACAGGCATTTTAGAACAAATTTTGGTCAATTTTGAGCACTTTTTGTATTTTTGATGATTTTTGCAAAAATCTAGAAATTTTGTCTCCATAGAAGCATCGCGTCAAGGCGTGACACTTTCTCTCAGAGCTTCCAAATCAAGATTTTCTTATATGGATGGGTGAATATTGATTAGTACATGCCATATCTGGACTTTGTTTTCCATGAAAGTCTCCAGTTTTGAAGAAAAAATAAAAAAAACTACCTCATTTTATGCTTCTGCGAGTGTTTTTGACCAAGTGCGATGCTTAAGGAGTGAGGTTGGGAAAAACCTCTTTTGGAGGTCTTCTTGTGGTTGTTTTCCAAATATTCAAAGTGAATTGGAAACTACACTCACACGGCTACTCAACACAACTTTCCCATTTGCATTTGTATATTCCTAAGTGGGTTAAAATCACCCTTGAATTGGTGCGACACTTCTGCCAGACAGGCACGACATTTCTGCTACAGGCGCGACGTTTCTGCATAGGATCCCTTTCAGACAGCTGTCATGCCAGGAAAATCCATAAATTCTATGCTAGTTTTCCCACGAGGTGTAATTTAATGTGTTTTAGTTATTTTTGCCTTTATGACGAGGAAACACGTAATTTAATGGGGGAGACACATACTCCTATTCTTTAGCTAAATTTTAGGGATTAGTTTCTAACTTCCCTAGATTCTAGGAAGTGACTCATCTGATGTAATTATGATGCTTTATGGATATGATTTTGACCCTATGAGGTGTCATGAACTCTATTTTCTATAAGTAATCCACCTCAAGTCTTTTTTAGAGGCTGGATAATTGTTATTTGCAGTGGAGCTATTGTACAAGATTTTGCTAATGAAATCAAAGACAATGTTGCATATATAGTGTTGAGACTCTAGTGGTATGCCTTTGAGCATTTGTTTTTCTATGTAAACTCATTATGTGGAATGTTATGTTACTCATATTTCATCTATATGCTTCTTTATGCTAAGTATTATCAATTTATTTTCCATACTCTGTTTTTTATAAGATTTTCATGAAATTGTCTCTACTCTTCTGATGAATATATTAAGTTTATTTCTCATTTTGACTCCCTCTCAATTAAATCTATACACAATGAAAAATTAAGCGTGCTTCTTAGCTTACCTACCTGGCCTCACCCTTACCTCTGCAACTAAACCTTTGAATTCTAATCAAAACCCTAGACCTAGCTTCCTAACTATCATTCCTATCAAACAAAACTCCAAACAAACAAAAACCTTAATCTACTGAGCATCATAACTAGCCTAAAAAATTATAACTAGTCATCCTTTTGGCTACTAAGTGACATTGAGAGAGCCCTCTCTAATATTGGTAGGGATAGCTACCTGACCTAAAGGTTGGTTTGTGGTTACCTTCCTTCAGCTCTATTCTCAGCCTTGGGAAGCAGGGAGAGTGATAACAGGTCCAACATAGGAGAAACAACAAAATTATTGACCTAAGGACCTAAGATGCGAGAATTGTTAACTCCCATGAGGAAATTCCGAGTGAGCTAAATAGTTTCTATAGCAAGTTCCTTGAGGAACCACTGGCAGACAAATCCCAGAAAATCAGTGAAATTACTAACAACATACCCACCATCCTCAACTAGGACCACAACAAAATTCTCCTTAGAGAAGTTTCAATGAAAGAAGTGGAGGAAGCAGTGATTTCTATTCCCAATGGTAAAGCTCCTGGACCTGATGGTTTCACCATTGAATTCTTCAAAAGTTGTTGGTATTTCATCAAAGATGAAGGTTATGCCTTGGTGGAGGACTCTAGGATTAATAAAACAGTCTTGGGAGCACTATAGGCCACTTTCCTCACTCTCATCTAGAAGGAGGAAGGAAATATTTCTCCTAATCGATTTTGACCAATAGCCCTATGTAATGTAATTTACAAAATCATCTCCAAGGTTTTGGACAATAGGATCAAGATTGTCCTTCCCCTTCTAATTTCGATCAACTTGTTATCACAAAATTGCACTTGATTGGCTGGTAATCAGGCAACTCTATGTAACTATTTCAAACCAGATTGTGACTGAAGGTTAGCTTCTTCAGTCTGAGAGGGCTCTCTCAAAGGGGTTAATGATATTTGGTAATGATGAAACTAGATGGGTAAATCTATTTGAAAAATAACTTGATTGTGATGTGCGTAGGTTGAAAAGAGTATAGGTTTGCAAATATTGGGCTTATGGAGTGAAAAAATCAGTAGGTTTAGTGGTAAGGTCTCTTGACATGGAAGCTGAGGCAGGTAAGAGTTTTTATCAAAGATAAATCACACATGAAACATAGAGAAACACAACCATTTCATCAATAAAGGAATTCAGAGCATACACATATGAATTCTGAGTAATAAAGATGAAATCCACTGCAAGTAGTACACATAAAAATATAGATCAGAAAAGCAATAAAAATTCCATGATAATCTCAGGTCTGTCAAGAAAAAGTCCTCTGTATTACTGATATCAGTCAAGTTACATAAAGCTGCAGTAGTGAAAAAAATCTCCAACCCTTTACAATTTCGAATATCTGCCCTTTAATAGACCTTGTTACATCATAGATGATCTGCCTCTTGGTTAGATTCATCGAGCTCTTCCTATGACAACTTGCATAACAGGAAAACATGTTCTTTAATGAGAAAATGACATCAACACTATAAAACAGTCCTTTTCCTAATAGGACTCAAACTGCTACTTATTACATTAACTACCTTATCTCTTAAAACAATTATACACCTGACAACTAATACTTCACATGTTAGAATAGGCTTTAATAGAACTCATCACTACTTGACATCTTAATTACCCTCCTCAACATATGGAAACAAACCCTATTTTTTAGGAAAACAAGGGCCTATCTTCAATGAAGTCTTCAACTGATAAGCTGTCTCCCTTTCATGGTATTCAAGTAATGGATGATTGCTGGCAAGTTCCCTTGACCTGTTGAATATTTCAACCTATCCAAAACTGCTCATAAACCTACTCAGAAACCTTCAAAATAGCTTGCTACGAAAGTATGGGAGTTTCGTAGCGTACAAAAAATGACCTTTGCAATCAAAATTTCTGATTCTTTGCTCTTGCATTGTGTTCATCACGACTTGAAACATCCTCAATATCATTTCCTCTCCTTAAAAGCTACCAAAAGTGGTTTTAGAAGCAAAAATATAGCTACAGGTGTTTTCGTAGCGTTTTCCTCGCTTCAAGCCTAGGAAACGCTATGAAACTGTGTAAATTCCAGATTTTTGCCTTGTTTCGAAAAGGTACCTTCCAGCTGTACAAATTTGATTTTCAACATTCCATGGACCTCTAAAACATAAACCAACTCAACCTAAGAGCCTTGAGGTGTTTCTTCTTCATTGATGATGAGTTGAGCTATGGGTTCCTCAACTACAGTCATCTTTAGACCCTTCTTCTCCATCTCCTCATGGATCAATTCTAACTGATCTTGGAGGTCTTTAACTTGGTTCTTCAACTTTCTGTTACTATATTTCAAGTGAAGGTTCACTCTTCTGACATTCTTCACTTCTTTCCTTAATGGCATAGTCCATTTGATTAATTGCTGTGTGTTATCTAGGGTCTTTGATACACTGTCAACCTGCTCTTCCCAAACCTATTTCATTTTCTCAAACTGCACCTTTTGGACATTATGCTTCCTTTCCTCCTTCTTCATGACTGCTATTTCATGATTTTCTAACTTCAACTGTTCCTCAAGGAACTCAAACTCTATTTTTTCAATAATTTTCTCCTTTCCTTTCCTTTGCTTGATGACTGGATCTTCTTCTGTAGGAGATGAAAGGTTAATAATGCTTTGTGGTGGCTGGACAATGTCAGTGGCTGGATGAACTTCTTTACTACTTTCCAAAAGTTTTCTAGCATGTCTTGTCATGGGCTTCCTATCCCGAAACATAAAACCTGCATCTTCACCTTCAAATTCTAACTTCTTTGCTGATTTAGCTTTCTTGAGCTACTTTCCTCCCTCATCTATATCCTTAGCCTAGACTATAAGAGTCTCTTCAATATCAATAGCATGTAGTATGTCTTCTAAATTTACTTTAGCCACTGTTTGGCTCCTTGTAATCCTTTTGCTGCCTTGTTTACTCACAGTTGGCTCTTGTTTTGTAGGTTTGCTCATTTTTGACTTTTGTTTTGAAGGTGAAACAGTGGGTGTATCAAATCTCTGCAACTGATCTGTTTCCATCATTACTGGTTCACTTTGTTCTGCCACTAAATGTGATGGTATACCTCTAGGTTTAGGAGTTATTTTAGGGGTAATGGTATCCATTTCAAAACCACTAACAAACAGAAAAGAAGACCAGTCTCTGCCTAGTCTTTGTAGCTCATTTAAAACCAATAGTTTTATTAAAAAATGATGAAAAATTGATGTTTCACTTGCTTCAGATTTAGCTTGAACTTTATCTGCCATTTTTGCTAAGCTTCTGTGTAAATAAAAAGGTAGATCAAGAGATATCTTACCAAAAAAATGTAGAAGAAGCATGAAGTGGTAAGAATAAACTTTATGATATCTCCCTTCACAAGTGAAATATTTCTGAATGATAAGTAGTAGCTTTGAGAAATTATCTTTCATGCATCTCCTTGGAATGGAATTTGTAAGGTAAACCTCACTATTTTCTGGCTTGATAAATTCTTTACACTCCTCCATGTTGAATTTGAAACCTTTGAACCATCTTTCTTGTCCTCTTTGAATCCTTGTTGCTGCTGCAATGGTCTCTGGTGTTAAAGTGAGATTCAACATTCCGACTTTTGTAGCTGTTCCATTGAATTTTAGGGCAAATGCTTTAGAAACCTGTACATGGAATCCTTGCAATCTTTGATAAAACTGAAAACACCCTGTTCTTATGAAAACTTCTACATCTATTGGGTCTTCATTTATCAGGTTCATGTCTAATGGCTCATATCTAAGACAATGAACTCCTTTGTTGGTCTTCCTCTTTGCATCCATGGTGCTTTAATGTCTTCTCTGCCTCGCTTGATCAATGATACCTGCAAACCTTTGAAAATACCAGCCACAACTTGGACTTAGTGAAATAACTCTCCAAAGCTCAATAACACGCAAAGAGGGAATGAAGAATGACAAATTACTCAATTTGGAAAGATTTTGAAGTTTGATGACAACTCATAGCGTAATGATGACTCATACATGCGTAAAATGGTGATGATGAATTCAACCATGACCATTGTACCTTGATCTTAACCCTAACTGACTCGAATGGCATCTACCCTATCCTTTTCAATCATTTTCTGACACCTAGTAGTTGTTTTGACAATACAAACAGGAATATTACTTTCGTAGCGTACCTAGTGTATTTCTGGGTAGTTTCGCTACGAAAATATTAGCAGTTTCGTAGCGAAAAGTGCATTTTTTTCTGTGTATTTCACTACGAAAGTAGGGTTTATTGGCTAAAATGACTCTTTCAGTGCTATAAACTTGGGAAATGAAAAATGTCAGTAAATCATGACTGATGTGACATGAAAGGATTTGAATGAGGGTGAGTTTTGGACTTTAGGATAAGATAATAAGAAAAATTTGAATTTTTCCTTAACCAAGTAATGAAAAATGAATTCTATGACTCTACCTTTGACACATGAACCTCTAGGGCTTTGTCAAATGATGTTTCATTTTTTCTAAGTGATGAAAGTGGCTCCACTTGGGATGGTGTGCCCCTATGGTACACCAAAGAACCTGCAGTTCTAGTGCTACTATCCATCTTCTTGAAAACAAAAAAATCTAAAATTTTCCAAGCTTTCATTCAAAATCTAATGGTCTTCTCCTTGGGCTCAAGCTTGATGGTCAACTTGTGTTTATTAGCAGAAAAATAGAGAAAATGGAATATATACAATGGAATGAATGATCAACAGAATTTAAGAGGAATAATGCTTCAAAAACCTGCCATTGACAGGCCCTCCAACACATGGTTGTCAATTCATCTCCTGCAGAATGTAAGTATTGTTCCCATGAAATGTAGCTAATCTGAATGGACCTTTCCAAATGTTCTCAAAATTACCATGTTTCCCCTTTTCTTCAATCCTGGCCTCCCATTTCAAAACCACATCTTGGATTTGAATTTTTTCCTCCTTGACCTTCCTGCCAAATGTATTCTTGATTCTGTTTTGATATTGCTGATTACTATTATAGACTTCCTCCATTTTCTCCTGCAAAGCTATCAACTGATTAATCCTCCTCTTAATTACATTTGGCTCCTCCTCTAATCCTTGCAGCAGCTTCATGAAAAGTGTTGGGTGCAGGAATTACACTTAAGCAAACTCCTCAACACTTAATTTATCAACCCGGGGGATTCGTAAACTTAGAGACGAAGCACAGGAAATGCCATAGATGGTATGAATTTTCCTAATGTAAATCCCTAATTTCTTTAAAGGAAATATTGCAGAATCAAATCAAAAGAGAAGAAGGCAACTTGAACCATAAAAAATAATCTAAGACTAGAACGAGGAAGTATGCATTTGAAAGAGAGAATTAAAGAAAAAAGGCAATCACTCCCACTAATGGTTTTTTAATCTACTGAGTGTGTGTTTTCCCTTAGCAGAGACACTTTAGCGATCTCATTAGATGGGCCCTTAAACCTGCTTCCTTAGAGATTTCCTTCTTGGATTAATCTGTCCTGCACTAGTGTAGGATCAAAGATTTATGTAGAAGGTATAAATAGTGTCTTTACTGAAGGATTTTTTTTTACTTCATGCAAGGGCTCTAAATTTTCAAGGTTCAGAGCACTCAGATCTTGTGGCAAGAAACTGGTTCTTGCATCGGATCAGAGCTTCCTGCACTTAGCTTTTAATCCTTAAAAAAGTGTTCAATTATTGCAAGTGCTAGTTTACTATCGAATCAAATCGCACACATAAAAGTGAATGTTTTTGAGCTTAACATAATGCATAAATAAAGAAACAATCATTTATCCTGTCATAAGCATTTAAAGAAAGAAAGAAAATTGTGGAAAGTAGACTAAGAAACTTGCTGCATCACACCAACATGCACTGGTTCAGGTTCATTTCTCCTGCTTGGACCAAGCGGAAAACCAATTAAACAGAATTTCAGGAAAAGGAAATATCACACCAACGTGCACTGGTGCAGGTTCGTTTCTCTTGCTTGTACCAGGCGGATGAAAGCCAAGATGAAATCAAGTGCAGGAAAGCAAATTGCAGGGAAAGAAAATGTATCTACTTCACACGATGGATCCATTTTCACTCAGACATGAATACATGTGCTGAAAGTTAAATCACACTTTAATAATATAAACACAAATTACAAGAAACAGAAATTGGGGTAAATGTGCTGGGTTGGCTGGGCCCTAGCCAACGAGTGCGTTTCCCTTTTAAATTAAAACGATGCTTAATAAATTAATCGATTCATCAGCTTAAAAACATAAGCATAATTTTTGAAACATGAGGCGGAAAAACCTTTTATTAATTCAATGAGGCGAATACATGCGTTAATACAATGTCCAGCCCAGATTCAGGCGATAAAAAAACAACCGGTTATTGCCTATCAACTTCGCCCTAAAAACTCTGCTAAAAAAAATCTTCTCCTCCCCGTGTCCTATTTACACTTTACATTTTATAGATCTATTGGCCGAAGGCCAAAACAGATCGTTCAACTGATTCATAAAAAATGCAGAATTTAGTTTCGACTTTCAAGATAAGACGGTTTTGCAAAACTTGCCGTAGCTAACCAGCTTTCGCCCTTCACATATTAGTCTCGGCTGCATTTGAATCATTTGCTATTGTGGCTGAAGCGGCTCAAGACGAGGCAGTGATCGAGGAGGTTCGGATCTGCCGCGAAGATCTATTGTGCTGGCAATGGTGCAGGATCCGATCCTGCACTAAGATCAGCGGTCACGGTAAACACTCTAACTATCAAATAACCATTGGAGATATGGATAAGTTACAAAAATGATTTAAAAGTAAGAAATCATGTAATAAATATTTAATTAATGCTAAATTGAATTAAAACATGAAGAATAAAGGTTTATACGAAATATGTCACCATGCTTGGATTGGTGCAAGATGAGGGTGCATAAAGGAGGTGAAACAGAGGTAAATGGTTATGATTTAGGAAGGGAAAAATGGTAAAAAGAGAGAAAATTAGGGGGCTAACATCCTCCCATCCCTAAGATGTTGTGTGTCCTCACACAAATCTTTACCTCTGCAAAAAACCTTCAAAACTTTGAGCATTCCAGCTCACTCCTGCTCTGGCATACTATCATCAGTCTGCAATGTTTCAAACTTCTTCTTTTTGTTGTTCTTCAATTTCTTCGTCACCTTTTTAAGTCGTCTGAAACATTTCGAGGCATGGTACTTCCATACCCTGATTTCTCCTTTCTTTTTCTGGATTTCCGCCATGAATTCTTCTTTACTCTGTTCTTTTTCCTCCTGCGCTTTAGCTACGAGTTGCTCTAAGTTCTGTACTTGAAGCTCTAGCTCGACTATCCCAGCAGCAGGAGCTATCGAGTCTTCTTCCTTTTTTGTCCTGACAGGGGCTATATTTTCTTCATGGACCTCAGTATCCCTCATGACTTCAGTAAATACTTCTTCCTCTTCCGGTTCTTCTTCTTCTTCTTTCTCTTCCTGTTCTTCTTCTTCTTCTTGCTCTTTCGGTTCTTCTTCTTCTTCCACTTCTTCTGGTTCTTCTTCTTCTTCTTGCTCTTCCGGTTCTTCTTCTTCTTGCACTTCTTCCAGTTCTTCTTTTTCTTCTTGCTCTTCCGGTTCTTCTTCTTCTTGCACTAATGCAAGAGGGGATTCAAGGTTCTGTGGGGACTGTGGTTCTGCACCAGGTTCCTCATTCTTTTTCCAGCCCTTAATAAAATCGACCAACAGAGTGTCATATTCAACTTCCACAAATTTTGCTGCGTCCGCAAGGACTGATAGCAAATCGTCTTCTTCGGGGGTCTGTTCATGCACTGGTGGTGTTGGAGGAGTTTCTTCAACAGGTGTACCCACTGTCTTTTGTTTCTTTGGAGATGGGCCCTTTTCTTCTGCTGATTTCCCGGGTCGTTTCCTTCTTGCACTGGTGTAAGAAGGACTTCTCTTTACACTTGGACCCTTTCTTGTGCTGACGGGGGTATCTGTTTTATTTTCAACAGTTTTCTTCTTTCCTACAGAGGGCTTTTTATCTAGCTGCTTCAACAACTCCTTCTAGGTCATGCCCTTAATTTCCAATTGTTTCTGGACCAAGATTTTGATCAGGCCGTGGTGATATAATTTCTTGTCGGCCTGATTCGCCCGTGCGCCCTGCACACTCTTGGCCATCTTTTCTAAACTCTTAAGAAAAAAATAAGTGAAATCCATCCTCCACCAGACGTGCCAGCCGGGATCAAAGTATTGTAGCATCTTGAAATGATACACAAAGGTGAGGGAGTACCTTCCCTCACAAGTCACGAATTTCTGGAGGATAAAAATGAGGTCCCGCCACTGTCCCAGCAGGGCGCTGCATAGAACTCCCTTCTTCCAGTCTACCTTCATGTCCTTATCAACGATGAAACGCTGCCAGTGCTTCCTCTCGAGCTTCTGATTTTTAAAGTATTGCACACTAGTGTTTTGCAAGCCCATCCCTGCTGCTATCGATTTTTTCGTGACTTTAAATTTAAGGGGCCAAATCTTTACATGGACGTTTTTAAAACTCTTTGCAAACTGTAGGGCCAATTCACTATTGTGTCCATCAAATTTCTGCAAAAACTGAAGAAAGCCTGAGTCTCGCAATAGTACAAGACTATTGCGAAACTTAGTGGTTTGATCTACCTCACTGAGGGATGAAGGTTCACATCGAACAGGCGGCATCTCTGCTTAAAAGTTATGAACAGTAAAAAAAATTGCATGAAAGACCGAAAAATTTGGCTCTTTATAGATAGGGATCCAATCGTCCACCATCCCTTCTGTCTTATCAACGATCCATCCCACCAAAATAGCCATGGATGCACGACATGTTTAGAATCGTGCAGGATTGGTACTTACGGCGGCGTTTTTAACGGCTAAGTGAGGTAATCATTATAAGTGAAGGACGTTGGGGATCATGGCGGAAAGGGTAATTATTTCCAAGCAATGGTTAAACATTTCCGCACTCCTTCATAATTCAAAATTTTTTTAGCATTTATTAAAAAATGATCATGGTTCTTAACTAAAAACACTTTGTACTTTAAATAATTTTCTCCTAGTTAATATGATAGCACAAGTACTCCTTAAATAAGTGAAAAAGGCTTCTTGTAAACTTTTATGATGATCACTTCCTATGAAATATGCTCATGAAAACAAATTGTACTCTGTTTCTGTCAAGGTGCATGCTTGCATCGATCTGTTTACACTGCTTACTATGCTGTTCTGCTGGTACCATTATGCTTGTATTGTTATATAGGATGATATGCTTGCACTAGTGCAAGCATATTTTCTGAATAAAAGAACATGGAATTTAAGTAAAATATTGGCTGGACTTCTAACATGGCTTCCTCAACTGAACTGGAAATTTGCTTCGCCCCTTCTTGATGCTTCCGAGCATCTTTTTGCTCTTTGTGTATGAGATCCTGCAATGAATTCATGAGGGAAGAAAGAAGTGGGAAAGGGGAAAATTTCAGAATGGGAAGGAATTTTGTTACAGGGTTCCAGGAATAGTACCAAAGAAGGGATAAACAGATGTGGGATAGGGAAAAAATTCAAGGGTAAAGTGGGATTTTTACGAAGTGGGTAGGGTAAATTCAGAAGAATGTGGGAAGGTTAATCATTCTGGGATTTAAAGAAGAAAACTGAGGGAATATTATGAAATGGGATATGAAGAAAGGCAGAAAATTTTCTGGAAGGTCTGCCTGCACTGGTGCAAGAAAAATAACTGCCGTGAGAATTAACTGTTACTTGAATAAAAATATCCACGCTAATTACCCCAATGTACAAAGGTCTACTGAACCTGCTTTTACTTGGTGGTCGCTAGCATATCTAAAGATCAAGCAACATTCTATTTTTATTAGAAATTTTTGATCTTCCTGCTAGCAAACTGGTTTTCAGGTTGACCCTTCTGCAATCATGTCAACGAACTGATTTTCACAATTACAGGAAAATATTTTTTCTTTAATTTTTTATAATTTTTTTTTTTTCAAGAGAAAGAAGGATTCATGTCTTCAAAAGGTTGGTATTACCATTTACCACTACCGTCCCGAATTGCTGTTGGACTTGCTGTGTAAAATATTTCTTGGCAAGTGGCTGAAAATACTTCTTTAATCTATGTCCATTTACCAAGGATACTGAATTTTGTTCATCAATAGTTTTGACTTCTACTGCTCCATTCTCGAATACTCGGATCACTTCATAAGGTCCCATCCAACGTGTATGGAACTTCCCTTCAAAATTTTTAAATCTAGAATCATAAAGGAGTACCCAATCACCTCGTTGGAACTGCTTTTTCTGAATAGACTTCTCATGCCACCTTTTTCGTTGCTGCTGAATTAGGATGTTTTGCTGAACAACATCTCTACGAAATTCATCTAACTCATTTAATTGGAGAAGACACTGTTGTTGTGCCTCAGAGAGATCTAGTCCTAACTGAATTGAAATTCTGAAGGTTTTGATCTGGAGTTCAATTGGTGATAGAACCTGTTTACCATATACCAGCTCATATGGTGTATGTCCCGTGCTATTTCTCCAAGTGGTTTTGTATGCCCACAAAGGTTCTGGTAATCTTTCAGCCCAGTCTTTCCGATGCATATTGACTGTCTTTGTAAGAATGGACTCGATCACTTTGTTTGTAGATTCCACCTAGCCATTTGCTTGCGGGTGATACGACGTGGATTTCCTGTGCCGGATCTTGTATTGCTCCATCACACCCTGTACCAGATTAGAAATAAACTGTGGACCATTGTTAGAAACAATTTCTCTAGGCACACCAAATCTAGTAAAGATTTCAGTAAAAAGAAAATCAACAACAACTTTTTCTGTAGCAAAAGAAACAACTTTAGCTTCTACCCATTTTGTAACGAAATCTGTACAAACCAAAATATGCTTTTTACTTAAGGATGTTGGATTTATTGGCCCTATAAAATCAATAGCCCATTTTTCAAATGGTTCAATCATAACTTGGGGGCATAAAGGCATTTCATTGGTTTGATTAGGCTGGCCCATTCGTTGACAACTATCACATCGCCTGACATACTGTTTTGCATCCTTAAATAAGGAAGGCCAAAAGTAACCAGCACGTAATACTTTATATGCAGTCTGCTTATCAGTGAAGTGGCCTCTACAAGGTTCATCATGAGCATATTTCAATATGTCAAACACTTTCTCCTCTCTTACACATTTACAGATAATCAGATTTGGACCAGTGTAAAAGAGATCTCCTTGAATCCAAGAATATGCAACACTTTTCTGAATAATATTTCGCTTTTCTCGAGCGGACAAGTGGGGTGGTGTTTTCCCAGTAACCAAGTAATTAGAAATGTTAGCAAACCATGAAGAATCTGTACACATAGAAAAAAGATGTTCATCTGGAAAATCATCATTAACAGGAGTTTCTTCACCAGGATTGTCTAATCTAGAAAGAAAATCTGCTACAACATTAGATTTCCCTGGTCTATCAACAATAGGAACATTAAAATCCTGCAACAATAACAACCACCTAGTCACTCTACCGCTTGTCAATGGTTTGTTCATCAAATATTTAATCGCGGAATGATCAGTATGTACAAATACTTCATATCCTGTAATATAGTTCCTGAACTTTTTAATTGCAAAAATCACAGCTAAAAACTCTTTCTCGGTAACTGTATAATTCAATTAAGCGGAAGACAAATTCTTACTAATATAATAAATAGCATAGGATTTATTATTTTCCTCTTGTCCTAAATTTGTGCCAATAGCCAAATCTGAAGCATCAGAGGAAATGTGAAAAGGCAGGGACCAGTTTGGACCTCACAAAACTGTTGCCTGCACCAACTTTTACTATAGAAGATTCATTGAAATTCACTGTCCTTAGCTAGAAGTTGGAAAAGAGGAGCAGCTATCTTCGAAAAATTTTCAATGAATCTTCTATAGTAACCAACATGTCCTTAAAAAACCTCTTACTTCCCTTTGAGTTTTGGGTGCAGGAAGGTGCAGAATGATTTCAATCTTTGTCGGATAAACCTGGATACCTTTATCAGAAATCAAATGGCCAAGCACCACTCCTGCTTTGCACATTAATCTACATTTCTTGTCACTCAAAGCGAGATGGGTTTCCTGACAACGAAGAAGTGCCTTCTCCAGATTTTTGAGAGCTTCCTGAAACGAATCACCAAACATAAAAAAGTCATCCATATAAATTTCTACAAATTCTAGATCAACAAAAATGGCCAAGACTGCCCTTTGAAAGGTAGCCGAGGCATTACATAAACCAAAGGGAGGCACTTTATAAGCAAATGTCCCCCATGAACATGTAAAATTAGTTTTATCCTGATCTTTGGGTGCAATCTGTATGTGGTTATAACCACTGAAGCCATCCAAAAAGGAGAAATATTTCTTTCCTGCAAGGGTATCAAGCACCTGGTCAATGCAAGGGAGAGGGAAGTAATATTTAAGAGTGGCTTTATTCAATTCTTGATAATAAATACAAATATGCCATCTTCCATCTTTCTTAGGTACTATCACTAATGGAGAGACCCACCGACTATCAGAAATAGGATAGATAAAACCATCATCCAAGAGTTTCTGTACTTCTTCCTTCACAATATCTCTTAGAGCTGGATTCATTTGCCTTTGGGGTTGTCGGACATGTCGGGTTCCTTCCTGAATATAGATATGATGTACAAGTTTCAGGAGGGATACCCTTCATATCTTCATAGCCCCAAGCAAAGGCACTAAGATGGTTTTGCAACAAATTCACAAGCTGCCGAGATGAGTCCAAATCTGAACTGATATGCAAGGATTTACCAGGGCTAATCTCAACAAGAGTGGTATCAAGCTTAGGAGTACTCAAGGGAGTGGTCAAATGCAGTGGTCCAGAAGAATGGGAATCATTATTTTCTTGAAAATCTAGGCTGAAAATCTGGCTCAAAGGCTCATAATTAGGCATAGTGTCTAGATTATTCAGAAAATCTTGAATCTCATCTTCTTGTGAAGACCCAGTATAATGATGGATAAGGGAAATAGAATGAGTCTCCTCATCACTGCTTTGATCCAACCATAAAGTATCTCGAAGGTCCTGAATGGATTTGGTAGGGGGGTATAAGGTAACTTTCTTCCTAGAATCTCCATGTGAAATATACATATCACTGGAACAACATCCAATATATGCATCGACTGTAGCAAGCCATGGTCGACCCAAGATCAAGGGATGTCCTCCTACTGGGTTCTTTGGCTGAAGCACAATGAAATCAGCAAGATATTCCCAAGAATCTAATGAGATGATCACATCGTCCAATACTCCTTCTGGCTTAATTTTATATATATCTGCTAATTCAAGCACAGTGGGAGTAGGGCGAAGATGAGATAACAAAAGTTGATCCATGGTTTGCTTAGTCATGACATTAATGGCTGCCCCCAGGTATATAAGAACATTAGAGACAAGGACATTACCAATATGAACTGAGACAACAGGGTTTCTGGGATCAGTATATTTTTCCATAAACACACATCCCGTCATCAAATCTGCTGCCCTACCAACAAATTGAATGGTTTGGGGTTCCAATATCTTCTTCTCGGGTTTCTTGAGACAGAGTTCCTTAATAATCTTGGTACAAATGGGGATCTCCTTGATGGCTTGGAGCAAAGGTATCTTAATAAAAATATTTCGAAGCTCAGATGCCAAAGTAGTCTCAGAAATAGGCTCACTCCTTTCCACTACTATCCTCTCTGGGAAGGGAGGCTGGTTGGAAGAAGATGGCGAGGATTCAGAGGGTAAGGGCTGCCTAGTGACAACTTTCGGAGAATGGTTAAGAGTTTCCTCTTCTCCTTTCTCTTCAATGATTACCATAGGTTGCTCTTGATTTTCTGATGTTACAGTCCTTCCCGATCTTAATTGAATATCATGAACCCCAACTGGAATAGACTGGTATTCGAATGATAAAGGTGGGTTTGTTACATAGATCATTTGCACTGCTTTATTATTATTAGGATTGGGCATAGGTTGAGCGGGAAACTGAGGAGGTCGAAAGGGTGGAGGTAAAGGCAATGGTGGAGTGGACTGACTTGGAAGTTGAGGAATTGAATAAGGTGCATGTGTAGATGGATATGACTGCATAGGTGGCTGGTAGGAAATGGAGAATGAGTTGGCCCTCTCCAACCTTGTTGCCATGGTTGAGAGGGTTGCCCATGCTGATATTGATTCCCATACTGCCACTGCTGGTGAGAGTTAGGATAAGAATATGCATGTGAAATATAACCAAAATAGTGTGGAGAAAATTCAGAAGCCATACCTGTACGTACCTGAGGCCAATTCCTTCTTGCTCCCATAGCATTCAAGTATTCAACTTCAGCTGTCCCCCTGTAAATACAGCTTTAAGTCTTAGTATAGAGGAACATTTTTCCGTGATATGGTCTTCTGCACAAATATCACACTTATTAGTTTCTTTCAAATTAAGAGGACACTCTTTAGGAGGATGCTTATCTCTACATTTAGGACAGAAAATACATAATGAATCTTGTTCCTTCATGAGTTTATGCTGAAATTTTAAGGAGTATAACTGTTTGGTAACAGTGTTCACTATATCAATTTTCATGTTTTCCATTTTATTTTCTAGTCGAATAATCATTGCATTAGTAGATTCAGTTTTTCTATTTCTATTTCGAGTTCCTCTAGCGGATCTATACTTGTTTCTTGAAAATTGTTAGCCTCTCTCACAAAAACAATAATAAATCCAAACATAAATTAATTAATTAAATATTCCAAGTTAGGAATATGTGCCTAACTCTTGGGTTGTTCCTCAAATATTGGAGTTTGTTTAGTAACTCCTATCTTGGTGGGTGTTTGGTGAGAAATTATCTCAACCAAAGGAGTCTAAGATAGCATGGACTATCTTAAGACATTGTCTCTCATATATTAAATTGTAACTCTAAATTCTTTTAATAAGAGAGAATAGGTGAGGAAGCCATGAGGCTTCAGTATTTTCCGCCATTGTTTTGTCGTTCTGTATCTGTGTTTTCTGTAATCTGTTTGAGTTAATTTCTTTTTCTACATGTGGTATCGGAGCTGCGGTGAGATTTAGGAAACGTAGTGTGGTGAGTTGTGGTCTCTCTGTTGGATAAATAGTGAAACGTATTGAGGAACAATGTTGAATCATTCATCATCGCAAAGGACGTGATTGCACTCGTTGTTGTTGGATACTTGTGCGCTTGCTTGGAATTGGAGCCAGTGCTCTCCAGCGTCTGCAAGCAGTTTGATTGAAGAAGGAGTGGTTTTATGTGTACTTGGAGGAGACTGAATCTAGATTTAGCGTGGCACATTGGACGAGTGAATGCTGAAACTGGAGCTGCAGAAATCATTTCTTAGTCTAGTATGGGGAGCTGTCATTGTTTAAAGTCATATGTTTGTGAGATTTGCACACACTCGTAAACATCATGAGTTCTGAACGTTTCAAGTGCCTCCTGCACAAATTTCTACAACGCCAAAGACTTGGATGCGGCAAGGATTATTGGTAACGCAAAGGAAACTCTAGCTTTACAGAAGATGTTGCTACTGGTGTCGCTGAAGGAATGCGTGGTGAGAAATTAACAGTAAATTAAAAAATATATGTATTATTTTTATGTGGTTGTTCTGTAGTTTTCTGAAAATTTGTGAAGTTCGATTTTTTTGGAGTTTTTGTTATGGGTCTTTAATAAAACCCAATATGTAAAGTCAGAGCCACATTTGTTACCAGACCACCAACTACAAAGCATACTGAGCAACCAAAGGCTAACGTAGAGGGCGTGGAAATATTAGTTTCTTTTGTGTTTTTTTTTTGTGACCTGTCAACTCCGGCTTAATTGTGAAGGAAGGCTAGCCATGGCTTGGGTTCCAACCACAACATTAAGCTTCTAAATTTCATTGTTCTGGAGAGATATCATTTGGGAGTTAGTGGCCTGGATCATTGCAGATATGCCTGTCTTTGACAAGTTAACATTGCCTCTCAAAAAAGGTTTCTCGCTCTGCACAAATCACCATTAGCGGCCAAAAGTGAGATAGGGAACCCAGAAAAATCATGTGGATCTATCGTACAACTAGCTCATGGGAGATATTTTTTTGCCGGAAGCAAAGATCCATGTGTGAATATGTAACTGTGGATTAAATTTGCAAAGATCCACAAAGTGTTTTTTTTTTTTTTTTTCTTTCCGATATAAGAAATTTTGAACTCTGAGCAGTGTATTGGGATTTTTTTACAGTGTGAGGTTTATAAGATCGAAGTTTTTTTTTTACAACCATATCATAAGAAATTAAATCATCCGCATGGTAGTCGTTGAGTTGTCCACAGAGGTGCGAAAGCACAGTAAGCTTCGCGATCCGTCTTATCTTCCTGCGATGCCGTTTGTGGAAGCTTGTTGATTTGCATTTTTTAAGTTGAGTGATTTTATACCGTGCTGGAAGTGCCGAAATTGCTATTGTTTGATCTGCCTATGCATGGAGCCGGTGAAGAGAGCCCAGCGTTGCGTACACATTTTCTCAAGAGACTGCTTATTTTGTTAAGTATTGGTGCAACCGGAGGGGAACAAGCCTGCCTTTGAAAACAACCCTGCTGTGGAGTATTTGTGTCTTCAACTAGTTTTTTTAATGAAGATTAACCCACTCTTTGCATAAAAAGAGAAAATATTTGCGTAAAAGGAGAAAGGACCAGCGTGGAGAACATGGAGATTTGCACTAGCATAGAGAATTTCTTTGAATAATGAAGGCCCATGAAGAAAGTTCGTTCTTCATATCGAAGTTTAGGGTGAAAAGTTAAAAGAAATAGAATAGTGATTAAAAAAAATAAATTAATTGTGCATGTTTTTAAATCTAAATCTAAAATCCATTCACGTAGAACTTTATATCACTTTTCAAGTGATTTCATAAAGTGTTTTTAATTTTCACTTTTGGAGTGATTTCATAAAAAAATTATGGGAAGTTTATTTTTAATGTGATCATTAAAATAATGGAGAGAGATAAGGTGTGGAGTTACAAGATAATGGAAAGGTGATTTTGTTTATGAACCTTTTTGGAGTTATAAGGGGTGAATGAATTTTTTTAATTTTGAGTGATAAGGTGACACTTTTTTGGAGTGATAAGTTTTCTTTTGTATTTGGAGAGATAAGGTGATTTTGGAAAGATAAGTGTTTTGTATTTGGAGTGATATGTGGAATTTTTTAGAGCAATTCTTTGTTGTAATTCAAAGTATTGTTTTACTGTGAAAGAGATTGTGTCATTGTCCATTCGGTTTTTGAAGACAAGTTGCATCAAAGGGTTTCCAGCTTGCCATTTTCATTACTTGAAAGTGGTCATTTTTTATGTACTCCAAAGTTTAATAAAGATATCATTTTTTGGTGTTTATGTGTCCTAGATCCGCCCGAAATTGAATAAGGGGATCTTAGGTACACCATGTGTGTTTGTGATGGCGAGTATTTTTATTTCTTCATGTTGTTGCTTATGATCCGTGTCTAGTTTTGACACATAAATGATCTCATTTAACACATACATAAAGTTCAATACAAGCAAGCACAACACATGTAACGAAATAGTTGCAAGGCAAGAAAATTAAGCTCAACACATGCAATTGTGTCACTACAAAAAATAATCAAAGTTTTCAACATCGGCATTCTACTTCAACTCAATACAATCAAGTTGATGAATCTGAAAAATCTAGTGTTCCAAAGCAAAGTCTTCATCAACGTTCTTGCAAATCCATTTAAATAATTTGTAATCAAATTCATTGATTTAAGTGAATCATTAAAAATTCATTGTTAATGAATTTTTAAGAGGACAAGGGAATTCATTGTTTTAAGTGAATCATTAAAATCATTGTAAGCTTTCTTGGGTGCATTTTTGACAGTGTTCGACACCCTTCCTTTAAGCAAAATCAAGTGAATGCACGAGTTTTTAACTCTAAAATCAAACAAGCAACAAGTTCACATCTCCTGCAAGCGAGCGTGAGTATTCATTCAAGCAATTTGCATCAAGTCAGTACAAAGATCAAACCATCAAGCGAGCCAACGTGAAGTTCATTGCAGCAACCATCAAAGCAACCAAACAAGTTCAACTCTAACACCAATCAAGCAAGTTGAGATCGACATCAAGCGAGCGTGGCTATTCCTTCAAGTGAGCGTGAAGTCATTAAGTAAGTCAAGTAAGCGTTTAAGCAAATGCGATCATCATCAAGTGAGTGTGAATTCCAGAGTTTAAGCAAGAAAATTCTACAATTCTAGCAAGTGTTCCAAGCAAGAGAAATAAGCAACAAATCAAGCAAGTGTGCCATTCAAGTCCTATAACAAGAGAGCCTGTCATTCAAGTACCAAAATCAAGTGAAACAGTTCAAAGCATGACATTTACGATAAGAGAGCCTGATTTCAAGTGCGCAAGTTCAAATGGCACAACATATTCAATTGTTAAACATTCTTCACAGTTTGATCATCTCCAGTGATGAAGACATGGTGCAGATCAGCAAAGACACTCTTGTTGATCTTTCACGACATCTACAACAAACACATGAAACCATTGAATTTATTCAACTAGAGTCGCAAATTCAAAGGAATGAGTTGCAAGAAAAGCATGATGCTTCAGAGTCTTTGAACCATACAACTAAAAATGATTCTAAGTCATTCATTCAAACAGCTTCAAGTGTCGCAGTTGTTCCAGTTCAAATTTCTTCCAAGCCCATCATCAAACCATGGGAATAAATTCACAATAACAAGAATCGACGAGGCTTAGGATATGTCACTGATAACATCAACTTCCATATTCCAGATTATTCCAAGCCAATTAAGTTCGTCAGTGCAGGATTTCTTGCACAACTTACCTTAGCATGTTCTGAGAACGTTGCAGACAACCAGCAATGCACGCAACCCAAAGTTGCAGACAAACAGAATTGCACACAACCTGAAGTTGAATTCTAACCAAAATGTTCTCATTGTCAAAGAACCGGTCATATGGAAGATCAGTGTTTTGATCTCCATCCTTGCCGCTATTGTGGCAAGCCCAATCATTCCTCAGAAAAATGTCGCAACCAACAAAAATCAGCCAGATTGAAGATACATTATGAATGGATCGACCCTTGGAGATGGTCATCCATAGTCAAAAGATTATCTCAGTTCTACAATCGCATACAATCACACATAGTGCAACCAACAATGAAAAGATAATGGTACTCTCATGCAGTTGAACAGGGGAGTACACCAGTGTAAAACTCCTACACCTAAAGGGGGGGAGTTCAGGAATACTTTCCAAGTGAAGTGTCTCTCCTTTCAGCTGACAAAGGGGGGAAAATGTCAATGAAATTGACAGTGGTTGTCAGACTGAAAGTCTCGAAAAAACCAGAAAAAGAAGCCAATGGGCATCTTCAACAGCCAGTGGGCATCAACAAATTTGCTAGTGGGCATTTGACAGCAAAGAAGCAGTGAACAATTTTCAGCACAACAAAAGAAACAGTGAGTTGTTTTTGACATCATCAGACAGTGGGCTTTGAAATTTTTTTTTCCAGTGGACAACGGATGCTGATTTCATGCAAAGGACAGATGGATCCTTTTGCAACTTGGAACTTGATGGAGTTGTCAAGCGAAATTCAGAGATGAATCAGACATCCAGCTGACTCATGGTCTCTTCGGATTGTAGTTTTTCAGGCAATGTTTTTGAGGATCAACATGAGAACTTGGAAGATGGTTCCTCGTTCTTATTTTGGATTTATCATTGAAGGGGGGAATGTTAGCCTCTCTCACAAAAACAATAATAAATCCAAACATAAATTAATTAATTAAATATTCCAAGTTAGGAATATGTGCCTAACTCTTGGGTTGTTCCTCAAATATTTGAGTTTGTTTAGTAACTCCTATCTTGGTGGGTGTTTGGTGAGAAATGATCTCAACCAAAGGAGTCTAAGATAGCACGGACTATCTTAAGACATTGTCTCTCATCTATTAAATTGTAACTCTAAATTCTTTTAATAAGAGAGAATAGGTGAGGAAGCCATGAGGCTTCAATATTTTCCACCATTGTTTTGTCTGGTTTTGTATCTGTGTTTTCTGTAATCTGTTTGAGCTAATTTCTTTTTCTACAAAAATTTCCTGCATAATTCACAAATTTGATCAAAAGTTTGCTGAGAAATATCATCTTGTCCTAACAGATTCAAATTATTTCTAGCATTATCAGTAAGTCCTCTTAAGAACAAGGTTCTAATAGTGTTGGGATCAAGCTTAAGTTTTGACCTTTGTAAAATATACAGAAAACTTTCAAGATAATCTTCAAGAATTTCATCATTATCTTGAATGATTGTAAAAATTTCATCCTGCATGTCCCGAGTTTTGCAATATTCTTGATATTTAGACAAAAAAAACTCTCTTCATTTGATCCCAAGAGGTTATAGTGTTTCCTCCTAACCCCATAAACCAACATAGAGCTGATTCCTTGAGGGTAACAAGAAATAATCTTAACTTTTGAGCATCAGTTGCATAATCATAAATTCTACACAGAATATCAAACTCAAATAGAAAAGAGTCAGGATATTCATGAACTTTACCATGGAAATGAGGGAGAGCTGATGGTGGAATATTCTTCATTTGCAGCACAGTATCAGGATCCACAATTGGAAACACAAAAATGGATTGTTCTTCACATACCTGGTTGTCACTAGTCCCTCCCAAATGATCTTCTTGGTCCACCATTGTTCCCCTTTTACTTGTACCGCTCTCCACAGGCTGATCCACACTTGAGATGTTATCACCAGAATCCAGGTGGATTGTTCCTGCGTGATGGGTTTGAATTGGATTAGGCTTCCTGCTTATAGAAGGAGACCCAATATGAAAATTGTTTTCAGAATTATTTCGGCCCTTAGTGGGCTTCAAACCCTTACCTTTCTTAGGCATTCATTTCAAAAGTGAAAAAAGAAAGAAAAAAGTACAACTTCTAAAAAAGGCTGTCAGAAATCAATTAACACTAGTAAAATTCCTTCAAAGAAACAACACTGCAAAAATAAAGAAAAATTACCTCTATTGTATAATCAGAAAATTCTTACCAAATCAAATCGCCTCCCCGGCAACGGCACCAAAATGTTGGGTGCTGGAATTACACTTAAGAAAACTCCTCAACACTTAATTTGTCAACTCGAGGGATTCGTAAACTTAGAGACGAAGCACAGGTAATGCCAGAGATGGTATGAATCTTCCTAATGTAAATCCCTACTTTCTTTAAAGGAAATATTGCAGAATCAAATCAAAAGAGAAGAAGGCAACTTGAACCATAAAAAATAATCTAAGACTTGAACGAGGAAGTATGCATTTGCAAGAGAGAATTAAAGAAAAAAGGCAATCACTCCCACTAATGGTTGTTTAATCTACTGAGTGTGTGTTTTCCCCTAGCAGAGACACTTTAGTAGTCTCGTTAGATGGGCTCTTAAACCTGCTTCCTTAGAGATTTCCTTCTTGCATTAATCTGTCCTGCACTAGTGCAGGATCAGAGATTTATGTAGAAGGTATAAATAGTGTCTTTACTGAAGGCTTTTTTTTTTACTTCATGCAAGGGATCTAACTTTTCAAGGTTCCGAGCACTTATATCTTGTGGCAAGAAACTGGTTCTTGCACCGGATCAGAGCTTCTTGCACTTAGATTTTAATCCTTAAAACAAGTGTTCAATTATTGCAAGTGCTAGTTTACTATCGAATCAAATCGCACACATTCTGAGCTTAACAGAATGTAGAAATAAAGAAACAATCATTTATCCTGTCATAAGCATTTAAAGAAAGAAAGAAAATTGCGGAAAGTAGACTAAGAAACTTGCTGCATCACACCAACATGCACTAGTGCAGGTTCATTTCTCCTGCTTGAACCAGACGGAAACCAATTAAATAGAATTGCAGGAAAATGAAATATCACACCAACGTGCATTGGTGCAGGTTCGTTTCTCCTGCTTGTACCAGGAGGATGAAAGCCAAGCTGAAATCAAGTGCAGGAAAGCAAATTGCAGGGAAAGAAAATGTATCTACTTCACACGACGGATCCGTTTTCACTCAGACATGAATACATGTGCTGAAAGTTAAATCACACTTTAATAATATAAACACAAATTACAAGAAACAGAAATTGGGGTAAACGTGCTGGGTTGGTTGGGCCCTAGCCAACCAACGCGTTTCCCTTTTAAATTAAAACGCTGCTTAGTAAATTAAACAATTCATCAGCTTAAAAACATAAGCATAATTTCTGAAACATGAGGCAGAATAACCTTTTATTAATTCATTGAGGTGAATACATGCGTTAATACAATGTCCAGCCTAGATTCAAGCGATAACAAAATAACCGATTACCGCCGATCAACTTCGCTCTAAAAACTCTGCTAAAAAAAACTCTTCTCCTCCCCAGGTCCTATTCACACTTTAAATTTTATAGATCTGTTGGACGAAGGCCAAAACAGATCATTCAACTGATTCATAACAAAATACAGAAGTTAGTTTCGGCCTTCAAGATAAGACGGTTTTGGAAAATTGGCCGTAGCTAACCAGCTTTCGCCCTTCACGGATTAGTGTCGGCTGCCTTCGATATGGCAGTCGTGGCTGAAGTGGCTCAAGATGAGGCGGTGATCGAGGAGGTTTGGATCTGCCGCGAAGATATGTTATGCTGGAAATGGTGCAAGATCCGATCATGCACTAAGATCAGTGGTCATGGTAAGCACTCTAACTATCAAATAACCATTGGAGATATGGATAAGTTACAAAAGTGATTTAAAAGTAAGAAATCATGTAATAAATATTTAATTAATGATAAATTGAATTAAAACATGAAGAATAAAGGTTTATATGAAATATTTCACCGTGCTTGGACTGGTGCAAGATGAGGGTGCATAAAGGAGGTGAAACAAAGGTAAATGGTTATGATTTAGGAAGGGAAAAATGGTAAAAAGAGAGAAAATTAGGGGGCTAACAACAAGCACTCCTAATGATGTAGGAAAAATGGCTTTAGCTCCATATACCAACTCATAAGGTGAAGTTCCAATTGATCTCTTTGTGCACACTCTATCAGCCCACAAAGCACACTTCAGCTTCAAATGTCATGACTTCTTATTTTCCTGCAACACCTTCTTAATAATCCTCACGATGCTTTTGTTATAAGATTCAAAAAGACCATTACCTTGTGGATAATATGCAGTAGAATGCCCAAGTGTAATGTGATATTGATGACAAAAACTGATCAAATTATTAGATTTGAAAGCCTGTGCATCATCAATGATGATCTTCATAGGGCAGCCAAACCTAGACAATATATTATTTTCCAAAAATGAAATGATAACTGAATCATTTGCTTCCCTAGTTGGGATTGCTTCAATATACTTGGTGAAATAATCAGTTGCTGTGAGAATCTAGCGATGCTAACCTAAATATGATGGATGAATCTCACTAATAAAATCTAGCCCCCACTGCTGAAATGACACCTCAACATATATAGGAATCAAGGGTAAAGGAACAAGCTTCTTCTTATCATAAAAAAATTGGCATTCATGGCAAGCAGCAATATTTTTGTAGACATCTTTAAACATAATAGGCCAATAATACCCTGCTCTGAGAATCTTATTTTCTGTAGCCTTCCAATAATTATGACCTCCACAATCTCCTTTGTGAAACTCCTCAATCACTTTTTCAGCCTCCTCTTCCAGCAAACAATTCAAGATAATACCATTGGTATCTTTCTAATACAGATTTCTATCAATGATGCAGTACCTCAAAGAATTTATCTTTACAAATCTTGCCTTGGAATTTGTCAACTTAGTAGGCACTCTATGATGATGTAAGACAAAAACAATGTCTTTGTACCAATCTGAAAAGATGCACTTTTCTTCAATGGGAATCAACTCTTCATCTTCATCTGATAATTTTGAAATTTCTGCAATTAAGTTCATGTCAATACAGTCAAAGTTTGACTGTGCCATCATCTTTGCTAGGCCTTGACCTTTGACCAATTTTGTGGGATTGATCTCTATATCATATTCCAACAAGTTAGAAATCCATTTCCCTCTCTTACCATCAGGATAAGCTTGAGTTAGAATGTCTTTCACAACAACATTAGGAACAAAAGCTATAACATGAGAATGCAGAATGTAAATTCTAAAATCTTTGATGGCCTTGACCAAGGCATAAGATTTGTTCTCTAAGATGTTTTACTTCAACTCTGAATCAACTAATGTCTTGCTAAAAAATGAAATGGGCTGCTCAGTACCTTGCTGTCCTTTATGCAGCAAAAATCTAGCAATTATATTTTCTGATGCAAATGTAAAAACTAGAAATTCTTTTGAAAAATCCGGGCTGCTCAACACTGGTGCTTGAGTGAGTGCCTTCTTAATCTCCTCAAATGAGTGCTTTGCTTCTGCTGTCCACTTGATGTCAACTCCTTTCTTCAACATCTTTGTTATGTCTTTTACAATTTCAGCAAAATTAGGAGTAAAACTCCTCACAAAATTTACCTTTCCAAGGAAAGACTGAATTTCCTTTCTGCTTCTAGGCAGATCCACTTTCAGAATTGAATTAACCCTGTTTGGATCAATCTTAATCCCATCTTTAGAAATAATACGTCCAAGTAACTTCCCTGAAGTTAGAGAAAAAATGATTTTAGTGGGATTGAGAGAAATACCAAACCTTCTACACTTCAGCAAAATCTTTTCTAGGTGCTTCAAGTGATCTTCTTCTCTCCGTGAGAAGACTGTTATGTCATCCAGATAGACAACCACCATCTTGTCCTTCTTCTCAACAAAAGCAATGTCCATTGCTCTTTGAAAGGTAGCTCTTGCATTCATCAGACCAAAAGGCATCATGGCATACATGAATGTGCCCAATGGTGTGGTAAAGGTTGTTTTCTCCTGATCTTCTGGATGCACAAGTATTTGATTGTACCCTGAAAAAAATCAAGCATAGACATCCTTTGGGAACGAACAATGTTTTGTAAAATTTGGTCCATCTTTGGGAGAGGGTAGTTTTCCATTAGAGAGGCTTTATTCAAGTTTCTGAAGTCAATGCAGATTCTGATTTCTCCACTCTTTTTTCTAACTGGAACCAAATTTGCAAGCCACTTTGAGAATATGATTGGAACAATAATTTTAGCATCATTTTTTTTTTATTTCCTTCTTAATCAGAGGCATGAGAAGTGGATTAATCCTCCTTAGCTTCTGCTTTAAAGGCTTTTCATTTTCTTTAATGGGATTGGTATGCTGAATGATAGTAGGATCATACTTCTTCAAATCAACGTAACTCCATGAAAAAACACCTATGAACCTTTTCATCATCTCAATATATTTTTGTTTCATGTCGACTGAAAGAAACTTTGAAAGTTTAATCATTTTTGGCATTGCTACTATACCAAGGTTACAACTCTCTACCTCTTCATCATCAACTTGTAATTTAGGAGACTTGAACACATAATTCTGATCAAAAAGCTTCTCAAGGGGTATGAGACCTTTGGGTATAGAGTTATTCTTTAGTTGTAACACTTCAAAATTTACCTTTGTTTCAGCAAGCATGTTTTGCCGATCTACTTGTGTACTTTCAAACTCCTCTTTCAATTCTATAAAGTTTTTGACTTGCTGGTCATCCTCAAAAACTTTCCAATCGATAATGTTATCAGGGATAGAAGGTATATGGCAAACTTCAACCTCATATATTTCAGTGGAATGTGCAGGGATGATAAATAGACTTGCAGAGACAGCTAGGGAGTCATCTACTACGTTTTGGTCCCCAGTCTTCACAATAAATGAATATTCTTGGAAATTATCTAACATCTCCATGATCAAATTTATGTATGCCCTCATTCTCACATCCTTAGTTTCATATACACCCTCAACTTGGTTAATAACTAATTTAGAATCTCCACAAACAGAAATATTTTGGGCACCCATTCTTTTCAAAATTTCTAAGCCCAAAGATAACGATTCATACTCAGCCATGTTATTTGCGCAATCAAAAGTCAGTTTGTAAGAAAAGAACTTACTTTCATCTTCTGGAGTTGTGATCCAAATTCCTGCTCCAACCGCCTCTCTTCCTGCTGATCCATCAAAGTGTAACAACCACCAACCTTTCGCCTTCTCCTCACTGATTTGCTGATTTTCTGCTTTCTTTTCATCTTCTGCTTCATTAGTCAATTCATTGAAAATAATAGCAGATCTTGGAAATTTTTGAGGTTTATCTTTACTACTTATCATGTAAGCCATCCTTGTTTCTCTATATAGTCTCCTTTTCTCACCAAAAACAGGAATGGTGGCATAAGTTAGGTCCATCTGCGTTGTACCTTTGAATTTTTCCACCCATGACCTTGATAACAACATGCCAAACTTAGGTGGAATGTCTGCTAATACAATGTCCATTACCACTGTCTTGGAAGGGACTTGTGTAAGACCAAAAACAACATCTTTTATTAAACCAATGCACTGAACTCTTTTTGAATCAAAGGAAAACAAATCCTTATATGGTCTAGTAATTTCCAATCCCATCCTTTCCATGATTACTTTGGGCATAAGATTATTAGAGGATCCTAAATCCAACATGGCATTATGCAATGTCATCTCAAGGATACTAAGGCTAACATAAAAAGGAGGCACCTCTTCATTCTACTCATCCTCTAATCTTGGACCCAAGTATATGGTTGGATGATCTTCTTGAAAATTTAGGATATCAACAACGCCTGGTTGGGAATTCAAAATTTTTACAATCTTACTTCTATATTCATTCACCTAAAGAATTTATCCAAAAGGTAATGGGATTTTGATCTTAGAGATCTCACTCTCCAAACTGAAAATAGAAGAAATTTTTTCAGTCTCTTTAGCAGGAGGAGAAGGCGGTGTATATTTCCTAACCTCAGCAGCCTTGGGGGAATCTTTCTTGGGCTTTGTTTTGTTTGCAGTAATTGGAACTTTTCTATTTTTGAGGTTATACTGTTTTTGCATCTCAAATATTGCATGTTGATACCCTTTAAGATAATCAGATGGTTCCTCACCCTTGTTTACTTCATGATCTGACTCATCATGTTCCTCCTTAGTCAAAAAAATTCCTGACATGTTTTCATCTAAGCAATGAATTGATTCTTCTTGTATTTCAGGCCGCTCTTCTTCATCAACTAAGTTTTGTTGAAAAGGACGCCTTACTTGAGGTCTGGTGTCTGATTTCTGTTTTCCCTTGGTCTTTGCTAGTTTTGAGGTATTTTGAAATGAGGATTTCTAAACTGAGGTTCATGTTATGCAGGAGGAGCAGAGGCATTCACAAGGGCAAGCCTATCCGTCATTTTTTCCATTGTCTTCATCATAGAATCAAATTTGTCATCTGAGGTGGAAGGCTTATCTTCTTCTTTCAAATTAGTCTTTCCCATCTTGGACTTTTTTACTGCTATCATATTGACCTCCACCTTCACTGCATCATTTTGCATTTTAGCAAGTGAAGGAGATTCTCTTTCTCTTAGCAGGATAGAAAATACATAATCAAAGGTTTCATCATATCTCTGCTGAGCTTCTCCCGGTGGAGGCTTTAAATGGGCAGGGATGGAGTCATAAAAGCTGTTAAATATTTTTGAAAAGTTTTGAATAGTTTCATCAACTGCTCTCTTCAAACTATTATACTTAGTGAGATCTTGTACATGGTTAGTTCTATTTCCCCATTTCCTCAAGAAGCTCTCTTCAATTTCATTCCAATTATGTAGGCTTCCTAGTGTGAGGGCTTTGAACCACTTCCTGACTTCACCAGTAAATCTCTGAGCAAACAATCTCATATTGACATCCTCATGGTCAACCTCGTCCCTGTCTATAAAGTCATTAAACTGATCTACATGCTCTTCAGCTGTAATCTCTTCATCACTTCCCCATGTTTTGATTCTAGCAGAATATTTGCTAGGAAGGGAATTTAGGACAACTGGAAGAACAAGAGGGGCATACGTAGTAGGTGCAGCAATAGGTGGAGGTGGCACATTTCCAGCCATGATGACTGGGAATGTGGTAGTTTTATGGAAAACAACAGTAGAGGAAGAGGAACTGTAAGGAGGAGGGTTGTTTGGTATTTTTTGTCCAACCACAATTGAACTCCAATCAAGTAGAGGGACACCAGTTTTACTTCTTAACAAATTTTCAAATGGGTCTAGTTCCTTCAACCTATCTAAAGATTCTTTTTCTAATAGTAACTCTGAAGTGAATGCTTCCCAAAAATCTTCTTTATATTTTTGAGTTACTAAAGCCGAGGTATCAATACCTCTTTATGTAAGTCTATGACAATTTCAATCAATTCTTTTTCACTTTCAGACCTAAACAAGACTTCCTGAATTTTATCATCAAATTTTTTATCTTTAGGACTTCTTAAAACTTCAGAGGACAAGGATTTTGTATGTAATGAAGTACCTGATATTGAAAAAATGCCTTGATTGCCTCTGAAGATGGTGTTTGGATTGTCCACAATGGTAGGTGGATCTAGGTCAGGATTACTTGTGTATCTCCTTCTCTAAGCCACCTTTGATCATATGAATTTTGAATGGAGTCGCCAAGGTAGATGCAGCCTCAAACAACTTTCTGAGCTCCTGCTACCTTTAGAAGTTCAGCTTCAAAATTTTGGGAAAGTATAATCTTTAGGCTCCCGACAGATGCACGAAAATTTTATCACAAAGTTGCACTTGATTGGATGCTAATAAGGAAACTCTAGGTAACTGTTTCAAACTAGATTGTGACTGAAGCTTAGCCTCTTCAGTTTGAGAGGGTTCTCTCTAAGGGGTTAATGATATTTTTTAATGATGAAACTAGATGGCTAACTCTATTTGAAAAATAACTTGATTGTGATGTGTGTATGTTGAAAAGAGTACAGGTCTGTAACCATTGGGCTTATGGAGTCAAAAAATCAGTAGGTTCAGTGGTAAGGTCTCTTGACATGGAAGCTGAGGTAGGTAAGATTTTTTAGCAAAGATAAATCACACATGAAACATATAGAAACACATCCATTTCATGAATAAAGGAAGTCAGAGCATACACATATGAATTCTGAGTAATAAAGATGAAATCCACTGCAAGTAGTACACATAAAAATATAGATCAGAAAATCACTAAAAACTCCATGAGAATCTCAGGTCTGTCAAGAAAAAGTCTTCTGTATTATTGATATCAGTCAAGTTACATAAAGCTGCAGTAGTGAAAAAAATCTCCAACCCTTTACAACTTCGAATATCTGCCCTTTAATAGACCTTGTTACATCAGAGATGATCTACCTCTTGTCTAGATACATTGAACTCTTCCTATGACACCTTGCATAACAGGAAAACATGTGCTTTAATGAGAAAATGACAACAACACTATAAAACAATCCTTTTCTTAATAGGACTCAAACTGATACTTATTACATTAACTACGTTATCTCTTAAAACATTTATACACATAACAACTAATACTTCACATGTTCAAATAGGCTTTAATATAACTCATCAGTACTTGACAACTTAATTACCCTCCTCAACATATGGAAACAAACCCTATTTTTTAGGAAAACAGGGGCCTATCTTTAACGAAGTCTTCAACTGATAAGCTGTCTCCCTTTCATGGTATTCAAGTCATGGATGATTGCTGGCAAGGTCCCTTGACCTGTTAAATATGTCCACCTGTCCAAAACTTCTCATAAACCTGCTCAGAAACCTTCAAAACAACTCGCTACGAAAGTATGGCAGTTTCGTAGCGTACAAAAAATGACCTTTGCAATCAAAATTTATGATTCTTTGCTCTTGAATGGTGTTCATCATGACCTGACACATCCTCACTATCATTTCTTCTCCTTGAAAGCTACCAAAAGTGGTTTTAGAAGCAAAAATATAGCTACAGGTGTTTTCGTAGCATTTTCCTGGCTTCAAGCCTAGGAAACGCTACGAAACTGTGGAAAACTGTGTAAATTCCAGATTTTTGCCTTGTTTCAAAAATATACCTTCCAATTATACAAATTTGATTTTCAACATTCCACAGACCTCTCAAAACATAAACCAACTCAACCTAAGAGCCTTGAGGTGTTTCTTCTTCATTGATGATGAGTTGAGCTATGGGTTCCTCAACTGCAGTCATCTTTAGACCTTTCTTCTCCAACTCCTCATGGATCAATTATAACTGTTCTTGGAGGTCTTTAACTTGGTTCTTCAACTTTCTGTTACTAGATTTCAAGTGCAGGTTCACTCTTCTGACATGCTTCACTTCTTTCCTTAATGGCATAGTCCATTTGATTAATTGCTATGTGTTATCTAGGGTCTTTGATACGCTGTCAACCTGCTCTTCCCAAACCTCTTTCATCTTCTCAAACTGCACCTTTTGGACATTATGCTTCCTTGCCTCCTTCTTCATGACTGTTATTTCATGATTTTATAACTTCAAATATTCCTCAAGGACCTCAAACTCTGTTTTTTCAATAATTTTCTCCTTTCCTTTCCTTTGCTTGATGACTGGATCTTCTTCTGCAGGAGATGAAAGGTCAATAATGCTTTGTGGTGGCTGGACAGTGTCAGTGGCTGGATGAAATTCTTTACTACTTTCCAAAAGTTTTCTAGCATATCTTATCATGGGCTTCCTAGCTTTAAACATAAAACTTTCATCTTCACCTTCAAATTCTAACTTCTTTGCTGATTTAGCTTTCTTGAGGTTCTTTCCTCCCTCATCTATATCCTTAGCTTGGACTATAGGAGTCCCTTCAATATCAATAGCATGTATTATGTCTTCTAAATTTCCTTTAGCCACTATTTGGCTCCTTGTAATCCTTTTGCTGCCTTTTTTACTCATAGTTGGCTCTTGTTTTGCAAGTTTGCTCATTGTTGAATTTTGTTTTGAAGGTGAAGCAATGGGTGTATCAAATCTCTGCAACTGCTATGTTTCCATCATTACTGGTTTACTTTTCTCTGCCCCTACTGGTTCACTTTGTTCTACCACTAAAGGTGATGGTATACCTCTAGGTTTAGGAGTTCTTTTAGGGTTAATGGTATCCATTTCAAAACCACTAACAAACAGAAAAGAAGACTAGTCTCTGCCTAGTCTTTGTAGCTCATCTAAAACCAACAGTTTTATTAAACCATGATGAAAAAGTGAGGTTTCACTTGCTTCAAATTTAGCTTGAAATTTATCTGCCATTTTTGCTAAGCTTCTGTGTAAATAGAAAGGTAGATCAAGAGATATCTTACCAAAAAAATGTAGAAGAAGCTTGAAGTGGTAAGAATAAACTTTATGATATCTCCCTTCACAAGTGAAATATTTTTGAATGATAAGTAGTAGTTTTGAGAAATTATCTTTCATGCAGCTCCTTGAAATGGAATTTGTAAGGTCAACCTTACTATTTTCTAGCTTGATAGATTCTTTACACTCCTCCATGTTGAATTTGAAACCTTTGAACGTCTTTCTTGTCCTCTTGGAATCCCTGTTTCTGCTGCAATGGTCTCTGATGTTATAGTGAGATTCAACATTCCCACTTTTGTAGCTGTTCCATTGAAGTTTAGGGAAAATTATTTAGAAACCTATACATGGCATCCTTGCAATCTTTGACAAAACTGCAAACACCCCGTTCTTCTGAAAACTTCTACAGATGTTGGGTCTTCATTTATCAGGTTCATGTCTGATGGCTAATATATAAGACAATGGCCACCTTTTTTGGTCTTCCTCTTTGCAACCATGGTGCTTTAATGTCTTCTCTGCCTCGCTTGATCAGTGATACCTGCAAACCTTTGAAAATACCAGCCACAGCTTGGACTCAGTGAAATAACTCTCTAGAGCTCAATAACACGCAAAGAGGGAATGGAGAATGACAAATGACTCAATTTGGAATGACAACTCATCGCATAATAATGACTCATACATGCTTAAAATGGCGATGATGACTTCAGCCATGACCATTGTACCTTGATCTTAACCCTAATTCACTCGAATGGCATCTGCCCTATCCTTTTCAATCATTTTCTGACACCTAGCAGATGTTTTGACAAGACATACAGGAATCCTTACTTTCGTAGCGTACCTAGTGTATTTTTGGGTAGTTTCGCTACAAAATTATTAGCAGTTTCGTAGCGAAAAGTGCATTTTTTTGTGTAGTTCGCTGCGAAAGTAGGATTTCTTGGCTAAAATGACTCTTTCGGTGCTATAAACTTGGGAAATGAAAAATATCAGAAAATCATGACTGATGTGACATGAAAGGATTTGAATAAGGGTGAGTTTTGGACTTTAGGATAAGATAACAAGAAAAATTTAAAATTTTCCTTAACCAAGTAATGAAAAATGAATTCTATGACTTTACCTTTGACACATGAACCTTTAGGGCTTTGTCAAATGATGTTTCATTTTTTTCTGAGTGATAACACAACCAAGAAGGTTAGGTGGAAGGCAAACATATCTTGGATAACATTATACCCTCTCATGAAATGATACATTTTATCCAAACCCTCAAGGCACATGGCATGGTGATGCAATTGGATATGTCAAAAGATTTCGAAAAATTCAACTGGGAGTACATGCATGGAGTCCTAGCTGCCTTTGGTTTTCACTAGGATTGCATCGACTAGATCGTGGCTCTCGTCTCAGGAGCCTTTTTTTTCCATCCTGGTCAATGGTTCGCCATCCAAGCCATTTAGCCCCTCAAGAGGTATCAGGTAGGGAGACCTTCTGTCCCCCTTAATTTTTGTCATCATGGGCAAAGGATTAAGTAGAACCATCCAAACCTCTAACACCAGTAATAGGCTCATCGACCTCAAGCTCCACGACCCTTCACCAACTTCTACCCATCAAAAATTCATTGATGACACTCTCTTGATGGGAATCCCCACTATTAATGAAGCGGTTTCCTTCAAGCACATTCTTACTTTCTTTTCTAAAGTGTCTAGAACCTCCATTAACCTTGAAAAATCCAAAATATTCTTCTTGAATACCCCCTTGGAAATTCAAATAAATATCACAAGAATCCTAGGCTTTCAGAGGCGTTCTCTACCCTCAAAATACCCGGGGGTTCCCATCACTAACAAATCCTACCAAAAATATGATTTGAAGGACCTCCTCAATGGACCGCGCAAAAAAATCTGTAAGTGGATCTTTCGATCTCTCAATTTGGCTGGAAGACTTGTCCTAGTAAAATCTATTCTACAAGCCATGCCCCTTTATCTTTTCTCAGCCTTGGAAACCCCTAAGTCGTTTACTAATGCCATTTGAAGTATTCAACAAAGCTTCCTATGGAGAGGTTCAGATATAAAGAAGAAATTGGCCCTAGTAGCGTGGGAACAATTATGAAAGACTAAGACTGCTGGGGGGCTTGGCCTTAGCGACCCCTTACTTCTAGGGAAAGCGCTTGGGGCTAAAACCTAGTGGAGATGGTTGGACAACTCGCACACACCCTGGGGTCAAATTTGGAAAGCGAAGTATACACCCAACCACTATAATAAGGAATTCATCAAGCTTTTAGGAAATATCAATGGTTCGGACATATGGAACCATGCGTGGAAAAAAAAAAAAATCATACAGGAACACAACTTTTGGGAAATCTTCAATGGGGAAAGTTCCCTCTTCTGGGAGTGTTCCTGGAAACAATTATCGATCCTTGACAAGGATCAACATGCCACTCTCCAAAGATCCATGCAAGCAAAAGGGGAACTTAAATTTGCCCACTATTGGAAGCACATCACGCCTGATGCTTGATGGAGAGAATGACTAGATATTCAGGAGTGGTCACCCTTTCTAGAAAACCTCGACCGGGGTGCCTTTAAACGAACCATACAATTACGACAAATTTGGATTGATTAGGGGGAAGATAAATTGCGGTGGGGAAAGAACTTGGCTGTGTTCTTTAGTCTCAAGGAGGCCTATGGATATATAGCTAAACACGATCAGCTTCAACAATAATAAAAATGGAAAATTCTCTAGGAGAGATATATTTGGCTAAAAATTAACCTTTTTCTATGGTTGGTTATGCATGGAAAAATTCTCACATGGGATAATATTTGGTGAAGGGGATTTATTGGTCCCTCGAGATGTTCTCTTTATGAATAAAAAACATAAACAACTAATCATCTCTTGAACACTTGCAATTACACCTATATGATATGGTACTGGGTGGCTGAGGTTTTTAGAAGCACCGACAAAGACAAAGATCCCATTCAAACTACTCTATAAAATTGGTGATATAGAATATCCACCCATCCCGTTGTTGATAGGGTGTGGAATATAATACCAGGCACCATTTTTTGGGTTATATGGAAATAACGCAATGTGAGAACCTTTAAGAATGACAAGAATCTTGGGGAAAGCCTTGTTACCT
Source organism: Pinus albicaulis (assembly GCA_034641835.2). Lineage (NCBI taxonomy): Eukaryota > Viridiplantae > Streptophyta > Pinopsida > Pinales > Pinaceae > Pinus > Pinus albicaulis. The sequence goes on from CM076569.1 coordinate 98,617,205, forward strand.
TGTCTCCAAGATTCCCAGATTCCCAGGCCCCCCTTGTTGATCCGAATTTATGCAGGAACACAATAGAATACACATATAACCATAAATAAAAATATGCAACAGAATTAACACTTCATTTCATTAATATCAAAGAACTGAAATTTGCTTACAGACAATGGAAATAAACTAGCTAGGGTGCTGGTAGCTTATCTCTGAGAAGAGATGTGGCGGCTACAGACCTATGAATTGTGTTACAATGAGGCTCCAGGGCCTATTTATTATTGAGAAACAATGGAGAACTCTAAACGTCCAAAAACCTAACCCTAGGAGATGAAGTGCCAAAACTATGGGCCCCGTTGGGTAAATTGGTGTTTCAACTTCCGGGGATGTAACTTCGCATACAATCTCTGTTTGATGCGTATCATATATTGTTAGAAAGATATATCTGAGGAGTACAAATTTCGATGTGAACAAAATTGGTCCATGGACCCATGTTGCTCCTAGTTTTCCCAAAAAACGTCGTTTAGGGCCTCAAAACGACTCTGGAAGTTCAGGACCCAAAAAAATGCTAAAAATAGTAAGTTGTGCTGCAACTTAAAAATTGAACGAACTAATGGTGGGGGTTCAAATGTAATAGGTGGGTGGCTACCAATATCCACCTGGATCATTAAGGCCCAAAAATGGCTTCGGGAGTGCAAGACCCAAAAACCTGCTAAAAATAGTAAGTTGTGCTGAATGTGAAAAGTTGCAACAATTGATGGTGCAGGTCCAAACGGAATAGGTGGGTGGCCACCGGTATCCACCTGGATCATTCCTCCCTCCTTAGGAAGTAATGGTCCCCATTGCGCTGAGATCGTCCATGAGATGAGGCAAATTCTGTTGAAGTGGGTATTAGATTTGTCGAAGATGTCATGGACCTACGGGCGAACATGCTGGATGCATTTAGTAATTTTGGTTTCTTTATCAGCCTGAGACAGTAAATGTGTGGATTCTGTATGTGTATTTGCAGGAGGTATGGGAACATCACACGGCGATGCGTCGGGGGTTAGATCAATGGAGTGCTTGTCCTGACAGTGTAGAGGAACCTCTGTGAGTGAGGAGAAAATGTCCTCGTATTCCTCCATGACTTTGTCCATATGCCACAGTAGTGCAGAGGAGCCCTATTTTGAGGTTTTGGCCACAATGTTATTCTTTCCTTGTGAGCGAGTTGTAAAGAAAATAAATTTCCTGGTTTGGGAAACAATCTTACTGCATTGTTTTGCAGTAGCCAAAGAGATGACAGGAGGTGGTACTACCTCCGCTATCCTATACAAGTTATTTCCCAAAGTAATAATAACAACATGAGGCCTAGACTCATACACAACATGTCACCTCCACAAGTATGGTTGGCCCAATAATAAATCAGCTACATCAAGAGGAGAAACATCACATAATACCTCATCCGTGAATGGCTTGATGTTGTAAGGAAGGCGACACCATTGGCGAATGCGGATATCTCTCCCTGGGTGAAGCCACTCGATGGTATACGGCTCTGAGTGTGCTATGGTTGGTAGGTCGAGCCCCTTCAAGACCTATGTTGAAATGAGGTTCTTTTGGCTTCCGCTATTGACAAGGAATTGCAGTGGAGAACCCTTCACCCAAATCTGCGAATGGAAGAGGCGCTCCCCCTCCTTTGGATCCTTGGGATCCTCCCTCTAGATCTTGGTGGTGGCAAAAATGGCACTGGGATCTGCATCAAGTATTTTATTCCCTTTGTTATTGCCTTTGTTTGGTTCTGACTCAAGATCAGAAAATGCATTTGATTCGGGTGCCTTTAGTTCAGCCACCAACGACTATTTGGCCCAACACTTGTTTGTGCTATGAGTGGGGCTGTTATGAAATTCACACCACTTCCCCGCGTCCTTCTTTGGATTTGTAATGTTTTTTTTGAGTCACCCCACTTTGGCCTTTCCCATTTTTCTGTGGTTCGGGGGCACCTTTCCCTGGCTTCAGATTCGCAGATCTGAAGTCTCACTTCTTCTGCTTAAATTTCTGTTCGATCTTGGCGGCATAGCGATATGCGATGCCAAGAGATGTAATTTCGAGGAACTCCGTTTCCTCCTGAATGTGTTTGTGTAGACAACCGTGGTACATAAGCACCAAATTTCTCTCTAAATCTTTAATACCCAACTTTGTGCGCAGGGTATGGAACAAATTCGTTAGTTCGTGCATGTCTTGATCCCTTTGTTACCGCAGCGTGGTCCATTGGATGTATTTGTCCTCATAGATCCCCACGGGGTAGTATTGTTCCTTGATGCCGTCTCAGAATGAATTCCAAGTGGGTGTGGCCAAGAACATAGAGGGTTCTCCTTCGCTCTCTTGCTCATAGTAGGTTTCCCACCAGTCTTTGACATGGGGAGCGGCTTTGAGGAGTGCAAAAATAATATTTTCTCAGTCGGAGAAATCATGGACTGAGAAATACCATTCTAGCAAATTTAACCGTCTATCTACAACTTCTGCATCTATCTGGCCTTCAAATACATGAATGTAAAAGTTTACCTATACCTTGAAGGAAGTGGCGCCTCCAGAGTGGCTGTTGGATGCTGCGCCATAGGTGGGAAGTCGTTGAAGGATCTGAGCAAAGTTATCCATCATCGCGTTCCTTTGTTTCTCGAGGGTCTCCTTGAGCAATATTTTGATAAGATCTCCTGATCCCTCATCTTTCTTTTCTTCCGCCATGGGAGGTCGTCGGTGTTGAGCCTCAAAATTGTGCTTTCCTTCACCTCATTTTACCTCATTTTCCCTTGTCCATTGCTATCCTAGACCCAATTGATCAATGAATATAGTTAAAATTACTTCTAGAATGATTTACATGACTGACTTGCTAAGTTTTGTGATTTTTGCCATTGTAAAGCATTTTGACTGGAACTAGCTGCAGAATGCAGACATTCCGTAGTTAACCGGCGATTCTGCAGTTGTCTTCACGTTTGAGTATGTTCCAGGTGGCCTCTCAAGAAAAACCGCATATGGGCATAATCCACGTCATGTCTACATGGTTCGTTGCTCATCATGGAGGAAGAAACGAATTCTGGGTATGGTTTTGGAACGTGGGAACACATTTAGGAAGGAAGACTTCTATTAGGACTGTCTCAGTCCCGATGTCTTTTCCTTTTCACGCAGCCACTTCAAGAGTCCTAATGTGATTCCGATAAGGAAAGACAGTTTTCCTGAATTGTTGCAAATCTTGTTATTTACATTTTTTATATAAACACTTGGGAAACCGAGAGCTATGTTAGATTTTATGTTAGATTTGATGCTAGATTTTGCTTAGATTCTGTGCTACATTTCTGAAGACGCAGAGTGCTATGTTCAAGTTATTTCATCTTTAATGACGCAGACAGTGTTGTTTTGAAAGCGTTGATTTAATTTGGAGTTGAATTCCGTCATGTGGTAGAGGGCCCCTGCCTCTTGCACGGATTTATTTGCGTAAATTAGATAAGTATTCTAGCTTCCTTTACGTTTTTGAATTTGAATTAGTAGTTTTTTTTAATTAGCTACTGTAGTTGTACTCATTCTAACTCTTCCACAAGAAGAAGCTCTTCCAAAAGATTATAATGATGAATGGGAAATAGCTATAGTATTGTAGGATTTGAAGTTGAATTCATAGTTGTTTTTAATTAGCTACTGTAGTTATATTCATTCTAACTCTTCCACAAGAAGAAATTCTTCCAAAAGATTATAATGATGAATGATGAATGGCTATAGTATTGTAGGATTTAGTTGTAGTTTTTGTTGTTCACTATCACAGTTACACTTGTTCTAATCACTCTTCCACAAGAAGAAACTCTTCCAAGAAATTCTTAAGAAGTTCAAGACATGACTGTGATAATGAATGATTTAGTTGTGTGTTTGCACTAAGTATCATCTCTGTTCTTGCTCTTAAACGCTTGTCCAAAACATCATAATGACGAGTAGGATATGGATATGATATCTTAGTTTTTCATTGCTTTCAGTCTTTTTGCTTGCATTTGCATTCAATTACACAATCATAATTGCTCTAATACCTCTTCCAAAAGAAGGAACTCTTCCAAAATATCACTAATGATGGACAAACAGATTGTGTAACTTCATAGAATAATGCATGATAGCATAGTTAGGATACTTCGGAGTTTAATTGCACTTAACTCATGTTCAATTACTTTGTTTCGAGTTTGATGATGACTTATAGTTCAGCATTGTTCTAGATTAATGGCATCTTAAGTTCATTCTTAGATTAACTCATTGCACTTGCACTTCATATTCAAATTGTCATTCATTGCACAATAGATTACTTCAGTTGTTAGGATTGACAAGACAACCTTCATTATTCACAAACCTCTTCTTGTTCTAAAATCCATAATTGATCTATAACCACATGAACAGAAGACAACATCATTTTAAGGCCTGAAGTACCTCTGCAATTTCCTCATCATTTCATAAACATAGCTCTCCCTCAAAAGACTACTTTGAAAAGAAATCAATAACTCTTGAGTAAAGGTTTTGTGACATTCAATTGAATTGCAGAGTAGAGATAGGAATTAGTTTTAGAATAGGAGATCTTAGGATGGTATCAATGTTTTTCCTCCAAATATGTTTCAAATCTCTAACTAAGGACAAAATGTTGCATCATTGTAAGATTAGTTGTTTAACTGTTTAATTAGAGGATTTGCATACTTAGTGATCATTTCTTAAGTTTAGTTTGTGTTTTGAATCATTTGCTTAAAAGTCATTATCAAGCTTTGCCTTTACTTAGTCATAGTTTAGATTTGATCCTACTTCAGTGTTTTCAATTGCATTTGTCATTCCATCAATTAGGCTTAACTCCGTTTTTAATCACCAGCTTCTTTCCACTAGCTTTCTAGGCATTTTTCCTGCAAACATAAAACCACCAAAAGACCAAAAACATCATAAATCATCACAAAAGACCAAAAACATCACAAAACACTACACACAACGCATTAGGAAACAAGCACCTAGGTACATACAGTACACTTCACTTCAGCAGTTTACAAATCCTGGTTGAAAATTAAATGAGCTCAGTTTAGGAGACTAGATTGAGACCAAACATTTTGGCGCCGTTGCCGGGGAAGTGAAAACTAGGTAACCTTTGTTTCTTATCATCCAAAAACAATTTTATGCGTAGGGAGAGAGATTCAAGGGGAAGATTTATAAGCAGCAGAGGCAAAAGCTTGATTTCTAGAACACCACTTGTTTCATCTAGATCCAGAGCTAGTACACCTTCAACTCAAACCCATATTCCATCCTCCCTTGATCCTGGACTTCTAGAAGATCTAAGGTCAACTATTCCATTAGAGAAACCTTCCACTTCAACCACTGAACCTGCCATAGAAGAAAATCTAAAAACTCTTGTTGGGGACACAAACCTTTCCACTACCACAGGAGAGTCAACCATGGCAGAAGAAGGAGGAAGAGGAGTTTTTAATGGAGAAAACACATTATTTGGAGGTAGAGGTAGAGGTAGAGGAGAAGGAGGTAGAGGTGCAAATGGGGGAAGAGGTAGAATAGGAAGCTCTTTTGGGTTCCCTATACTTGATGAAGAAACCAATACAACCATGAAAAACATTTCACCCTCTGTCCTTCCAAACTTCTATGGACTTAAAAATGAAGATCCTGAAACTTTCTTATTCGAATTTGAAGTGCTGTGTAGGACTTATGACTACCTACAAGATGCTCAAAAACTGAAATTATTTCCTTCAACTTTGAAGGGAGCAGCATTGAAGTGGTTTATGAGTTTAAACAGTAGTTCTATTAGAACATGGGAAGACATGAAATAAGCATTTCTAGAGAGATACTTGGATTATTGTATGCCGGTTAATCATAAGGAAGAAGTGTTCAAGATGTTACAAAAAGAAGATGAAAACTTAGAAGATTTGTTGGAAAGATTTAATTACAACATCAAAAGGGAAAAAATGGAAAATCTAGATCAAGACACCTTAAAAGCTCTTTTGTTGAAAACAATTAGGGATGAATGGTTGGATATTCTTAACATGATGGGAAAAAGGGATATATCACAACTTACATTACCTGAAATATCTGAGTTATGTATCAACCTTTCCAGAGGGAAATCTAAAACTGTCAAAGGTCCAAGAGATCCCGCTCTTGCAAGGGCAAGTAAATCTGCTTCTGGGACAGTAAGTAGATCAGAAATAGGAAACATGCTTGATGATTTTAAATCTGACATCTTAGGGAGTCTTAGTGAACAAATAGACACCCTCAAGATACAAAACAAGCAAAAGGTTGAATCTGATGCCTTGGCAATATTTTGTCCCAAATGTAGAAAGAAACATGCCTTGAGAGAGTGTCCTTTGGATGTAAAAGTTGTAGAAACCTGTGTCATTTGTTCTGAAAAACATGAGACCAAGAATTGTCCTTATCTTCCTGGTCTCAAGGCTGTCTTTCAGGAGGAAACTCCTACAGATTCCACAGAGTCTCTCAATTTTGTATCTAGAAGACCTTGGCAGGGACCTCAGACACAAGGATTCCATGATCAAATGTATAATCAACCTCCACCTTGGAATTCTTGGCAGCAACCTTGGTCCCAATTTCAAAATCAATCTCAAGCTTGGGCACAAGGATCACAAGGTCCCTATGGAAGATACTCTCCATATTATCAGTATCCACCATCCTATCCACCATATCCACATTTTTATCCTCAAAATCCTCAACAAAATTTCCCTCAAAATTTTCAACAAAATCCTCAACAACATCATCCGAACCAACCACATCAAAATCAACCACTTCCATTACCATTCCCTCAAAAATCCAATCAATTGCCAGCTCAACCTATACCAAACCCCAATAATAAAAACCCTTAGAATACATACATGATAGAAGGCCAACAGTTTCCAACTTATTTAATTACTCCTCTAGACCTTAGTGATGTTCAACTTAGGTCTGGCAGGATACTTGAAAAGAGGAAACCTTCTGTGATCATACAAGAACAAGATAATTCTGAGGAAGACTCTCTACGGTGAATAAAAGTCTTGAGGAAGACACATCCTTTCAAGACCCACACATTGAAAAAATAAAACAAAAAGATCCAATAAATCCAACTCCTGTATTAGAGCAACCATCCACATCTACTTCTATACCTCCCTTTCCGAAAAGATTACAAATTGATAAAGGTGTAGAAAAACAGATCATGGTGCCTAATTATGATTTCTTAGATGAATTGAGAAATGTTTGCATTAAAATTCCATTATTGCAAGCCATCAAGGAAATCCCAATTTTAGCCAAAACAATAAAGGAGTTGAGTATGAAAACAACAAGAAAAAGAATAAGAGAAACCAAGAAAATTCAACTGGTAGGACAAATAGCAGACATTATGATCCAGGTGGATATCGGTGGCCACCCACCTATTCCATTGGGACCAGCACCATCAATTCTTGCAGATTTTCACATTCAGCACAACTTACTATTTTTAGCAGGTTTTCGGGTCCTCCACTCTCGGAGCCGTTTTTGGGGCTTAATGATCCAGGTGGATATTGGTGGCCACCCACCTATTCCACTTGGCCCCCCACCATTGTCTCTTTCAGTTTTTCAGTTTCGGCATAACTTACTATTTTTAGCAGTTTTTCGGGTCCTGAACTTCCGGAGCCGCTTTGAGGCCCTAAACGACGTTTTTTGGCATGTTGAAACACTAGCTAATCTTCTCGATAAAATCTCGTCCAAATTTTTACTCCCCTGACAGATCTTTCTAACGAGCTATTTAACGCGTCAAACGGAGATCGGGTGCCAAAGTTATGCCCCCGGGAAGTTGAACCACCAATTTACCCAAACGGGCGCCCACAGTTTTGGCGCCTCATCTCCTACGGTTAGGTTTTTCGACGTTTCAAATTCTACATTGTTTCTCAACAATAAATAGGCCCTCGAGCCTCATTGTAACACAGTTCAGAGGTCTGTAGCCACCACATCTCTTCTCAGAGATTCGCTACCAGCACCCTAGCTATTTTATTTCCATTATGTCTGTAAGCATCTTTCTGTTATTTGATATTAATGAAATGAAGTGTTATTTCCGCTGCATCTCCGTATTTATGGTTATGTGTTTATTCTGTTGCGTTCCTGCATAAAATCCGGATCATTGGGATCACAGACGTGAGCGGATCGCTCTTTCTTGTTTTTCTTTGCATGTCCCCAACGCGGTCAGGGTATAAGGAGTTAGGGCTCGATCTGGTTGAACCCTTGCAAGATCAGCCTCGCAAACCCCGACGACCTCCCATGGCGGAAGAAAAGAAAGACGAGGGAGCAGGAGATCCTATCAAAACACTGCTCGAGGAGGCTCTCGAGAAACAAAGGAACGTGATGATGGATAACTTTGCTCAAATCCTTCAACGACTGCCCACATATGGCGCATCTGCATCCAACAGCCACTCTGGAGGCGCCACTCCCTTCAAGGTACAGGTAAACTTTGACATTCCTACATTTGAAGGAAAAATAGATGCAGACGCTGTAGACAGATGGTTAAATTTGTTGGAAGGGTATTTCTCGGTCCATGACTTCTCTGACCGAGAAAAGATTATTTTTGCACTTCTCAAAGCTGCCCCCCATGTCAAAGACTGGTGGGAAACCTACCGTGAGCAAGAGGGCGAAGGGGAACCCTCTCTGTTCTCGGCCACACCCACTTGGAATTCGTTCCGAGACGGCATCAAGGAACAATATTACCCTGTGGGGAGCTATGAGGACAAATACATCCAATGGACCACGCTGCGGCAAAAAAAGGATCAAGATGTGCACGAACTGACGAATCTGTTCCATACCCTACGCACAAAGTTGGGTATTAAAGATTCAGAGAGACATTTGGTGCTCAAGTACCGCGGCTGTCTGCACAAACACATTCAGGAGGAAATGGAGTTCCTCGACATTACATCGCTTGGCACGGCATATCGCTATGCCGCCAAGATCGAGGAGAAATTTAAGCAAAAGAAGCGAGACTTTGGATCTGCGAATCCGAAAGGTGCCCCCGAACCGAAGAACAAGGGGCAAGGCCAAAGCAATGCGACTCAGAACAATACCACAAATCCAAAGAAGGACACAGGGAAGTGGTGTGAATTTCATAACAGCCCCACTCACAACACAAACGAGTGTCGGGCCAAACAATCTTTGGTGGCTGAACTAAAGGCACCCGAATCAGATGCATTTTCTGATCCTGAGTTAGAACCAGACAAAGGTAATGAAAAAGGGAAGCAGATCATTGATGCGGATCCCAGTGCCATTGTTGCCACCACCAAGATCCAGAAGGAGGGTCCAGAGGATCCAGAGGAGGGGGAGCGCCTCTTCCAGTCGCAGATGTGGGTGAAGGGTTCTCCGCTGCAGTTTCCCGTCGATAGCGGAAGCCAAAAGAACCTCATTTCAGCAGACGTCGTGAAGCGGCTCGGCCTACCAACCATAGCACACCCGCAACCGTATACCATTGGGTGGCTCCACCTAGGGAGAGATCTCCGCATCCGCCAGCAGTGCCGACTTCCATACAGTATCAAGCCATTCACGGATGAGGTATTGTGTGATGTTGCTCCTCTTGATGTAGCCGATGTATTATTGGGCCAACCATACTTATGGAGACGACATGCTGTGTATGAGTCTAGGCCTCGTGCTGTTATTATTACTTTGGGAAATAACTTGTACAGGATACCGGAGGTAGTACCGCCTCCTGCCATCTCTTTGACTACTGCAAAACAACGCAGCAAGATTGTTTCCCAGACCAGGAAATTCATTTTCCTTACGACTCGCTCACAGGGAAAGAAGAATATTGTGGCCACAACCTCGAAACAGGGCTCCCTTTCACGGCTGCAGCAGATGGACAAAGTCATGGAGGAATACGATGACAATTTCTCCTCACTCATAGAGGTTCCTCTACACTGTCAGGACAAGCACTCCATTGATCCGACTCCCAATGCACCACCACCCGATGTTTCCATACATCCTGCAACTACACATACAGAATCCAAACATGTACTGTATGAGGCTGATAAAGAAACCAAATTTACTAAACGCATCCAGCATGTCCACCCGCAGGTCCATGACATCTTCAACACATCTAATACTCAGTTCAATAGAATTTTCCTCATCTCATTGAGGATCTCAACGCAATGGGGACCATTGCTTCCTAAGGAGGGAGGAATGATCCAGGTGGATATCGGTGGCCACCCACCTATTCCATTTGGACCAGCACCATCAATTCTTGCAGATTTTCACATTCAACACAACTTACTATTTTTAGCAGGTTTTCGGGTCCTCCACTCTCGGAGCCATTTTGGGGGCTTAATGATCCAGGTGGATATTGGTGGCCACCCACCTATTCCATTTGAACCCCCATCTTCAGTTCTTTCAATTTTCAAGTTGCAACAAAACTTACTATTTTTAGCAGTTTTTCGGGTCCCGAACTTCCGGAGCCGTTTTGAGGCCCTAAACGACGTTTTTTTGGTATGAAAGCGCCAGCGAATTTGCTAATCAAATTCGTCTCGACAGTTGTAGTCCTCGGATAGATCTTTCTAACGAGCTATTGAGCGCGTAAAACGGAGATCGGGTGCCAAAGTTATGCCCCCGGGAAGTTGAACCACCAATTTACCCAAACGGGCGCCCACAGTTTTGGCGCCTCATCTCCTACGGTTAGGTTTTTGGACGTTCCAAATTCTACATTGTTTCTCAACAATAAATAGGCCCTCGAGCCTCATTGTAACACAGTTCAGAGGTCTGTAGCCACCACATCTCTTCTCAGAGATTCGCTACCAGCACCCCAGCTATTTTATTTCCATTACCATGGCCAAGCATCTTTCTGTTATTTGATATTAATGAAATGAAGTGTTATTTCCGCTGCATCTCTGTATTTATGGTTATGTGTTTATTCTGTTGCGTTCCTGCATAAAATCCGGATCACATTATGATGGGCAAGATTGCTATTCCGAAGTATCTTGACCCAGGAAATCCAGTTGTCAAAATTCACATCAACGGAATTGAAATTCAAAACACACTCATTGATTTAGGAGCAGCAATAAATATCATGAGTAGAAAAATGATGGACAAACTGAAACTTCCTAATCTTCTCTTTACACCCACACTATTACAATTAGCAGATAGATCTGTGATCAGACCAGATGGGGTAATAGAAGACATTCCAGTGTCCCTAGACTCTTGGGAGTACCCTGTGGATTTCATGATCCTAAATCCTAAGAATAATCTAGGAGGCCATCCTGTTATACTAGGAAGACCTTGGTTGGCTACAGCTGATGCTTTTATTAGTTGTAGGTCCGGTGATATGTATATTTCTGATGGTTCTAATACTCAGTTCAATAGAATTTTCCTCATCTCATGGAGGATCTCAACGCAATGGGGACCATTGCTTCGTAAGGAGGGAGGAATGATCCAGGTGGATATCGGTGGCCACCCACCTATTCCATTTGGACCAGCACCATCAATTCTTGCAGATTTCACATTCAGCACAACTTACTATTTTTAGCAGGTTTTCGGGTCCTCCACTCTCGGAGCCGTTTTGGGGGCTTAATGATCCGGGTGGATATTGGTGGCCACCCACCTATTCCACTTGGCCCCCCACCATTGTCTCTTTCAGTCTTTCAGTTTCGGCATAACTTACTATTTTTAGCAGTTTTTCGGGTCCTGAACTTCCGAAGCCGTTTTGAGGCCCTAAACGACGTTTTTTGGGTATGAAAGCGCCAGCAAATTTTCTGATAAAATTCGTCCCGACAGCTGTAGTCCTCGGATAGATTCCCAGGGTCCGAAGCAGGAGTCTCCTCTACTTTGATAATACTTGCACTCTTCCTCCAGAAGCATAAAGAGGTATGTGATCTTTCCTCTCAAAAGCTCAGCAGAAAGAAGTATAAATCTCAACAGCACTTCAACTCAATCACACATAAAGCTTGAACTCTAATCCTCAATCTCCAAAATCTCAATCTCCAAAAACTTAACCCTTTGAGGCTACCCAATGCCTCCTTTTATAGAGCAGATGAGGAGGTTAGGATTCCACCCTTTAAGGGATAGAATCCTCCTTCAAAGGGATAGACTCCTCACATCAAGGGATTAGTTCCTTAAGGTGTGGGATACATGCACCTTATCAAAGCGTACTCATCCCTAAAAAATATCATCTAGAACCTTCTAGAATTGACCAAAATTCAACTTTTTCACTTTACTTTCTCGCCTTTTCGAGTTTTACAGGAGTCCGCACCTATAACACAGAGAAAGTGTGTTTTAGGTCTGCATAAGAGCTGAACATTAGGTGCGGGACCGCAGGAAAGATATAGAGAAAGTGTGATACCAAAGTTTAGGAGATTTTTGGGAACTTTTCTCTGATTTTCAAGGTTTGACATGAGGAGTAAAGGTTGTAATACTTGCAGAGGAGGTATGTATGAGTGTTAATGAGCTCATACAGTTAGCAAAATTTCAAGGTGACATTTTTTAGTGTAACAGATTGCCCCCTAAAGTGCGAAGTCTGGAATAGATGAAGATGAAGTCTGTCATATATGAAGAGTGAAGTACTTTATCATTTCAAGGATCATCCTGTGGACACCCCAGTCAGAACCTGTAAAAAAATTCAATGCAAAATATATATATGTAATCATATCATTGCTGAGGTAGGCATTCCCATACTCAGATCAAAACTAACTAAACTTGTTCTGATACAGAAATTATTTTAATATTACATCAATAGTGTAGACATGTGTAGACACAGTATGGACGCAGCCATCTGTTTGTGAATAGTCTACTGTATAATAATAAAACTCCTTGCAGCCTGGATGGTGGAAACTAGATCCAGGGTCTTGATTTCCGCTTCCCGAACTAGTACGATTCTATCCATGCGATTAAATGTGTCGAAGTCGAACATGGTAGAAACCACTTGATTACCAGTCAGTGATGTAAACTATTAACAAGTGTGGGAGTAACCACCAGTAATGTCAATGGCTCTCAAAGTACCCAGTAGAATCCATGAAATGTGAATGAATGAGCTGAAGTCGAACATGTCACAGAATCATTCGATCGAAGGTCAATGATTTAACCTGTCCTCGAAAGCGAGAAACCTGCCATTGAGGCATGCAGATTTCAAGGTACTAACGATTTCTGGATCAACTTCCTAGATAATGAGTTGTCGTCGATAGAAAGTGATCCGTCGTAGGCAAGCCCACAACACGAAATCATAGATCAAGTTTTGAAAATATATCGGCAAGGACTGACTCAGGGATGGTCAAAATGGAAGACAAATATTTCGCAAATGAATGGTTTATTTGAACTGTCCTCTTGAACACATAACAACACTGCAGATGGCTTGGTAGCAATTGACCCAAAGCTAATACCCAGAAACCGGCTGAAGACTTTCAATATGGTTTGATTAACTGTTAGGCAAAGGATTTCCCAACCCAGGTAAACAAAAAGTGTCGTGTTCAAGAGTGGTTAACCTGATTTTCGAAAAATCAAAATACAATAAACAAGTCCATTTTTCTCTCTTTTCCCCCACCATTTCTGGCAAGTACCTCTTTATTTTTGACAAGCTTGAGGAGGATAACATTTGCTTGTTTATAAGCTCATCCTTCGGATGAGTCCAACTTAGTTTAACATTTGAACCCTAAGAAGGAGTGGTTCATTCCTGTTTGAAATTGAACAAGTCCTTTACTGTTAAATTTTAACGAGTCCAGTATAGGAGAAACTCGGTGTTTTTCAATTTTAGGGAGTCAGAAGAAAAAAATTAAGAAAACTCCATGGGTGTAATTTTTCGTAAATTTAGTCTCTCGAGCCCGAAAAATGATAAAATAATGCGGGAGAGAACTCTGTTGACCGTGATTAGTCAACGTATACCTTTTTTGTAAATAGTCCATTTCAGTCCATAAAAGGGGTAAACTTATACTGAAGGGACGATCATTCATTTACTTTTACGAGTTCGAATAATCAAGTGCTCAGCAATCTTTTCATGTTTAGAGAGTCTGAAAAGGGCTTAAAAGAGGACTCCAGGGTTTCGCTTTTTCGGTAAGTTTTAACGAGTTCGAAAAAGGGATAAAAAATATACTCGTGTGGCCTAATTTCAATTTAATTAACGAGTAGGAAAAGACGGAAAGAACTCGACATTTTCATGTGTTTTACGAGAATGAAAAATAGCAAAATAATCTTGGGATTTTCATGATTTTAATGAGTCTTGAAAATAACCTAAATTGACTCAAGATAGGTTTCATTTTTACAAAAGCTTGAAACAGAGAAAAACTATGCTTCAAAGTGGTTTCATTTTTACACAAGCTTGAAACAGAGAGAAAATTGTGCTTGATGCCCCCTAAGCGTAACTGCTAGAGCGCATGCCCCCCCAGCTTCATTTCATTCAACTAAGTATACTGCTGGTAATTAATAGCTGGATGGAATGAAGGTTCATTTACGAGATCATATGAAAGACCTGACCTAAAACTGTAAGAAAATTATGCAAAAACTGAAATAACTAACCTAAATATACGACTTAACATTTACGAGATCTAGTCAAAGACTCGACTCAATTAGGGGAGGATTTGTTTCATTTTTTAACGATCTTGACATAGGAAAAGAACTATGCTCATGGCAACGTGTTTCATTTTTTAACGAGGTTGACACAGTAAAAGGAAATTTCCTCTTCTATATGTTTCATTTTTTAAACGAGGTTGACACAGTAAAAAATGTCCTCAAATCTACTCTTTAAAATCTACCTATATAACCTACTGATTCATTTTTTAATGAGGTTGACACAGGAAAAGAATTGTCCTCATACCTGATTCATTTTTCAACGAGGTTGACTCAGTAACAGGAACCATCCTTTGACCAACTGATTCATTTTTTAACGAGGTTGACACAGGAAAAGAATTGTCCTCGAAACTACTTATGCACAATCTACCTACATAATGATTGAACTCCTAATCCTCAATCTCCAAATCTCAATCTCCAAAAACTTAACCCTTTGGGGCGCTGCCCAATGCCTCCTTTTATAGAGCAGATGAGGAGGTTAGGATTCCACCCTTTAAGGGATAGAATCCTCCTTCAAAGGGATAGACTCCTCACATCAAGGGATTAGTTCCTTAAGGTGTGGGATACATGCACCTTATCAAAGCGTACTCATCCTTAAAAAATCTCATCTAGAACCTTCTAGAATTGACCAAAATTCAACTTTTTCACTTTACTTTCTCGCCTTTTCGAGTTTTACAGGAGTCCGCACCTATAACACAGAGAAAGTGCATTTTAGGTCCGCAGGAGAGCTGAACATTAGGTGCGGGACCGCAGGAAAGATATAGAGAAAGTGCGATACCAAAGTTTAGGAGATTTTTAGGAACTTTTCTCTGATTTTCAAGGTTTGACATGACGAATAAAGGTTGTAAGACTTGCAGAGGAGGTATGTATGAGTGTTAATGAGCTCATACAGTTAGCAGAATGTCAAGGTGACATTTTTTAGTGTAACACTCATGGATCGTAAGAAAGAGGCAATCAAATCTCAGTGACCCCAAGTTAGATATAACAGAGTTAGTAGAGGTTGGGGAACCCTTGGCACGCAACCAAAGTTGGAAGAACAACCAAGACTGGCAGAGCCTCTGAGCGATAGCTCCTGCAAATGTGGTAGCAGTGGGTTGGTAGGCAAGTGGAACCCACTCGGTGGTATCATTTTAGGGCCCAAGTATAAGCGACTTGGAAGAAGAGGAGCAGGATGACACCATCTTAGTGGTGGTACCCTAGCGGGTGCACCCCAGAGGTTTCAAATGAGGCGCAAGTAAAAAGCGTCGAGATGTATTGAGCGGGTGGAGCGTGTTGTAACTTTTTTTGACACCATAAAAATGTTACAAATTTTCAAAATTATGCTAATTAATTCTTGGCCAAATCTTAAGGTTTATGCAAATTTTCTGGGTAAAATGCTTTTAATGGGTTATTTTTTTTATATTAGTTTTTAAATTTTAAATATATTCGACTTTATAAAAATATAATTATATATTTTTATAAAGTATTTTTTATATTTAAAAAAAATATATTGGACCAAGCATCCAATCTCCAAGTTCAACTAAGGATTGAAGTACACCAACAATCATGCAAGACGAATACATCAAGCTATAAGCCATGCAAGTCAAAGGTCAAACAATCCGAATACAACACGTTATAAGACATGCAAGTAAAACGTCATAAGTGTGAGACATCAAAGCACAACAAGTTATAAGCCATGCAAGTCAAAGGTCAAACAAGCCGAATACAACAAGTTATAAGCCACGCAAGTCAAAGGTCAAACAAGCCGAATGTTGGCTCGAGGGGTCCTGACCCAGGTTCAGAGGTTAAGGTTTGCCAACAATTCCTATACCACTGGCCCTTTCGGCAGTGACCTACTTGCACAGGTCAAAGTCTCACCCAAAGTAGTATGGGTGGGTGCTGGAACCAAGTTTCCGCACCCTGAGAAAGGATAGGTAAGGCAAGCAGAGCTGCGTTCGACTTTGTGATGTCCAGATCGCCTATTTCAGAGCAGGATATATAGGTCTCCTTCGCATCCACGTGTGCAAGGTCAACTATACTACGGTGCTCAATAATTATATACTTCTAAGACAGTAGCACAGTATTGCATAAAACATAATAGAATAGATTCAGATGCAGTAAAAACACTTACACAGTATTTTCGCAGCTTAACACAGAATACGCATAATACAACAATTACCACAGATTTGTATAAACAGTACACATAGATTCAGTTACTCGAACATCCTTTCTTATTCATCAATCCGTCAATTCCTTCTCACAATACCCAACCCAACCTGCGCACACAGCAAGACACTGGATCTCCGCGCACACAGCTAGCAGAAGTCCCTTCCCCAAAAACCCAAACAGATTTACTAAGCCAGAATTCACATCAAGAGCTCATCCTCTTCTTACCTTACAATTCAAAATGTCCCTCTATTTATAACAATCTTGCCTAATATTTCCTATGGTCTGCAAACCGTGGTTTGTGGATTCCAAATCTACCCTTTAACCCATTACAATGCTTTCGGGGCTTTGTCCCACCCCAAAACCCCTGCTCTAGACTAAATATAATAAAAAATATACAAAATCAAACCAGTTTCGCAGCTTGTAGGAGACCCTGTTCCAACAATCCCCCAACACAATCTTATGACTCATCCCAAGTCACGGTGGCCGCGGGTCTGCCAATTGTCCCTGGAGCTGTGTGCTTATCTCGTTCATGTCTCAGCGCCCCCTCCCTGGCGGCCCGAGTTTGCCTGAGACAATTATTCTGGCCATATAGTCATTTAGTCCTGTATGGATTGAGCCGACTGCCATTGACGTAGCCTGGTAACACGTCACCGCGCAGGGTAGCTAACTTGACTGCTCCACCATCCGTGATTTCCTTAATGGTGTAGGGACTAAGCCAATGCTGTCGGAATTTCCCTGGGTGTTTCGCAAACTGGCTATCGTATATGAGGACTAGGTCGCCTTCTACGGATGTCTTTTGGTGAATATGTCGATCATGCCAAGCTTTATCGCGAGCCTTCTAAACCTGCTGATGAAAGTTAGCAATGAATCGATCTTCTTCCAACACCAAAAGTTGCGTAAGGCATTCTTCCATTATGTCAGGTTCTGCCATATTTGTAAATGCTGCGATATGTAGGCTAGGAATAATGTATTCTATTGGCATAATGGCCTCCTTGGCGTAGACCATCCGAAAGGGGGTCCTTCCTGTTAGCTTCTTGCAGGTCGTCTGATAGGCCCACAGAACAAAGGGGATGCGTATGTCCCAATCACAACAATCAGCATTGCAAATCTTGGTCAATGCTTGCTCTAAGATTTTGTTGAAAGCCTCAACCGCGCCATTTTCCTGTGGATGATACGGTGTACTTTTTGCGTAATGGATCCGCAATTCCTCATTCAGGGCTTGTATCATTTCATTAACCAAGTGAGTGCCTTTGTCGCTCATCAGGATATTTGGGTATCCAAATCTGGTTAGGATTTGCTCAAAGATGAAGTGTGCATCGGTATCTGCAGTACAATCCTTCACCGCTTGTGCTTCAGCCCATCGAGTGACATAGTCATTCGCAGTAATAATGTAGCACGCACCTGTCTTCTTTCCTGGGGGATTGATTGGTCCTACAAAATCAATGGCCCATTTGTCAAAGGCCTGCAAAGCTATTTGTGGTTGCAATGGCATTTCATCTCTTCGTGAGGGTCGTCCTGTCCGTTGGCACGTATCGCACGATTTACAATAGTCGTGAGAATCATGGTGTAGGGTAGGCCACCATAACCCAGCTCTCAAAATATTTTGTGTCGTTGCCTTTCCTGCATAGTGGCCTCCTGCAACGCCTTTGTGTGCCTCCGCCAAGATGGCATGTCGTTCATGCTCTAGGACGTATCTGCGCAGAACTTCATCAGCACCTAATTTGTATAATTGGCCGACTATGATAGTAAAGTCCTTCGCCCGAGTAACCAACTCCTTCTTCTGCTGAACCGAATAGTCTGTGGGGGCTACGCCTATAGTCAGGAACTGAATGATATTAGTGAAGTGTGCATCCGCGACCTTAATGGTGAACAGATGCGCATCTGGTAATCCTTACTCCAAGCTAGTAGGTTCTTCGCCTGTCTCAATGCGGGACAGATGATCCGGACCCGCATTCAGCCTTCCGGGCTTGACGATAATTTCAAAATCATACTCTTGAAATAGCAATAGCCATCGGCAAATCTTCCCCCCCAACACAGGCTTGTTCGCAAGGTATTTTAAAGCCGAATGATCAGTAAAAATCTTAAAGTGTCCTCCCAACAGATAGTGCCAATATTTCTGTAATGCATATACCATAGCCAGTCCTTCTAGTTCGGTGGTGGAGTAGTTGCGCTTCGTGCCAGAGAGATTTCGACTAGCAAAGGCAACCGGGTGATCAATATCTCCCTCCTTAGGCTGAGTTAGGACAACGCCCAAGGTGATTCTTGATGCATCCACGTGTACGTGAAATTCCTTCGACCAATTAGGAAATATTAGTATGGGTGCAGAGACCATCTTCTCTTTGAGTAGCTCAAAACTCTTCTGAGCTACTCAAAGAAAATCTTTGGACTGCTGTAACCAGAAGAAAGTATATCGACCCAATCACACCATTGGAATGGATTAGACTGCCCAACAAATCATCAAAAAATTCATCTGTGGTCTGGAAAACCTTGGTGGTTGCTGTTCATATTATTGAAAAAGTCTTGGCATGGAATGTGGGGGACGGTAGATCAGTAAGGCTTGGGAGAGACCCTTGGGTGGGTTGTCCGGACTCCTTTTCCCTTTCACGAGACCTGATCGAAGACCTTAACAGCAAAGGGCTATCCTCTCTCCATCAAATTGCAGACCATGCAAACTCTTCTATCTGGCGACAGGAGTGGTTATCGAGGAAAACTCTTGGTCTAGATGAAAGATGGCTCCAGGAATGGAGGGTCTTCTGAGCAGGACTGCTGAATTATCATATCCGCATTACCGAAAATCCAGATGAACTGAGATGGGTTCATTCTCAGACTGGTCTTTACTCTCCAAAATCGGGATACGACTGGCTTATGTCTCAAAATGGATGGGAGGAACCAAGCTGGTGGGCCAAGCCACTATGGAAATTGAAAGGGCCAGCCAAGACCCGACTGTTTTTCTGGTGTGTTCTTCATAAGAAAGTCCCCACATGGGATTTTCTTCAAAAAGGGGGAAAATTGGACCTGGGTGGTGCCCCTTGTGCAAGGAGAGCGAGGAAATCGCTCAGCATATTTTCATTTCCTGCTCTTTCTCTAAAAGTCTCTGGAATGAAATGCTAAGATTGACCAACACACCTTTCATTTGGGAGGGGGAGGAAATATCTGAGGCCTGGAACTCTTGGTGGCAGCAGGCGCCCAATGAAAAAGTCAGAGTGTTGCCCCTGTTGGTTGTATGGGGAATCTGGCTTGCCAAAAATCACCTGATCTTCAAAGACACCTTTTTTCCTATTGCCAGACTAGCAGCAGAGGAGGTGGCCATTTATGAAAACATCCCATCTCCTTCCACCTCACAGAATATCAGGTCTGTTCAGCAAGAAGAAATAAAGGGCTCCATCCCCTGGGCTTACTTCGATGGGGCCTCAGATATCAACAAGAGATGTGGAGCTGGCCTGGTTATTCATTTTCCCTCCGGAAAACTCCTCAAAGCATCCATTGGGCTTGGTACCGGAACAAATAATTTTGCCGAGCTAAAAGCTTTGCACCTTCTACTTTGTTGGCTCTCCTTGTGCAATGAGCGCGAGGCTCAGATCTTCGGTGACTCTCTGAACACTATTAAGTGGGCCAATGGCTCACAACATTGCAGGAAATTTCTGTTATCTCCTTTACTTAATGAGATTTTTCGTCTTAAATTTTGGTTTTCTGAGCTCATTATCTGTCATATTTTCAGGGAAAGAAATTCAGAAGCAGACAACCTTTCTAAAAAAGGCTCTGAGCAGGATATGGGCGCATGGATAGTAGAAGAGGTGGTTGATGGGGTGGCAAGGCGACTTGCTCCTCCAGCATTTGCATAACTCCTCTCTTTTTTCTGGTTTCTGTTTTGATGTATATACTGCTGTTATAATTTTTGTTTATGTAAAACTTATTCAGGACTCAGTGCTATTTTCCTTTCATAGGAGGCCTGAGATCCTGCCCACTTTCGAACTTTATACTTCCATATTGCCAGTACAGTGTCTACTATCTGGCTTTTTGACATTGTGGTTTTCCCATCACTCTGTTTCGACTGATTAGGAAGCTGGGAGTTTGGGGAAATTACAGGTATCTTACTGTCCCAAAGAATAGTTTTTGACAGGGCTGTTTGGGGGGAACTTCTGGATTTTTCTACAAACAGCGGTTTTGGTTTTCTCTGAAAACAAGGGAAAAGAAATGCCCAGCATATGCTGTGTAACCTTTCTATATCAATAGATAGTTCGATTTTTTTCTGTGGAAAAAAAAAAAAAAAAACTTGAGAAGAAAATGCAACCACTACTTCTCCTCCAAAATTTTGATGGTATCTGAATGATATTTACTAACTACAAATGAATATGGACCCCCTTACTTCACATTCCAACCTTTGGACCCCCTTACTTCAGTTTACTCTGTAGGTTTTTTTCACTGCATTCTTTGTCAATTAGTTTTCGTGAACAAAATTTAGTTGTTGATTATTTTTTACTTTTAACATCAATGAATTCTGACGCAAATGCTCTGAAATTATAAAAGTATTATTTCTTTACAACTTGCCAAGTATTATAAAAGTATTGTGGTGCCTAACAATTTTTACCAAATATTAAATCCTATTCTCACAATGTTTCCATACCTCAACGCAATACTTACATATGACGTATTTCTGAGTTGAAAACAAAGCCTGTTTACACTTGCATGCCGGAGAGTCTACGTGGAAGCAATTCTTTGTTTGACTGAGCTTACCACTGTTTTTCAAACCAAACTTCTTTCTTAATTCAATGGTCACCTATATGCTTTTAACGCTCAGCTACTATGACTTTTACCTTGAAGAAAAAAAGCGGCACCATCAATCTTTGTATGAACTCAGTTCGTCTCAACCATCACTTCTTCAAATTTTGATTCACCATACTAAAATGTGGTCTCAAAATCTGGCAGCGCATAACTCAAACAAAGAATTAGAATGGGATTAAGAGGAATTCATAGTATGGAGTTCTTGGTAGACAGAGTACAGAAAATTTCCTTGATTGAATTTGATTTGTACCTATAGGATGATATTCTATTATTACGATTGTCATATTTTCTAATTATAGTATGGAGTTCTTGGTAGACAGTATAGAAACTTTCCTTGATTGAATTTGATTTGTACGTATAGGATGATATTCTATTATTGCAATTGTCATATTCTCTAATGATCACCTTCTCCTTGTGTCATGATCAAAGCTGGTTGCTTTGACATCTCATTATTGAACTGATTTCCTTTTCACTTTATTATGAGGTTGATTAAACTGTATTTTCAGTCCATTACCTTCTCATAATTGCAAATAAGTGGTTTTATCTTTTTATTATATGATTGAAACCATAGTTTTTTTCCGGTATAATTAATAAATCCTTCCATTTTCAAAGACTAACCTTTAAGTTCATTTGAAATATTGTTTCAAAAAAGTTTTTTGAACTTTCTTGGAACTTTGTGACTTCATATCTTTTGTTGACCAAATCCTGCATATGGTAGGGCATAGTGGTAAAAAGGCTGGCTTAAAAATTGTAAAGTGAAATAAACCATAAAATCTATGAATGATAATGGCCAGGAAACAAAGGATATTTAGGATTATTGCAAAATTTCAAGTCAATGACAATGAAAAAATGTATTATGAGAAATTCCAGAGAATAGTATATTTTTATTAAAATATTAAATTAAAAAAATAAAGTATCATTGTAAATATGAACTTCAAACTATTTATTGCTTGAATTTGTTGATGATATTGTTATTTTCTTAGCTGTTGTATTTTGATACTAAATGTTGATTGCAAGTGCTTCAGAGATGAAGTCTTCAATGATTCAGGTTGCTCTTTAAATTGTAATTTTCAGATCCATTGTAACTTTCCAAAATTGAAAAGTGATGTCGATTTTGAGCATTTAAATTTTCTTATTTAGAAGTTGATGTTGCCACTATAGGTCCCTCTAAAAATGAAAACAAGTTGTTAGGCCCCTTTAAATTGTCAAATCTTCTTAAACAATGTCTTTAACTTTCTATTTATGAGCTGAAGTGTCTTCCTTTGTTGGTGGAGATATTGATTCTGGTTTTTTAATTTTTCATTTTCCTTCTTTAGTTGCTCAATTTCTTTGAGAAAATCCAAACTATGCTGACCTAAAACTTTGTTTGTCTCCTCGTACTTTTTTTTTTGGGAGTCTTTCCCAAGATATAACCAAAAATGGAGATCTCACGAATCGTAGAAGATATGGCTTATTTCTCTTGTTGTCCCTTGTGAAAGATAATCCTTAGGCTTCATAAGTCTTAGAAGGACCTCCCATTTTTATCAAGTCATTTAGAGTTGTAGTACAAGGATATTTTTTTTTTTCTAAGTAAAATTGATCTATTAACAAAGGAGTAAAATTACATCGCGACCAGAGTCAAAAACTACTACCTTAGAGGCATAATTTTCAGGAAAAAACAGAGATGGAGACTGCCCATAATCAGGGAAGCCAGTCTGAAAATAAATCCATAACCCACGTAAGGGAGCATGATGAGATTTTTCAGTGTTTGCTTTGATCCAATAATATACAAAAAGATGTCAAAAAACCCCATAACCATCAGTACTGTAGTAAACCCAATAGTATGGGCCGCAGGAAAAGAAAAACGACCATGCAACAAGCCAGCTAATCTTTTGGAGGTTCCTCAACGATCCGGCACCAACCTGAGGTGAGCATATCTCTGGAAAGCGCGTCTTCAGAAGCTGAGGGACCAGGATCAGCTGGAACCATAACCTCATCAGGAACATTGCTAGCTGGAACCACCGGAGTCTGCATCGATTCTCTGCCCCTTCCTAGCTGGATATTCATGTTCTGAGCAGCCTCCGCTCCAGGACCTGCTGACTGCAAACTTGACTCCCCCTGCAGGCTTTCCTCAAGAAAAACCACCGAAAAAATAGCAGTGATCCCAGGGCGGGTCAGGGAGCTATTGAAAATGAAGCGCGCAGATCCCGTAGTGGGAGCAGAGGAGGCCGGAGGTCGAGGATCAGGGGAGCTCCAACAATGGCGAAAGTACAGAAGACGCCCACTCCCACTGCGAGTGCGGGGGTAATGGCCAATTCCCATGCCACTAGAGTGAGAGGGCGCTACTGAGGAGGGGCTAGAATGCTTGTTAGAGGGACGACCCCTGGAACCTCCTCTACTGCTCCGCATACGGCGTCGCAGCCGAGGCATTGTGGGGAACGAATGAGCCCAGTGAGCAACAGTGGCGGTGGAAAATGACTTCGAGTAGAGACCCGTGACCTGATAAAAGCAGCAGGGGATCTGAGGAGGCAGAGCTACATGCTGCATAGGGCTCAATTCCAATGGAAAGACCCTCTCTCGACACTGATGAAAACGACAGATGTAGCCAACACAGAGCAGAGTAAAAGCAAATACCAGGTAACAATTAACACGGCCCAAATGAAACAAACCCACCGAAGGCTCATCACCATCCTGTGCTTTAACCTGCCCTCTCACATAGGGAAGATCATCTCTAATAACTGGAGCCTTGATGTGAATCGTGTAGAAGCATGCGAGGGCAGGAGCCAACTCGGTGGACATCGAGTGAAATCTGGAAATTGTTGAACCCATGGCGTTGGTTTCAGTGGTGTGTAAATGCTACAGTTCGTCGCACAGAGGGTGATTTAACTTCACGTACTGGACGGGCAGGTGTCGGCTTGCCTCGCCGCACCTCTGTCCCATCGCATTAAACCTCCACTTGAACACCCGCATCCGGGAGAGTAGTA
Source organism: Pinus albicaulis (assembly GCA_034641835.2). Lineage (NCBI taxonomy): Eukaryota > Viridiplantae > Streptophyta > Pinopsida > Pinales > Pinaceae > Pinus > Pinus albicaulis. The sequence continues at coordinate 98,641,594 of CM076569.1, forward strand.
CAAGGATATTAGGGTTACTTGATATATACCATTCTTATTATCTTTGCATATATATATATATATATATATATATATATATATATATATATATATATAATAAATTTAAAAAAATTTAAAAAATAATAAAATAATAATAATAATAATAATAATAAATTCAAGTATTTTCCTCAGATTCTCCTCTCATCATTGTAAATACTTACAATTTTTGAGACAAAATTTATTGAGTGTATATTTTATTTGGAATTGATTTTAGCCAATTATTTGGTTTTCCAATGAAAATTCAAGTTTATGATGTGCCAAAAACCTGTATTTTCACAATTAAACATTTTTTTTTCATATATTTGTTTATTTTTATTTTATTATTTTCTTTCATTGGAAAAGTAAATTACTGGATGGAAGAGGGGTAGAAGTATGGTTGTCAATACCCACAACTTGCATAGCATCTTGTTGAAATATTATGGAAATGTATAAAACTTCAACCTATGGCCATTAACCACAAATGAACTCCTTCCTCATCAATTGTCCTTATATTACTTGATCCATTATAAAATACATCTTCTACTTCATAGGATCCTAGCCAATGAGTGGTAAATTTGGCCTTGAAATATTTTAATTTCGAGTCAAAAAGTAAAGCTCAATCACCAACTTTGAACTCCTTTTTCTTTATGAATTGATCAAGGCCATTTTTCCCTTTTCTATTGGATGATGATGTTATGTTGAAGTGTTTCTTGTCTTATTTCATAAAGTTGATCTAATTGCATAATCCTTTATTTCTATGCTTCAGATAAGTATAACCCTAATTCTGCTACTAATTTAAATGTTTGGATCTAAAATTCAATAGGAAGAATAATTAATAGCAAACAATATTTCATAAGGAAAAAAACTGATATCACTTTTCCAAATGGTTCTATATTCCCACAAATATTTTGAAAGTATTCCTGCCCAATCCTTTCTATACATTTGGATTGTCTTAGTCATGATTGCTTCAAGGATCTTATTGGTTGATTCAACTTGTCCATTAGCTTGTAGGTGATAAGGAGTGGATTTTCTATGCTTGATATCATATATGTCCACTACTTCTTATACTAAGTTGGAAGATAATTGTGCCCCTTAGTTAGTAACAAATTCTTTAGGAATTCAAAATCTAACAAAAATATCTTCAAAGAGAAAATTGACTATTGATTTTTTAGTATTTCTTGCTAATGCTTTAGCTTCTTCCCATTTTGTAATATACTCGGTACATGCTAGGATATAACTCTTTCATTTTGATTTAGGGTTTATAGGTCCAACAAAATCTAGAGCCCATTTTTTAAATGGCTCTAAAAGAACTTGTGGATGCAAGGTAATTTCATCAACTACTATTGGTCGACCCATACTTTTACAACTATCACAAATCCAAACATATTGTCATGTATCTTTAAACAAGGATGCCCAATAATAGCCTTGATTAATAATTATATGGGTAGTTCTCTTATCTGTAAAATTCTCACCACACGGTTCATCATGACAATGTTGGAAATATGTTGTCATTGATGTCAAGAGGTGGTAGTAGGAAGCACAAGTGTCAAACTTGGAGCAGGTTACAGGCACACAAGAAGGGTGAATGATCAAAATCAGTGTATTGGTTTTGGAGCCAGTTTTGGAGAATTAGACCATCTCATATGAATATGAAAACCACTCATATGGATAGAGCTCTGAAAAAGAGATTTCTAGTGGTATGCGAAAGTTCGGAAATGACCTCATTGTTGGCCGGATAAATCGTTCTTGCGGACAAGACCGATCTCCCTAGTGTCAGAAGACAATCTAGCAACAAACGAACAACTAAGTTTGTATTTCTCTAAATATATTCGTTTTACAAATAAATCATATGAAGGTGTCGATCCTACCTTAGATCCAACTGATTATTTGCAGTCGTAGTGCTTCCGTCGCATCAATAATCCTTCGTCGCAACAAGAGTTCTTTCATCGCAAGAAAGTGTCGTCTTTTATTGACCTACAATCACAAACAAGCAAATATTAAATAGCACCTGTATAACAAATAATTATAAAACATACCTATCATAGTGATCAAGGAATCTATGAAATAAATGATCAAACGACAATTTATTGAGAAAAACAAAACTTGATTGTATTAATCTTAAAATATACAGAAGAACCTTACAACCTTTGCCTTGATGTTCGAAAGGCCTTCCCAGGGTCCGAAGCAGGAGTCTCCTCTACTTTGATAAGTCTTGCACTCTTCCTCCAGAAGCACAAAGAGTTATGTGATCTTTCCTCTCAAAAGCTTAGCAGAAAGAAGTATAAATCTCAACAACACTTCAACTCAATCACACATAAAGCTTGAACTCTAATCCTCAATCTCCAAAAACTTAACCCTTTGAGGCTACCCAATGCCTCCTTTTATAGAGCAGATGAGGAGGTTAGGATTCCACCCTTTAAGGGATAGAATCCTCCTTCAAAGGGATAGACTCCTCACATCAAGGGATTAGTTCCTTAAGGTGTGGGATACATGCACCTTATCAAAGCGTACTCATCCCTAAAAAATCTCATCTAGAACCTTCTATAATTGACCAAAATTCAACTTTTTCACTTTACTTTCTCGCCTTTTCGAGTTTTACAGGAGTCCGCACCTATAACACAGAGAAAGTGCGTTTTAGGTCTGCAGGAGAGCTGAACATTAGGTGCGGGACCGTAGGAAAGAAATAGAGAAAGTGCGATACCAAATTTTAGGAGATTTTTGGGAACTTTTCTCTGATTTTCAAGGTTTGACATGAGGAGTAAAGGTTGTAAGACTTACAAAGGAGGCATGTATGAGAGTTTAATGAGCTCATACAGTCAGCAGAATGTCAAGGTGACATTTTTTAGTGTAATAAATTGCCCCCTAAAGTGCGAAGTCTAAAATAGATGAAGATGAAATCTGTCATATATGAAGAGTGAAGTACTTTATCATTTCAAGGATCATCCTGTGGACACCCCAGTCAGAACCTGTAAAAACATTCAATGCAAAATATATATATATGTAATCATATCATCGCTGAGGTAGGCATTCTCATACTCAGATCAAAACTAACTAAACTTGTTCTGATACATAAATTATTTTAATATTACATCAATAGTGTAGACATGTGTAGACACATTATGGACGCAGCCATCTGTTTGTGAATAGTCTACTGTATAATAATAAAACTCCTTGAAGCCTGGATGGTGGAAACTAGATCCAGGGTCTTGATTTCCGCTTCCCGAACTAGTACGATTCTATCCATGCGATTAAATGTGTCGAAGTCGAACATGGTAGAAACCACTTGATTACCAGTCAGTGATGTAAATTGTTAACAAGTGTGGGAGTAACCACCAGTAATGTCATTGGCTCTCAAAGTACCCAGTACAATCCATGAAATGTGAATGAATGAGCTGAAGTCGAACATGTCACGAAATCATTCGATCGAAGGTCAATGATTTAACCTGTCCTCGAAAGCGAGAAACCTGCCATTGAGGCATGCAGATTTCAAGGTACTGACGATTTCTAGATCAACTTCCTAGATAATGAGCTATCGTCGATAGAAAGTGATCCGTCGTAGGCAAGCCCACAACACGAAATCATAGATCAAGTTTTGAAAATATATCGGCAAGGACTGACTCAGGGATGGTCAAAATGGATGACAGATATTTTGCAGATGAATGGTTTATTTGAACTGTCCTCTTGAACACATAACGACACTGCAGATGGCTTGGTGACAATTGACCCAAAGCTAATACCCAGAAACCGGTTGAAGACTTTCAATATGGTTTGATTAACTGTTAGGCAAAGGATTTCCCAACCCAGGTGAACAAAAAGTGTCGTGTTCAAGAGTGGTTAACTAGATTTTCGAAAAATCAAAATACAACAAACACGTCCATTTTTCTCTCTTTTCCCCCACCATTTCTGGCAAGTACCTCTTTATTTTTGACAAGCTTGAGGAGGATAACATTTGCTTGTTTATAAGCTCATCCTTCGGATGAGTCCAACTTAGTTTAACATTTGAACCCTAAGAAGGAGTGGTTCGTTCCTGTTTGAAATTGAACAGGTCCTTTACTGTTAATTTTTAACGAGTCCAGTATATGAGAAACTCGGTGCTTTTCAATTTTAGGGAGTCAGAAGAAAAAACTTAAGAAAACTCCATGGGTGTACTTTTTCATAAATTTAGTCTCTCGAGCCCGAAAAAGGATAAAATAATGCGGGAGAGAACTCTATTGACCATGATTAGTCAACGTATACCTTTTTCGTAAATAGTCCATTTCAGTCCGTAAAAGGGGTAAACTTATACTGAAGGGACGATCATTCATTTACTTTTACGAGTTCGAATAATCAAGTGCTCAGCAATCTTTTCATGTTTAGAGAGTTTGAAAAGGGCTTAAAAGAGGACTCCAGGGTTTCGCTTTTTTGGTAAGTTTAAACGAGTTCGAAAAAGGGATAAAAATGTACTCATGGTTTTCACTTTTTCGTAAGTTTTAACGAGTTCGAAAAAGGGATAAAAAATATACTCTTGTGGCCGAATTTCAATTTAATTAACGAGTAGAAAAAGACGGAAAGAACTCAGCATTTTCATGTGTTTTACGAGAATGAAAAATAGCAAAATAATCTCGGGATTTTCATGAGTTTAATGAGTCTTGAAAATAACCTAAATTGACTCAAGATAGGTTTCATTTTTACAAAAGCTTGAACAGAGAAAAACTATGCTTCAAAGTGGTTTCATTTTTACACAAGCTTGAAACAGAGAGAAAACTGTGCTTGATGCCCCCTAAGCGTAACTGCTAGAGCGCATGCCCCCCCAGCTTCATTTCATTCAACTAAGTACACTGCTGGTAATTAATAGCTGGATGGAATGAAGGTTCATTTACGAGATCATATGAAAGACCTGACCTAAAACCGTAAGAAAATTATGCAAAAACTGAAATAACTAACCTAAATATATGACTTAACATTTACGAGATCTAGTCAAAGACTCGACTCAATTAGGGGAGGATTTGTTTCATTTTTTAACGAGCTTGACACAGGAAAACAACTATGCTCATGGCAACGTGTTTCATTTTTTAACGAGGTTGACACAGTAAAAGGAACTTTCCTCTTCTATATGTTTCATTTTTTAAACGACGTTGACACAGTAAAAACTGTCCTCAAATCTACTCTTTAAAATCTACCTATATAACTTACTGATTCATTTTTTAATGAGGTTGACACAGGAAAAGAATTGTCCTCATACCTGATTCATTTTTCAACGAGGTTGACTCAGTAACAGGAACCATCCTTTGACCAACTGATTCATTTTTTAACGAGGTTGACACAGGAAAAGAACTGTCCTCAGAAACTACTTATTTCTAATCTACCTACATAACTGATTGAACTCTAATCCTCAATCTCCAAAATCTCAATCTCCAAAAACTTAACCCTTTGAGGCTACCCAATGCCTCCTTTTATAGAGCAGATGAGGAGGTTAGGATTCCACCCTTAAAGGGATAGAATCCTCCTTCAAAGGGATAGACTCCTCACATCAAGGGATTAGTTGCTTAAGGTGTGGGATACATGCACCTTATCAAAGCGTTTTCATCCCTAAAAAATCTCATCTAGAATCTTCTAGAATTGACCAAAATTCAACTTTTTCACTTTACTTTCTCGCCTTTTCGAGTTTTACAGGAGTCCGCACCTATAACACAGAGAAAGTGTGTTTTAGGTCTGCAGGAGAGCTGAACATTAGGTGTGGGACCGCAGGAAAGATATAGAGAAAGTGCGATACCAAGTTTAGGAGATTTTTAGGAAATTTTCTCTAATTTTCAAGGTTTAACATGAGGAGTAAAGGTTGTAAGACTTGCAGAGGAGGTATGTATGAGTGTTAATGTGCTCATACAGTTAGCAGAATGTCAAGGTGACTTTTTTTAGTGTAACACTCATGGATCGTAAGAAAGAGGCAATCAAATCTCAGTGACCCCAAGTTAGATATAACAGAGTTAGTAGAGGTTGGGGAACCCTTGGCACACAACCAAAGTTGGAAGAACAACCAAGACTGGCAGAGCCTCTGAGCGATAGCTCCTACAAACATGGTAGCAGTGGGTTGGCAAGCAGGTGGAACCCACTCGGTGGTATCGTTTTAGGGCCCAAGTATAAGCGACTTGGAAGAAGAGGAGTAGGATGACACCATCTTAGTGGTGGTACCCTAGCGGGTGCACCCCAGAGATTTCAAATGAGGCGCAAGTAAAAAGCGTCGAGATGTATTGAGCGGGTGGAGCGTGTTGTAACTTTTTTTGACACCATAAAAATGTTACAAATTTTCAAAATTATTCTAATTAATTCTTGGCCAAATCTTAAGGTTTATGCAAATTTTCTGGGTAAAATGCTTTTAATGGGTTATTTTTTTTATATAAGTTTTTAAATTTTAAATATATTCGACTTTATAAAAATATAATTATATATTTTTATAAAGTATTTTTTATATTTAAAAAAAATATATTGGACCAAGCATCCAATCTCCAAGTTCAACTAAGGATTGAAGTACACCAACAATCATGCAAGCCGAATACATCAAGTTATAAGCCATGCAAGCAAAGGTCAAACAAGCCGAATACAACAAGTTATAAGACATGCAAGTAAAACATCATAAGTGCGAGACATCAAAGCACAACAAGTTATAAGCCATGCAAGTCAAAGGTCAAACAAGCCGAATACAACAAGTTATAAGCCACGCAAGTCAAAGGTCAAACAAGCCGAATGTTGGCTCGAGGGGTCCTGACCCAGGTTCAGAGGTTAAGGTTTGCCAACAAATTCCTATACCACTGGCCCTTTCGGCAGTGACCTACTTGCACAGGTCAAAGTCTCACCCAAAGTAGTATGGGTGGGTGCTGGAACCAAGTTTCCGCACCCTGAGAAAGGATAGGTAAGGCAAGCAGAGCTGCGTTCGACTTTGTGATGTCTAGATCGCCTATTTCAGAGCAGGATATATAGGTCTCCTTCGCATCCACGTGCGCAAGGTCAACTATACTACGGTGCTCAATAATTATATACTTCTAAGACAGTAGCACAGTATTGCATAAAACATAATAGAATAGATTCAGATGCAGTAAAAACACTTACACAGTATTTTCGCAGCTTAACACAGGATACGCATAATACAACAATTACCACATATTTGTATAAACAATAAACATAGATTCAGTTACTAAAACATCCTTTCTTATTCATCAATCCGTCAATTCCTTCTCACAATACCCAACCCAACCTGCACACACAGCAAGACTCTGGATCTCCGCGCACACAGCTAGCAGAAGTCCCTTCCCCAAAAACCCAAACAGATTTACTAAGCCACAATTCACATCAAGAGCTCATCCTCTTCTTACCTTACAATTCAAAATGTCCCTCTATTTATAACAATCTTGCCTAATCTTTCCTATGGTCTGCAAACCATGGTTTGTGGATTCCAGATCTACCCTTAACCGATTACAATGTTTTCGGGGCTTTGTCCCACCCCAAAACCCCTGCGCTAGACTAAATATAATAAAAAATATACAAAATCGAACCAGTTTCGCAGCTTGTAGGAGACCGTGTTCCAACAATCCCCCAACACAATCTTATGACTCGTCCCGAGTCACGGTGGCCGCGGGTCTGCCAATTGTCCCTGGAGCTGTGTGCTTATCTCGTTCATGTCTCAGCGCCCCCTCCCTGGCGGCCCGAGTTTGCCTGAGACAATTATTCTGGCCATATAGTCATTTAGTTCTATATGGCTTGAGCCGACTGCCATTGACGTAGCCTGGTAACACGTCACCGCGCAGGGTAGCTAACTTGACTGCTCCACCATCCGTGATTTCCTTAATGGTGTAGGGACCAAGCCAGTGCTGTCGGAATTTCCCTGGGTGTTTCACAAACTGGATATCGTATAAGAGGACTAGGTCACCTTCTACGGATGTCTTTTGGTGAATATGTCGATCATGCCAAGCTTTATCGCGAGCCTTCTGAACCTGCTGATGAAAGTTAGCAATGAATCGATCTTCTTCCAACACCAAAATTTGCGTAAGGCGTTCTTCCATTATGTCAGGTTCTGCCATATTTGTAAATGCCGCGATATGTAGGCTAGGAATAATGTATTCTATTGGCATAATGGCCTCCTTTCCGTAGACCATCCGAAAGGGGGTCCTTGCTGTTAGCTTCTTGCAGGTCATCTGATAGGCCCACAGAATAGAGGGGATGTGTATGTCCCAATCACTACAATCAGCATTGCAGATCTTGGTCAATGCTTGCTCTAAGATTTTGTTGAAAGCCTCAACCGCGCCATTTGCCTGTGGATGATACGGTGTACTTTTTGCGTAATGGATCTGCAATTCCTCATTCAGGGCTTGTATCGTTTCATTAACCAAGTGAGTGCCTCTGTCGCTCATCAGGATATTTGGGCATCCAAATCTGGTCAAGATTTGCTCAAAGATGAAGTGCGCAACGGTATCTGCAGTACAATCCTTCACCGCTTGTGCTTCAGCCCATCGAGTGACATAGTCATTCGCAGTAATAATGTAGCACGCACCTGTCTTCTTTCCTGGGGGATTGATTGGTCCTACAAAATCAATGGCCCATTTGTCAAAGGCCTGCAAATCTATTTGTGGTTGCAATGGCATTACATCTCTTCATGAGGGTCGTCCTGTCTGTTGGCACGTATCGCACGATTTACAATAGTCGTGAGAATCATGGTGTAGGGTAGGCCACCATAACCCAGCTCTCAAAATCTTTTGTGTCGTTGCCTTTCCTGCATAGTGGCCTCCTACGACGCCTTTGTGCGCCTCCGCCAAGATGGCATGTCGTTCATGCTCCAAGACGTATCTGCGCAGTACTTCATCAGCACCTAATTTGTATAATTTGCCGACTATGATAGTAAAGTCCATCGCCCGAGTAACCAACTCCTTCTTCTGCTCTACCGAATAGTCTGTGGGGGCTACGCCTATAGTCAGGAACTGAATGATATCAGTGAAGTGTGCATCCACGACCTTAATGGTGAACAGATGCGCATCCGGTAATCCTTCCTCCAAGCTAGTAGGTTCTTCGCCTGTCTCAATGCGGGACAGATGATCCGGACCCGCATTCAGCCTTCCGGGCTTGACGATAATTTCAAAATCATACTCTTGAAATAGCAATAGCCATCGGCAAATCTTCCCCCCCAACACAGGTTTGTTCACAAGGTATTTTAAAGCCGAATGATCAGTAAAAATCTTAAAGTGTCCTCCCAACAGATAGTGCCAATATTTCTGTAACGCATATACCATAGCCAATCCTTCTCGTTCGGTGGTGGAGTAGTTGCGCTTCGTGCCAGAGAGTTTTCGACTAGCAAAGGCAACCGAGTGATCAATATCTCCCTCCCCAGGCTGAGTTAGGACAACTCCCAAGGTGATTCCTGATGCATCCACGTGTACGTGAAATTCCTTCGACCAATTAGGAAATATTAGTATGGGTGCAGAGACCATCTTCTCTTTGAGTAGCTCAAAACTCTTCTGACATACATCATTCCAAAAAAAGGAAACATCCTTTTTAAGAAGTTTTTCCATGGGTGTTGTGATCAGTGTGTATCCCTGAATGAATTTTCTGTAATAGTCCGTGTGTCCGAGAATCGAACGTAGCTGTTTCTCCGTTGTTGGGACTGCAAGGTTTATAATTGCTGCCACCTTCGCCGGATCAACCGTCAGCCATTGTCGGCATACTATGTGTCCAAGAAAAATTCCAAAACGCACACAGAAAATACACTTCTCGATATTCAAGGAAATCTAGTGCTTTCGACAGGCATCCAACATCATGCGCAAGTTGGATACATGCTCCTTTACCAAGCCGAATACCGTCCAGTCGTCGAAATAAACTTCTAGAAACTTATAGATGAACTCCTTGAATATGGCAACTACTACTCTCGAGAAGATAGCAAGTGCATTCTTGAGACCAAAGGGCATGACTGTGTACTGAAAGGATCCCCATTCTATTGCAAACGTAGTCTTACTGCGATGTTCAGGTGCGATTCGGATCTAGTGGTATCTTGAGAACCCATCGGTGAAGGAATATGCTTCCTGTCCGCCCACACTATCAAGTATTTTGTCTGAGAAAGGCGTGGGGAAGGGGTCATGTACACAGGCGTGGTTTAACTTGCGTAGGTCTACGCAGATTCGTATCTCCCCCTTTGTTTTCTTCTCATGGACGACCATCAGACTTACCCAATCCGACTATTCAACCGGTTCAATGATACCTGCAACAAGCATTTTGTCCAGTTCTTCCCTGACCTTTTGCTTATATTTAGGGTTCAGCCGGTAATGTCACTGCTTTACGAGGTGCGCCTCTGGTTTCAAAGTGATGTGCATAATGCCTAGGTCCCCCGTGATTCCTTTGAGCTCGAAAAACTTTGTTGGGAATAAGTCCTGATATTCGATAAGTAGCTCTGCAATTTTGCCTACAGTTCCTTTGTCCCAATAGTCCCCAATTTTGGCCAACTTACGGCATTCTTCCGTCCCGATATTAATTTCGCGTAGCTTGAGAGGCTGGGTAACATCAACATTCTACAACGGGGGCCCAATAACTGTATGTCCCCCCTCATATTCTAGAACAGAGACGTTCCAAGGATTATCTACCTCTTCCTCTATCGCCAAGCTCTGGCAGTCGTCTATGCCTTGCATCTGCGCTTCCCATGTCAGGACTTCCGGTTCAGCGTGATGGCACGAATCGTTAAATACAAAAGCATCGATGTCCTGCAGAGCTTCTTTGAGTGCCTCTGTTCCCCCAATTAGCCCAAACGTTCCTATAAAGTCATCTTTTAGTGTCTCCCAGTGGCGGGTGCGCTGATGGAGCTTCGCATCTAAATACCATGCGACAGGGATAGGCCCCAAGGCATGAATAAACAGATGCACCCACTCTTCCGTAGTCCGGTCGGACCATTTGTCCATCCAGGTGAGTAGATGCTCACGGGGATGTCCTGGTCCGAGGAACGTCTTGGTGCATATGTCAGCCGGGGGTGTGAAGCGCAGGATCATCATATCCCGACATTCCTCCCAATCCTGGAATGCTTCCTTGTGGGTGCCCCACCATCGCGCAGGTGTTCCTCGCATAGCTAGATTAAGGGCCCATAGCCTACGTTCTCTCAAAACCATAGCTTCAAGTGTCCTCAGGAATTCCATGAGGCTACCAGACTCATCAAAATGGGGTAGATCTCTTACCTCTGAGGAAATGCAGCAGAAGTCCCTTGTGATTCGAAGACACCGTAGTGCTGAGACATCGTGCAACCAGTTTTACCAATTTTCCATTTCCTCATTAGAGTCAAAGAAGCATTCACTGTCTTCCTCCCAACAGAGTACCCCGTTCGCCGTGGGATTGATCCAATCTTCGTCTCGCACGGTCAATTTGTAAATTTGATCCACCTTTTCTCCACTGCGTACTGGCTCTGTGTAGCGCTCACGTTCTGTACGGTCCAATGGTACTACTACCCTTGTCCCGTTATTTTCAAACACCATGCTTCCCTTTTTGAGGTTGACGATACCACCCATATTTATGGCCCAGTCCAGTCCTAAGAGCGCAGGGTATGGGTCTGTGTCATATAAAATCTGAATTACTTCAAAGTCAGCTCGAACCTTGACCCCATCGATATCCACCATGATATTTGATAGTCTCTCCAGAGGTATAATCTTCTGTTGGTTGGCCATATGCAGCTGGATGTTGGACCACTCCAATTTGGGTTCGCCCATTTGTTGCCAAGTTTTCTTAGGTAACACGTTTGCATCTGATCCCAAGTCTAAGACAACCTAATCCATTTCATAGTTACCAATTTGGGCAGTTAGTCTCATCTCCCTATCGGTGTGTTTCCTATATCCGCCTAGCTTGTGCACGATTTGGACTTCTGGAGACAGGTGGGACTGCACTATGCAACTATCTATCAATGTCTGAAGGTTTTCTTTGGTTTGTTGGTTGCGTAATAGCGTCACATGCACCTGTAGGAATGGTCTCATCTCGTCACCTACCTTGAGGTGCGCAGGTGTCTGCACAGTAGATTCCCTTGTCCTAGCAATGTCTTGTTGGACTGCGCTAATTGTTTCTTGCCCTGGGTTTCGGTCCAACCCTGCTTGGTTGAGAGGTGCCTGTCAGATTAGAGGACCCTTCGCAGCTTCCTTCTGAGGCTCCCTAGTGGTCATCCCACAGCGGGTTACAACCTTCGCACTCGGATTCCTATCTCGTAGTTTAGCCTTAACTCTTTGTACACTTTGTGTTGGCTGCTTTTCTTGCATTTTTGCTACTAAGATTAGACAATCTTCAATCGCATGGTCCAGCTGTCTGCAATATTTGCAGGATGGCCTTGCAGGATTTGGGCAATCCCTTGCAAAGTGTCATATTTCCCCGCAGTTATAACAGATTAGCTATCTACGTCCTCATCCCATGCTTCCTCCCCGACCTCCCCTACCCCTAGCTAGGGAGCCACCAAAGTTTGCGGGAGATCTGGGTGACACAGGTTTTGATCGCACCCTATACAAGTTTCCTCGATCTATCATCAGATCATAAGTTCGATAGCTCTGCTCATCATGTCCTACCGACTGGCAGAATTTGCACCATTGTTGCTTCAGCTCTGAGACATACGCAGCTAGCCAGGGGCAATGGTTCCTATCATGTAGCCCTACTACACGGCAGTCATCGCACCACAATGCAGATCCGCTTGATCTTGGACGCAATAGGTTGGGTTCTCCACTTGCTCCTGGACGCACCAAAGTAGGTCCTCCTGCCTGCATGTAATCTGACAGTAGTGGGCACTGATCCTTCGTATGTCCAGATGCCCGACATCGTATGCACCATAGGTTTGCACTAGCTCCTTTTCCCCGTTCCTTCCATAGGTTCTAAATCTCCATATGCATAGCTTCGAGCTGCTCCTAAATTTGCTGTACTCCTATCGAAGTATCTTCTCTGAGCACAACTTCTAGTTTCATGGCGGCTTCCAAAGCTTTTTCCTATGATTCGAAGGTTTGGTGGCCCATAGGTGCACATAGGTGAGTTAACAGCATAGCGATGAACCATTCCATATGCTGTCTATCGTCATACTTAAATCCTCCTTCTTTGATTGTTTCTTTAGTCTTTGATCAACTTCCCATACTGACTCAGTTGTTCCTTGCTTGAAGTCTTTCACATTGGCTATGATCTGTGAGTAGGACTTAGGATTTCAGAATTGTTGTTTTAGAGCGTCCTTAATATCTTGAATAGATGCGCTTTTGTTTTAAGATAGGTATCGCATATACCAGTCCAGAGCTCTCTCTTCGAAAGCTAGTGATAGTTGTGCCCTTTTCACAGTATCACTTGCCACACCTTGTGCTGTCCATATTGAGTCTGCAACAAACCAAAATTGGTCAATGTCCTCATCCCCCACACCCTTGAAGGTAGGTAATTTCAAGTGCGCTGCCATATCCTCTTCTGGTGGAGTCTCGGGCGAGGTTTTCTTCTTACGTGGTTCTGACGGCGGTCTAGTTGGCTGACTTTGCGCAGCTGCTCCTCTTAGCGGGCTATAGACAGATCTATCCCCTTCTTGATTGGTTCGATAGTACTTACCACTCCGTGTTGTACTTTCGTCTAAACTAGAGATCATTTAATCGTACCCGCTCTCATGTCTTCAATTATTTTCTTGGCATTACCCGATCCCTCTCAAAATGCTCCCGATCCTGGCAACAGAACCATTTGTTGGCTTGAGGGGTCCTGACCTAGGTTTAGAGGTTAAGGTTTGCCAACAAACCCCTATACTACTAGCCCTTTCGACAGTGACCTACTTGCGCAGGTCAAAGTCTCACCCGAAGTAGTATGGGTGGGTGCTGAAACTAGGTTTTCGCATCTTGAGAAAGGATAGGTAAGGCAAGCAGAGTTGCATCCGGCTTTGTGATGACCAGATCGCCCATTTCAGCGCAGGATCTATAGGTCTTCTTCGCATCCACGTGCGCAAGGTCAACTATACTACGGTGCTCAATAATTATATACTTCTAAGACAGTAGCACAATATTGCATAAAACATAACAGAACAGATCCAGATGCAGTAAAAACACTTATACAATATTTTCGCAGTTTAACACAGAATAGGCATAATACAACAATTACCACAGATTCATATAAACAGTACACATAGATTCAGTTACTCAAATAACCTTTCTTATTCATCAATCTGTCAATTCCTTCTCACAATACCCAACCCAACCTGCGCACACAACAGGACTTTGGATCTCCGCGCACACAGCCAACAGGAGTCCCTTCCTCCAAAACCCAAACAGATCTACTAAGCCACAATTCACATCAAGAGCTCATCCTCTTCTTACCTTACAATTCAAAATGTCCCTCTATTTATAACAATCTTGCCTAATCTTTCCTATGGTCCGCAAACCGTGCTCATCCTCTTCTTACCTTACAATTCAAAATGCCCCTCTATTTATAACAATCTTGCCTAATCTTTCCTATGGTCCGCAAACCACGGTTTGCAAACCACGATTTGCGGATTCCAGATCTACCCTTTGGTCCGCAGGATTACACAATTCAAAGGTCAAACAAGCCGAATAATTACACAATTCAAAGGTCAAACAAATCTTTCCTATGGTCCGCAAACCACGGCGGTTTGCAAACCACGATTTGCGGATTCCAGATCTACCCTTTGGTCCGCAGGATTACACAATTCAAAGGTCAAACAAGCCGAATAAAGCACGCAATTCAAAGTAAATTCAAAGGTCAAACAAGCCGAATACAAATACAACAAGTTATAAGGAACGTAAGTCAAGTAGCCAATACAATAAATTATAAGCCATGCAAGTCAAACATCAAACATAGCACCCATGAGGGTAGGTATTTCTTTGAACCATGCCTTGACAAGGATTGAGTGCAGTGGTGTATATAAACACCATTAACATTCTTTACTTGGTACATATGGGATGAAGTTCTGTGAAGAGCTTGCGAATCTACATTTGGCCTTCGAGCTAGTTGTTTAGGAAATTATTGGTTGATCCCATTGTTCTTCCTTTGTTCGAAATGAATGAGTGAAAGACAAATACAACAAGCACCAAGATGAGAGAGGGCAAGGATAACATCCAAGAAGATTTTAATGGTGGAGATTGTCACTACGAAATTAATGGTTTTTTTCGTTCCATTTGGGACCCCACATCATCCGCGATTTAACAGCTGAGGGGAGCTCCGAAATGGTTGTTATAAAACCACCTTTGATCACGTGGCAAGCTGATATAAATTGCAGACCCCAATTGTAAAAACCGCTTACCATTATGGACTCCCTTGTCAATTCCATTGGTGGTTTGGACGATGTCGTTATTTTAAATGTGTTGAATTGATTCATACCAAGATAGACAGGCAGGAAAGGAAATGCAGGTGCGTTTTGAATGACCCCGAGTAGATGGCCAACTCAAAAAACTTGGCACTGTTGATAAGAATAAGTATTCTCCAAATAATTCACACACAGATTGGTGCGTTGATCAGCAAGGGTTGAATAGGTTGAATAGGTTTTCAAGCCAACAAGTTTTTTCCCAATTATTTGCGCGCCTTCATTGCCAGACAATTACTGTTCAACAATGCCTCCTAATGGATACAACGACGGAGAAGGAAGAATGTGGCACTATGCTTTTTAATGTGATCTGGCAAGAGAATATCGAATTAAATCTTCTATTCTCCTTGGCTTGGCATTGACAATGCCACTTATGGTGGCATATTTTCTGTAGCAATTCCAGTTTGGATAAACAATGGACACCGTTTTTGCGTGCCTCCTGCAAATCAAACACACTATATGCAAATGAATTTTTCAATATAAATTTTCTCATTCCTTTCCTATGGAATCGATTTCCAAATCAGAAGCAGGTTTTATTCATGGAAAACAATGGAACAAAAATTCGCGGGAATTTACAGACAGTGAATTTAGGGCTCCATTTCTGGCCAATTGAAGTCAAATCTCAAAAATATGGAACGTGGGTTTTGTGCAGAATGGCGTCAGTTAGGTATTATGCTGGATTTTCTGGCAGATTATGAGCTTTTTGGGAGATTTCCTCAGATCTCTGAAGGGTATACATTCAAATTTCGTAATGGAAGAAAAACTCACTAAATATTGTTTTCATGTTTCCTGGAATCATTTTCTGTATTTTCTTTGTACTGAATTTTCTGGTGTTGCACCTTTTGGGATTGTGTTTGTTATGGTCTTTTTATGGTTTGGAATTTCTGTGCCCTTGGTTTTTATTGGCAGTTACTTTGGCTACAAGAAACCTACAGTTTTCAGTCAACATGAAATATCATACATCACTAAAATTGTACAAATTTTCCAAGAAAATATACCTGTAACAAATATCTTTGCAATTGTGTAAGTTTTATTTTAAGCCAGAATTCGGAGCAATCAAGGATTATTTTATGGACGCTTGTTTCAGTATGAGCAGTATTCATTCAAATTCTTATGACAGCAATTGGAGGCAGAGGAAATCAAGGTTTTCATTACTACCTGAGACAAACAAGTTTTTATGTCTGATTATGAAGTGTTTCCCGGGGAAAGATCTACAATTTGCAAACAATAATCCAGGAATGCATTTTTCTGGTCAAGCAGTTGGGTTTATACGCAAAGGTTCTTCAAACATTCGAATACCTTCATATTATATATAGAGATCTCAATCATGAAAATGTTTTGGTAAGGGAGTTATTTTTTACCTTTATCGTTTTCAATTGAACTAGAGACAGTATTTGCAAAAGTGACAAGCAGTTAACACCAAATAAGCAGACAAATACACAATTGGAAAGACTCCTTGTAACAATCGACCATTGTTCAGTTTTGATGAAATTGAATTCCCAGTTTTCAAATATTCGATTCAAAATGTGGGTCAGTCGAGTTGCGAATGCGGTAAAATAGGTTGTGCTTTTGGAGCCACAGTGACCATAATGCGCGATGGACTGCAACCAGGCAGGTACATATACAGTAGAAAACTGTAAGCAATCGAGCCTCACATCGCTCAAGCATTGGATTAGATAGAGAAAGGTAAATATTGCCTGTTTTTCTTCGATGCTTTACCGATTTAAGCTACTGTCACTACCGGGGAAAATATGTTAAGGGAAGTTGCCAGAGGCTTTATCTCTAGATTCTGGTTTAAAGGGACCTGGAGAGTGCGGTACCAGAACAATCCCCGATGTCTAAGAATTGGTATCAACCTTTTATTCATTAGTAAACCGTGTGAGAGCTTCAAGGTTCAGGTGTGCAAGAGATGGTGGAACATTGGTGGATGTATCACTTGCTGCTGCATTAGACAGTATTCGTTTTTCTTTAACTATCATCCGTCACACGCCTCATTGGGAACAAAAGCTGGGTTGAGATCTCTGGTTTTACTGTTTTTCTGGGGAGTAAGGTTTTGGCTCTGAAATTTTCCTTCGGCTTTTCCGGTGGCTGCATTGCCGGTCTTTTACCGCTCTCTTAATTTCAATTTTTTCCGGAACGGCTACTTCTGACTGCGACGGCGTTTCGGGGCGGCCGACTCCAAGCACCTTCGTACTTAGGTGTTTGGTCGACTAGGGAGTACCCTTCTAGGCCGGTATCCCCATAACTCTCTTGTACTTTTCTTGGTATATCCCCATAGAGGTGGTGGAGTTTATAACTGGCTTCTTTATACTATGTCCTCTTTGGGATTGATGGGTTGGTGATCATTAATGGAAGATATTAATGATTGAGGCTGATTGGAGTACTAGGAACACTTGCTCGGGGGTTGTTTTTTTGTTTTTATTGAAGTTGATCTCGGATTAATGGACCACTCTATGCCTTGGTCCTTGAGGATGATGTGGGATTAGGACTAAAAGAGTGGATCCTATCTCGGGATGGGATTTTTGTCATCTTTCCGACCACTTTGGTTTAGGCGCTTTTCTTCCGGTGTAGTTTTTGCTTAGTTGGCATCTTGGTGGAACGTTGTGGGGTATGGTTTGATCTGCGGGCTCGTGATGGGCGGATCTAAATAATTATTTACGAGATTGTGATGAGGCCCCTGCTGGGACGAGACCTTCTTGCATGCCATCAAGGTGGCGGAAGAAGACTTCATCCCTCGTGTCGATGGAACACATGCTCAAATCGAATGCTCAATCGTGCTCCGTCATTCGGGAAAGGAGGTTTTGCTATCCGGAAAGAGGCTGTAAGACTCACCCGATTCCTAACCCGAGTGCTTCTCCCGGGATCGATTTCTGTTGGGTCGAAGCCTTTCAAACCTTCTCGCGGAATGCCAATTATTGAGTTTCGGTGAGTGACACTCGTGGGGAGCGGGTGGAGTGTTTGTCTAAGAGAGTTGTTGTTGGTAGGTGGATGTTCGAAAAACACAGTTCCACAAACATGCCTGGATTGGCTTATGAAGGTGTGGCAGAAGATGTTATGATACATTCCTAAGGTCGGCCAGATTGGAGGAGGGATGGTATAGTTTTCTATTGGAGAAGGATGAAGACGTCGGGAAGGTGTTAGCGGGACTTGGGTATTGGGCGGAGGTTTCCTTGCCCTTCACCGATGGGATGTCGAGATATCATCCGAGGAAGAATGCGCTCGCGAATCATATTATCCGGGCAAAGATGTATGGACTGCCCCTAAAATTTTGGAATGCCAAGGTTCTCAATGCAATCGGTGATAGCATTGGCGGATGTAGATTTGTCGACCCAAAATGTCACGATGCTTTCGACAAAAAGGGTGGCTTGGGTTCTTATTGAGATGCCGTTTGTTGGGGGTCTCGCCCGCGAAAATCGATCCGATGTGGGATGGGGTGGTACATCGACAACAAATTGATTATTGGAAAATCCCTTTTAGGTGCCATCTTTGTCATGAGACAGGGGCACCTAATGAGGAAGTGCTCCGGATGGTGCAAGGATGTCAATCGTCGTCGGGATTTGAAGGGGAAACCCGAGAAGGAGACTTCGACTTTCGTGGAGACTCATTTTCGCGGGCAACGCTCCGATGATCAACCGTTTTTCACGGGTAAGAAAGCCTCTCCTATTTCTACATTGCCCTTTAATCTAACGAGTGATGTTTTGCTTGAATCTTGTATCGATTTCCCGGGGTAAATCCAACCGGTACCCCTCCTTCCGGGGTGGGAACGGAGATGGGTGTTCTGTCTATGGGAGTTTCACCTGGAGAGGTCTCGACCTACACTTGTTTTTTCCTTCTACCGGTTGGGAGGGTGTGTCCATGTCTACTTCCATAGTCGGTGACAATTGGGATCCTTCGATATCATTAAGGAGCCCGGACATCACACTTTATCCTCTTTGCCCCCTTTGTCCGGCGCTATTCTTTCTCCCCGAACTCTATAGGGAGTGATTTATAGCTGATTTTGATGAACCCTAATGCGGGTTTGGTTCCCATAACGGTGAACACTCGGTCCCTCTTCCCCGTCTATCCTTATCAACCCTTCTTCTAGATCGAATGTGACTGTTCGTCGGGGCAAGGATAGATAGAAGAGGAAAAATAAATTGGCCTCTATGGCGGGTTTGATCGATGACTTTCCCGACGGGAATTACCGAGATGTCCCCTGTTTCGCATGCTATTGGCCGGGTCCTTAGAGCACCGACCCCTTCCTTTGGGTCTCCATTATTAAGGTTGTGTCTCTAAATCTCCGAGGGTTGGGGGGTCATGGAAAGTTTTTTGTCTTTAAAAATTTCGTTTTTTTACTGCCAAGCCTTCTATCATTCCGATTCAAGAAACGACGATGGAGGCTAACCGTTCCATTGCTTTCTTTCGCACCATGCTTCCGAATGGTACGTTATTGCCATCGATGCAATTGGATTATCGAGTGGTCTTGTCGCCCTCTCGGGACCCGAGAAGTTTCTCATTGAAAGCATTCGGGTTTTTTTTGGTGGAATTGTGCTTATCGAGCTTTCGTCGGGGTTTTCAACGAGAGAATCCACATTTTGAATTTATATGCTCCATGTTAGATATTTGTAATTTATTAGCAAGATTGGCGAGAGTCCAATTACGAAACAACATCGTTTCAACCACTTTGGGATTCTAGGATCTAGCCCTCATGAATCCGGAGAGGGATCTCTCCAAAAAAGTGCAAAGATGGATTTGTCTTTGAAGTTTGGGGTTATGATATTAGGCTAGTTATGAAGGCGAAGGGTTTGTTTGTTTTTTTTGGATGGTTGAGCATGATTATTGTTCAAGGTGGAAAGTTTTGAGTGCAAAAAGTTCCAAAGGTGAGAAGTTGCGGGCAATCGTAGTAAGCTTCGGTCAAAAAGGTAGAAAATTGCGGGTTTTAGTCCATTGGGCTATGGAGTCATAATAGGGTTTAATTGGAACAACGAGAGGCAAGAGTGGTCCATGGGGCAAGTCATCTATGTCTAAGGATCTCTTTGAAGATTGGTTTATGGGATGGAATGATACAATAAGAAGGAGAAACAAACAGATGCAGAAACAAGAGCAACCCGGGATCCGGTAAGTACTTTGAAACTAGCCGACTTTTTGACATGAACTCAAGAAAAACATAAAAGTAAACTAGGATCTCGGTAAGTACTTTTAAACTAGCCAGCCCTTTGATACACTTTCAATAGCAAACATCTTAAAACTAAGGGAAACTTGAAGGCAACTTTTGAAGTAGAAACTAGTGAGTCTGGGCTCACCACAAATGCTCTCCTAGCTCTTCTTTTTACTTGGTTACTTTCAAGACAAATACAAAGATAACAACATAATGGCCTAAGATCCGGTAAGTACTTTGAAACTAGCCCGACTTTTAACACATTCCAAGGGAAACAATCATGCAGTCTCGGGATCAAACTGGGACCAGGGGCTCACCATATCTTCCTTAGTTCATCTTCACTAAACATATACTGAAAATAACATCTAAGAATAACATTCAGACTAAGACAATAAGACGAGGGAACGCCAACATTCCTATGCTTAAACTGAATTAAATCATTCTTAAATAACACAATTTAGAAGAAAACATTCGGATAAAGATTTTGAGTTAGAGAAGATTTCGATATACGATAGGGTCCTAACTCTATGCATGTCTGTTTCTTTATAAGAGAATATGCAACATAGATGAAAATAGAAACAAAATAACAAGTTACAATTAGAGAAACATCACCGTCAACATAGACCGAGGATCCCGTAAATCAGCTTGTATTGATGCTTCAAACCGATTCATGACTTTAAGTCCAGGTGCTTTAGGTTAGCAACCATCTACACATCTCACCTAACCTATCTATCACCGGCAGAGCTCCAAGAGCCGATGAATACTATGTACAATCAGAAGTTTTTTCTCAAATGTATATCAAAGTTTTACAACCAACCCCTCACTCATCTTCCGAAGAAGTATATATAGAAGAATGAGGAGGCGAAATCCGATAAAAGATCTCAATTACAATTAATATAGAGTTAATGTCTTCTTGGCCCTTGGGGGGCTCAATGAAGAACCGTACAGGTGTTTCATCTGTATTAATTGATTTACACCTATGAATTAAGCTCGGTGGGAGCTTTGTTGACATTTGAGGCTCTGTGTAGTGTTTGGAGTAACTCTGCGAGATATTTCTACATTGATTTCCTCGTGAAGTAACTCCCGGGCCGCGCCGAGGCAAAATCTGATCTTCTTTAATAACTTCGGCCCCCGATTGAGTACTCGAGGAACAGGTGGCACTATGGTAGTTGAGAGGAATCAATTTGCCTCGGATTGTGGCGGTGGAAGCATTCCTTCTTGATAAAACACTTTAGGTTTTACTCAGAACTCGTGTTTTATTTGGGGGATTAGGCTTTTGATAAGCATCTTAGATGTAATCCCCACAAATTTGTCATTTAATCCTCTCGTTTCGGTGCATTTTTGTCTTCGACGCCGATACTCTTTGTCCGTGCTCGATTGCTCGTGTTCTTTGTCATTGCTGTGCGAGTCGTGCGGGGTTCATAAGGCATCCATGCCCGAGGAAACATTGAGGAAACGTGCATTTCCACCCCGTGGATGATTTCCTTTGACGAATCGAAGATGAGAGGGTCTTCACCCTCCGCCTCCGAATCTTCTTTGAAAATTGCGAGAAAAAAGATAAAAACCCCACGCAAAATACGAAAACTATTAAAAAAACCCTACTTTTATAGGTTGACCGCATCGGAGGGCGTGCGAGGAGATCGGAGCCGTTGGATGGCATCATCCAACGGTCGGGATTGATCGGGAGCGATCGTGGAATGGGTGAAAGAAGGATTAAATCCGAGGCGGTCGGAGGAGAAGGATGAATCCGAGCTGTCAATCGCACGGAGATCGACTGGTCGAGATTGGGCAATGGAAAGTCAAACGAAGAGATCGGGCGATGAATTGTGGGCCGTCGATCCGCAGATCAGATTGACGGCGGAGATTGATTTTCCGTCGTACGATGGCCCGGCTATCGTGTGCGCACCTTCGTTAACCATCGAGCAACTTCGGCGAGCGATCACCATTGGATCAATGGGCCCGGATCGGACGGTCCACGGCGATATCGCTAGGCATCTAGGTCCGAACGTTAATGCGTGATGAACGGTGGTTTCGCAAAAAGTACAAGGGACGCATGTCAAGTGATGTATGGAATCGCCGGCCATCGGGAAAAAACCACCCTTCGCCGAAGAGTGGTGCGATAAAAACCACGCGGTTTTGGGAAAACGACGCATGACTCGGGGGGTCCACAGGGGAGGCGCGCTCCGCACCGTTGGATCTATGGATTGAATCGACGATCGAGATTGCTCCATAATTTGCACGGGTGGAAAAAACTAAATAAAAAGAATTTCGACAGCTTTAAATAAATATCAAAGGTTTCTTAATGGTTTGCGAAGAAATATTTATTTAAAATGGATAAGCGCCCCACCGGCTCAACGCGCGGTCATGGCGCCGGGGTGTATGGGCGGAAAGGCTAGGGACTTAGCCCAAGGGGGGCTTAAGCCCAATATATATATATAACAAAATGGGTTTTTAATGGTTTTTCTCATGATTTTCAAAGGTTTGAGGGTTCCGATAAGGCCAAGAGTGAGTCTTAAACCTTATAAAGGGGATTTTGATGAGGGGAAAAGGCGAAAATGTGAAAATGAGGGATTTTTTGTGGGAAATAGGGGGGATAGAAAGATGAGGTTAATTTGGGAAGAAGGGAAAAAAGAGAAAATTGTGTTTGCAACAATATTTTGGCTTTGGAAATCAACGAGATTTCGGAGTCTTTTGGGATGAAAACAAAAGTATAGGATCTAAACAGAGGCGGGAGGCCTTTAAGAGTCTTCGAGAGCCAACAATTTTTTAGTGAGAAATTTTTTTTCCTTGAAGGCTCAAAAAATAGATTTAGCCACCTTTTTGGGATAATCAAATTTTACAGGTGGCTAACACTCCATATGCGTAAAGGTCGTCTATTTGGGAGAAAATGGAGGGTTGTGGCTTTCTCCGGCTTCGAAATTCCATTATAGGCGGGGATTTCAACCGCACCTTTCACTCGAATGAGATATGGGGTGAGAAAGGGCGGCCGGATCCATTTGTTGATGTGATTCGGGATTTAATGTTGGATGCCGACTGGTGGACACTCCGTTAAAGGTAAATTGCCCTACCCGGTTCAACGGCAGAAAAAGGAAAGGAATTCATTGGCAAACACATTGACCGCTTCGTGATTAGCGCGGGCCCGAGATCCATGATGCGGGGGGATATTGGCATATGCAAAGGATCTATCTATATCGGACCACGGATCGATAACTTTGGTTTGGGATTTTGATGAGAAACAAGAGGGTTATCCATTCAAATTCAACAGAATTTAGTTGGGTGATGAGGAGTTTAATAAGATGGTTAGAGACTATTTAAAAGCTGCATAAGAGGGTCGATGGATCGTCTCGCAATGGAACACCTCTCCACCATTTTAAGGGGTTTAACGCAGGTGGTTCGTCACTGGGAAAAAGGGAAAAAAGATGAAAGTGAAGGAAAGAATAAGAATCATTCAAGCGGAAAGGACTA
This sequence comes from Pinus albicaulis, assembly GCA_034641835.2. Taxonomy (NCBI): domain Eukaryota; kingdom Viridiplantae; phylum Streptophyta; class Pinopsida; order Pinales; family Pinaceae; genus Pinus; species Pinus albicaulis. The sequence continues at coordinate 98,665,512 of CM076569.1, forward strand.
TGATTTTAAGGGAGGTGGCGGAAGGAAGACGGGATGGTGATTTTCGGGAGAAACTAAAAAGCCTAGAAACAGAATATCGAACATATCCGATCAATGAGGAGAGAACATGGCGGCTTAAAAGTCAAGCTATATGGCTGGAAGTTGGTGATAAAAAAAACCAAGTTTTTTCCATAACTTTACATCGGGGAGGAGGCGAGCAAATACAATATGGGAAATTGAGGAACAGGGGTAAATCTATATGCTTGAATGGAGAGATAAAAAAAGGCCGTCGTAGAATATTTTGGAACCCTTTATAAGTGGAGAGAGGACCAAGTAACCGATGCACGATTAAAGATGATACAAGACTTCCCCTGTAATGTTTAATGTCGAAGAATTACAAAGGTTTAATAAGGAGGTAACACCCGATGAGATAAAAATGGTCTTAAAGTCGTTTGTACCTGACAAGAGTCCGGGGGCCGGATGGATGGACCCCCAAACTTCTTCCTCCATTTCTATGATGAATTCATCGTGGATCCGACGACCATGGTGGAGGAAGCCTCGTGTTAAAGGGAGGATAAAGGGAGCAATAAACTCTACCTTCATAGTATTGATTCCCAAGAAGAAAGGCAAACTTACCTTCAATGATTATAGACCTATCTCTTTATGCAACACTTTGTATAAATTCGTTTCAAAACTCATTCTTTGAGAGACTAAAAGGTGTTTTGTCAAAATTTATAACGCCCGAGCAATCTGGTTTTTTGAAAAACGAAGCATACATGGTATCGTTTGGTAGACGACTCAAGAAATTATCCATAAAATTCAAGGAAAAAAAGATGGAAGCCGTGGTGATGAAGATCGATTTAAACAAGGCATATGACAGAGTCGACTGGTGTTCATGAGATTGATACTTTTCAAAATTGAGGGCTGGATCAGGAGGTCGTTGCTTGGATTATGGGTTGCATCAACAACACCTCTATGGCCATTATTATTAATGGTTCGGCCACCGAGTTTTTTTCACCCAAGCGAGAGGGCTCCGATAGGGATGTTCCCTCTCCCCTCTCCCCTCTACTATTTATATTGATGATGGATGCATTGAGCATAAAAAATAAGGGGGGGCAACAGAACATGACATATTCAAAGGTATTTGTATCGGTCCACGAATGATAGCAACACATAGCTTATTTGTAGATGACATTTTAATCTTTGGAATGTTGCAGAAGAAAAACTGGGTGGCTTTGCAAGAAATTTTATATACTTTTTGTGCAGCTTCAAGAATGATGACAAGTGAAGGTAAATCATGTTTATATTTTTCAGTTGGGGATGATAAGGAAGTAAATGAACTATCAAATATGTTCAATTTCAGCAAAGCCCCACTGAAGGATTGGTTGTCATATCTCGGATTCAGGTTGAAAGCTATGAATTACCCGGCGGAGGATTGGATGTGGCTCATTAGAAAATTTCGGAAGAAGATACATATTTGGTCTGCTAGATGGCTATCTAGGGGTGGTAGAATGATTCCGACGTAGTGCGGTGTTACAACAAATTACTATTTTCACAGGGCACATCTTTACACTCCCCTAATAAAATTTCGAAGGAAATAAAAAAAGATAATGGCAAGATTCATTCGGGGTGGTGGGAATGGAAAAATACCTATATATTTAGCGAGATGGGAAGGAGGTTGGGGCATTTTAGATTTGGATGAGTTTAGAAAATCTTTACTTATCAAATCTCCGTGGCGGTGCTTAAATGGTAAAGGCATATGGCATGAGATTGTTCGAACAAATACCTTGGATAGGCACAAATGGAGGACCTTGTAATCTCGGGGTGGAAGGAAAGTAGCAGTAGTTCGGCTATTTGGAGGGGCTTCGGTAAAATTTGGTCATTAATAAAGGAAAATCTCAAGTGGCACTTTGGTAATGGGAACAAAATTTTGGTAGGTCATCAACTCACGCTGGATATTGATTCTCAACATAATATAAACGCGGAGCTAATACTAAACCTTAATCGGAGGGGGGATGGAAATCTATTACCTGAAATGCGAATGGATGAGAGATGGGAAGTAGAATGGCACGATTTCACTAAATCCATGAGGTCTTTAGGACTCTGTAGATCCGATGAGGGTGACGGACTTATTTGGGGAGGGAATAGAGCAAGTGAAGAGATAAAAGTAAAGGAGATTTAGATTGCCTTGATCAACAAAAAAATTAATACAGGAACCCGATAGCTGGTTTAGGGTCATGTGGAAAAGCAAGGCACAAGTAAAAAATGATTATTTTCTTATGGTTAGTATGGAGAGACAAGAACTTAACATGGAAAAAATTTGCTAAAGAAAGGATGGTAGGGGTCGGGTTTGTGCCTTCTATGTGGAGTAGAATCAGAGGATAACCAACATCTTTTCTATCTATGCTCTTTCGCCTTGGAAACCTTGACAATCTTATGTGATAGCTTGCATATCCAACTTCCCGCATGTAGAACAACAAAGGACTTCACTAGGTGGTGGTCGAGTAAAGGTAAGAACTACAAGGCTATCCCTATTTTGTATCACTAGTATATATGGTGTAACAGAAATCGGAAATTATTTGAGGGACAACCACTGCTCCCCTACAAAGACTCGTTTATCGATTTATAGCTCATGGGAAAGTTTAAAAAATATGTCGGAAGCCACCCCGTGATTTATCAAAGAGAATATGCCCACATGAGTTTCATTATCCCGTCGGGCTATTTTGATGGGGCACCCCAACACTCAATTTGTGGTCGTGGTGCTTGGCTAATGATCTCATCCACCTACCATTATAAGATCTACTTGGAATGGAGGAACTGGAACAAATATGAAAGCATAATGTCCGGCTCTTTGGGGCCTCTTATGGTTTGCCTATCGCTTATATATGGATAAGATATAGGTTTTTTTGGGATTCTAAAATCCTTATCAATCATATGAATCGAAAAGGCCACTCTAAACCCTAGAATGCTATCACACTTGGATTGAGAGAATATATGCTTTAAAGAGAACTTTCTCCGCCATTTTTTTCTCATGTATACGGGGGAGAAAAAACAACGAATTTGATCGTCTATCAAATAAAGGACTCTAAGGAACATTTGGAGAAATGCATTATGAGTTAATCAACTCAAATGGAACTGGAGCAGCTTGGGAAAGTCAACTTCATATGAGATCTTGGAATGATTTGTACAACTTATGCAATGGATCAGATGATACAAAAAGATCTACTAGGATGAAGGGAACTGCAGAAATGATGCCTTTTTGAACTTTTTTGTTTTTTTTGGTTATTAAAATGACTCGTAATTACTGAAAATGATAATCTCCTCGAAATTTCCATCACTGGATGGGATCTGAATTAATGTAAATTGTTTTTTGGAAGGAAAGTAAAATGAAGGAAAGTCCCCATGACTTTCATAAACCGAATGTAATGACTTCATATGGCCTAAAAGGTTTTGTCCTGGTACTAAATATAAACCCGGAGTATTTTTTCACGTTGAAAAAATTCCCGCTTTTCAATCCATGTTATATTGTTTCGAAGCTTGGGAATCATAGTCTTTTGGAAAGTTTTAGAAAAGAAACTAGATCGAGGCTCAGCTTCATAAATTGGCATAGGAATCAATGCTCGAGTGTCAAATAAAATGAATTTTGAAAGAAAGACAACATTTTTTTGATGAGGAATATTTTATTTGTCCTATTAATGAAGAGATTGTTGCAATGTTCAAAAAAATAGAACAATAAGGAGCTTCCTTCTATTCTCGGACTCTCTTTTAGATGAAGAAAATAAATTTGTGAGAATTTTCTTGCAACGAAATCGAGCAAATGATACTCGATGGTTATTCAAGAAGGCCGGAGTTTATTCATAGTCCGAGGACAAAGTATGGTAAATAAAGACAATTATGGTAGTTTATATAATTAGGAAAATGAAGAAAACTCGGTTCTTAATTATTAAACTAGTTACATAGAGTTCTTCAATATATTTTATTATTTTGAAACTTTGCCTATGACAAATGTGAAGGAAGGAAAATATGTGCCGATTAGAAAGATGGGCAAACTAATAAAAGTCAAAGAAAAAAATGTGTTGGCTAGTTTTCCTATTCTAAAGGACAATTGGCGCTTTTGAAAGACAACTATGACCAGTGCAGGAGAACCAATATCCGGACGTTTTTGAGAAATAGTTTCTTGTTTCAAATTTGAGAGAAAAGCATCAAAGCATGGCGAGTAAAAAGAAAAGAGTAAAAGAATCCATTTCCTAAATAGGAGGCTAAATATTTTCTAGTAGTTCCAAATTTCCCGCAAATTATCCATAGATTGTTTTATTTTTAGTATATTGTTTAGGATTTTGTTTCAAAAATATTGTAACAATTTAGGAGAATCTTATTCTATATATTCCATCATTTTTAATAAACAAGGGTTGGATTTTGATTCCAAAACACGCCATTTTTTTAAATATTTTTATTACAAGAATTTTAATTAAAGTATTTTGGTCATAGCTTTCATGACACAATTTGTTTTCTTCTTTATGTTTTTCCCTGTGATTTCATAATCTATTTTTCTCGCACATGTTCAAGATAAAAAAAGGAGATCCGGGTAATAATAGATTGAGTGTCAATATATTTGAAATCCCCTTGCGAGGTTATAATCGTTTAAAGAGATTAATTAACTGAACTCGCCTATCTTAGTTAATTCCTCTACATCTTTTAATTGTTTCCTTCTGTCATCTCTTGAATGTGTTATGTTTGGATGTAGAAGTCCTCTACATGCATCTACTATATGTGGTTGATTAAGTATTCAGTATGAATTCTTAATTATCATTTATTCTCTTATATTGATCTACCAAACTCTTTTAAGTTATGTCATTCTCGTCAAAGTCGGATGTTGGCACAATGTTTAAGTTTTTGCAAGAGAGGACTTTATTTCCGAGTAGAGATTGAACTATCATCAACAACCACCCACAATAAATCATAGATCCTGGTCATTGTGCTCCATATGCCGTTGTCCAATGACAGTGAAAAACTTAAAAAAAATCCTCGTAACATTTGAGGGAGCCCTCTTTGGTTTAAGGGCCAAATTGAACATAAAGATTGGTCAAGTTGTTTTCTTGACATTGTTTCAGACCCAAGAACTTCCTTAAGGAAATATATATAATAGAGCCCACCCGACAGTTGGAAACCCGAATTTTTTTTTGGAGCACACATGGCTAAGCATCGGGGAGGAAAGTATTGGGCTACATGGCGACTTCTTGACGACACCATATATAGAGGTCTTGGTGATTAAAGAGAGTGGTTTCACGCATAATTGATCGTGTAGATCAACGATGGAGATATACCCTAGGGGCACCTATCCCAAACCACGATCCACTTAGCCACGATGCCGTAGAGAAAAAAGGCTCAAAACTATGGTCTTCATAAAAACAAATTAACGAAGAAATTGGCCACAAAACCAAAAGTCCAAAGACCTTTTTTTTCTCCTCCAAGAGGACACGTGGAAGCACGAGATTGGATCGACAGATAACAGAGAATGACATCAACATAAGCTAATAGGAGGTCGACACGTGGCATGCAGACATGCCATTTTTTGGGTACCCTGAGTGGCCCTTTCTCGGGGTGATGAGTGTCACCATTCAGGGGTTGATATGTGGTAGGGGGTGGCGTCATCCTAGAGGGATTAGCCGAGAAGATTCAATTTTTGGCATTTGGTGGCAATATCGGGTTGTATAGTATTGAGACACGGTGGCATTGGAAAAAGTGACAACCAATGAAGAGAGGGTCGGGAAGTACCTACCGACCAACTCATCCCAGTGGATGGAGCTTTGAAAATTCAATAATAAAGCATGAGGGGATGCACTAGGTTAAAGGGAGCTATGGCCTTAGCATTGGACACAACTTCCAACCAAAGCAGAGAGTACCAGGGGCGCGACGTAAAAATAAAAAGTGGGGCCAACCTCGGATCCCAAAATCCTACCATTTTTTAAAGAATTGAACTAAATAGAAGAGTTGGGATCAAGAGCGCTAGTGTGTGGGCTTATCTTTGGTCACCTTGCGTAAAGGTGTGACCGATGGTGTGAAACCATTAATAAAAGAAAAAAAGGCCCGCGTAGGGCTCAAAAAAGGGCTAACCGCCCAATAACTCAGAGCCATGGTCATGGAGACCGGTCCTATGGCGATAAACATGAAAAAGGGTCGAGAAAAAGGGGCTTAAAGGAAGAAACAATGAAATTTCCTATTAAGAGCTAGTTATAACGTATAATCCAAAATAGAATTGCACACAAAAATAACGGGGTACTACTAAATCCTATAAAAAAGGAAGAATGAAAAAAATAAGAATTTCAAGTTGCGTAAATAGGCAGCTTTGAGGTTAATTTGACTTGGATATTAAGCTCAAAGATAGCAAACACACTCCAAAAGATAGATATGAGTAGGACAAAGGAAAAAAAAATCAAATCCAAAGTTAACGAAAAGAAAAATCTATAAAAGCGAGGCCTAAGCAAGCAAAATATACATAGGTTTTTTGGAGACAAAGCTTATGTTTCTGATGAGGTGTTGGTATGGTGTTTTTAGTAATCGTGGATTCTCGAAGGTGTTGGTGGTTGATAGATTCAATTGTTTTGTAAGAAAGGAAGACATTCATGTTTCGAGTTTTAAAAATGGGTGAAAGATTGAAATAATGAGTGTCTAGCAAGTTATAGCTTGTTGATTAAGGGTTGGCGCTCCATCCAAAGGATGTTGGATAATAGGTGGGGTTGTAGCTCCAATCAGTTGCGCTTGATAAACTAGCAAGTTGTAGCTTCGTGTTGGTTGTAGCCTAAACATTGTAATTGTAAGTTGTAGCTTTCCCTATGAATTAATTGAAGAGCAGCTTCTAAAGTTACTTGTGCTTATGTGTTCCATTTTGATTGTTGACATTAATTATTGTTATGGTTATTTAAATTTATTGTTTGTTAGCACTCTATGAATCCCTTCAGACTTGAGAAAAGGGCCACTAATGTAACCGCGAGCCTCTTTAGGCTTTAAATTTGTCCTTTATGACCCGAGAGGGCTCCCACACCAAAAATATAAAGATAAAGAATATCATAGCTCAATGATTTTACATAGACCAAGTCCAGGAAAAAACATTTAAAAATTTCGATGGAAATGTGTGTGGAGATATGAGGGAAGGACATTAGGGTATGAGATCAAAAATATTTCCAACTCAACACTTCAGCTTCTTATATAAACCAAGTATAAAGACACGGGCATGGTAGGTACATCCTTCAAATTGATATGATTGCAGACACGATGAAAAACAGAAAGACATATAACTATACTCATTCACATGTAACATAACACATTATAATTCCGCTACTTAATCTTATGGTTGAGTATCTAGAACAATACAAAAGACAAAGGCATTATAATGAATTCCATATGAAACATAAATACACAATTATTCTAGAGCATCCATGATGAATTCTAGAATAATTGTTCCAAAGACACCTTTAAAAAATAGTTGAAATAAAATTATTGAAATAATAGTTACACAGAGAAACACAAGTTTAAAGGAAAATACCACAATAATCTATGAGAATGACTAGAAGGGACTTTGCACTCGATTATTTTATTCATAAAATAATATCACATATACAAGTCTAGATCCTTCAATCAACCAACTAACCAACCCCTTATTCCTTGTCCATTACGAGCTTAAATATATATACATCATAAAAACATCTCATGACTAGGTTTAATGTACGATCTATCCATTCAAAAACAAATCACCCACAATTAGCAAGCCATTTTTTTTTCTTCATAAAAATTTATATAAAGCAACCTAAAACAACATCTTTGTCTTTAAAAGAAAAAAACATAAAAAAATACTTAAATATCTATCCCTTCAACTTATATAGATAAAAAATTATCTCATAAGATCATTTTCCAAACATTGAAAACTCTCGGACCGATAGTGAAAATAGATAAAGTAGCTTAGGTCGTGTTGCACAACAACTACGCAACAATTCCTTGTAGGCACAATTTCCTATGCGGTGAAGGAGAAGTGGATGATGATTGGGCACTAAGTAGACATCCGAGTAGGAAATGCATCCTTGACCATGTTTTCTAAAGTCAAACATGGTCTACCATGGTAAATCATGGTCAAACATGGTCAAACGTTGCCTTGTGAAAAATATTGTATTGATATGATAACCAAATATGGTTAAGCATGGTCAAACATGGTCCAACATCGCATTGTAACAAGGATTTTCTCTATCTGAAAATCAACCATGGTCTAACATGTTTATTTTAGTATTTACAATATTTATCTTAGGGTTTATATACCTCTCGGTTTATAATATTAGTCCCTTGGGTTTAATATTATTCCCTTGGGTTCATAATCCCTTGCGGTTTTGGTATTAATCCCTTGCGTTTATTATTCCCTTGGGTTTATAATATCAATATTGTGGGTTTATTAGTCTAAGGGTTCATATTCCTAGGGTTTAAATTATTCCCTTGAGTTTATAATGTCTTGGGTTTTTAGTATTAATCCCTAGGGTTAATTATTTGCTTGGGTTTATAATATCAATCATGGTCAACCATGGTCAGTCATAGTCAAACATGATCGAACATTGCATTGTGACAAAATATTATTGCAATATGAAGATAAATCATCGTCTCAACCATGGTCCAACGTCACATTATGACAAAGATTGTCTCAATATGATAATCATGGTCAAAATTGGTCAACCATGTTTTATAAAATCAAACATGGTCCTCCATGGTTAATCATAGTCAACCAAGGTCGAGCATCACATTGTGACAAATATTGTCTTGATATGGAAATAAACCATGGTTAAGCATGGTCAACCATGGTCCAATGTTGCATTATGACAAGGATTGCGTTAATATGAAAATTAGCCATGGTCAACCATGTTGTTTTTAGTGTTTATAATATTTATCATGGGTGTTACAGGTCAATTTGGGCATCATCCCCAAACACGTATCAATATCCATTAGGGTCTATCATACTCTAATTAGTTGCTACATGCCCTAAACAAGTCATTCCATTGGTGGTTTTCCTTCATGAAAGTTTCACTCGCTTAGATGCCAGCTGAAGTGCTCCATTGAGCCATCAACACACCCCCTGAACTACAATAACCCTGCTTTGTAGAGAATCTACTCCCATGTAAGGATGTGTTGCGGAGGATCTAGGCCCACTTTAAGGTGCGTTGGTCGACTCGTGAGCGAATTGTTCATTAGATTCCTGGGAATCTTCCCAACCTCTAATGTCTTCATAGAAGTTGTTCCAGCATTTCACCTCATATGATAGCTTTGAATATGGACACCATGGAGCCATTAAACCTCTCGTCCTCCTATTCCCATGAAATCCATTTTTGGGAAATCCATTCAATGATTCATTTATGTCAAACTACCTTCATCTACTTATAAATAGAGCACCGATCACAATGCACAAAAGAGCAATAATTTGTATTAAGTAGGGTTATGTTGGTGAGATCACAACTCTTGGAGGTATCGTGTATGTAATGTTATGCTACTAGATTGATGATCGTCGGTGTGATGAGGATGGGACCGAAAGTCTGGAGGGTTGACATCGAATCGATCAACCGGTTGCAACTTCTCCTTCTAGTTCATAATAAAGACACATGTTCCTTTCCTAATGCATGTGTCAATAGTGTTATATGTGTATTTACAAATGTAATCGATTCAATTTGTTTTTAACTTGAATAGATGATATTGCCTTTATGTTGTTTTTTGTCTTATGTTTTCCATTGCGGTACTAATCAAGTGACTTCATTTCGATTGAGAGCAACTAAATGGCGAAAGGGAGGCGTGGAAAAGCGAACATATTACAAGTAAGTTTTCTTCCCTTATCTATTCATTTTAAGGAAAAGGTCGATTTCTTTCTTTCTGTTGTTCTAAGTGCTACCACCACACTTAGGGAAAGCATACTTATCCATAGGTTTGATTTCAGTAAACAAATTGGCGACCATCTTTGGGGAACGACTGAGTGTATCTCTTGTGGTTTTATCCTTATTCATCATCCTCTAGTAGAATTTACGTGCTTAATTTCAATAATTTGAATGTGTTTTAGCAAAAGTAGTGTGTTTGATTTCTTTCTTAGAGTGTCCCTCTCGGGCACCAACGCACTGTTGGTCTTGACACAATTCTCTCGCATAAAACTCGCTGGCTTAGGGACGAAAGTGCTTTCGCAACGCAATGTCTCCCACTTAGGGGTGTGTTATCATATTTTGTCTTTTGCAATCATTTCGGTGTCTTGCTTGCCGAAGTTTCAAGTGATTCGATTGTCTTTAGAGACAAAATTGCCTCTACTTTTCTTGCCTCACTTTTGATATTTGTTTGATCAATGTTTCTTTTTGTTTTCATTGTCATTGTCGAAAAGTTCCAAAGTTAAATTTTACATTTGATCAATTCATTATTTTCAAAAGAGGAATTGTTGTTACAGATCTTAGTTTCTCTTGAAAGTTTTGAATGATTGTTTTTTCATTATAGTTTCTTTTTTTGTTCATATAAACTTAAAATAAATTGAAAAGAAAAACATGCATTTGCATATAGCGATTGTGAGTGCTCGCATAGGAATAGTTTAGGGAAATTTCATTTAGATTTTCTCATTGTTGATTGCATACAATCTGATTTCTCTATCCCTTGTAGCTAGTTTTTCATTGTCGAAAATCAATTCGAAACGAATGCTTATCATTTTAATTGAATTCTAGGAATGCTCAATAAATTTAGTGGTGAACCCGAAAGACAAACCGATAAGCAAGATAAACATAAAATTTATCTCAATTTATCCGAGGAAGCATTGTAACATTAACGATAAAATTTAAAGATCTAGGCTAGAAGACATGTTTCGGTGTCGTTAAACATAGCGAGCTGCCGTTAATCAGTTTGCAATAAAATCCGAGTGTGATACCTCATTCCATGTATGTAAGTATATTAGAGCTCATCCACTTACTTTCGGGTATATCGGGCGGTGTTCTAGTACGAAAAGTATAAGGGGGATGCTCTCACCGTGCGGTTTCACATTAAAAAACACTAATACGGATTGGGACTCCACGTACCTTCGAGTATACTTTGGGAGGAAAACATTAGTTTGTTTACCATCCATATGTAACCGAGTTAGTCGCCTTGTACACTGTGATACACCGAACACATCATTCGAGGATATTTCCTACACGTATATAAGTCCTTGGTTTTCGGGGCGATATATTGCAATTCATAGTTGCTTTGTAAACCTTTTTCCTAGCGTTGCCCTATTTTTGTTTATTTGTTTTTTTATTAGAATCAATCAGCAATCATGGAAGAAGATCAACCCTTTCTCTCGTCGTTCGTGTAGTACATCGAATAAACCACATTTACCGCCATAAGCTACACCTAGTAGACGAAGGTGAGCTCGTCCTACCGAGTTCGATACCTTTGGAACCTTTGGTGCTACATCATCCGATATACTGGGAGACATCTCGATCCTTTGAGTACCGAGTCTCGAATCATTTTGACCGATCGCGTTTATCCGCCATCGTCGAGACATAACCCTCACAGCATTACCCGAGGGCACCGAAATTTAATCCGATGAAACGGTAAATCCGAACCCAAACTTGTTCAACCGAAGTTGATTCGGAACCTATTGTTATTTTAGCATAACATCTTTATCCCGAAGTTGAAAAACAAGAAGTTGTTCCGTCTGTGCATCTGTCCTCATCCTTAGTCATCCGTAATAGTCAAGTGACTCCCTTTATCGACCAAATTATTGATGAATGTCCGGTGTGAAATATTTTCTTTCATGGATGGATTTTCCAATTACAATCGGATCAATATTCAGCCCGAAGGACCAATGTAAAACCGCTTTTTATCAGTCCTGGGGGAACATTTGCTTATCAAAAACTCCATTTTGGTTTAAATAATCGGTGAGGGCAACATTCTAGAGGGCAACAAATTATGCTTTCCATGAAATCAAGCACATTGTTCATCGTATCCGGATGACTTACTCCGCACATTTACTGGGAAACGCTTTAACCACCCTCTACATTTGAGAGCGATCTTTTTTACAATGTCGTCACTACAAAATACGCCTCAATCCACACAAATGTGTTTTTTTTGTTGGGGTTTAGTCATTTTCTTGGATTCGTTGATGTCAACAGATGGAATTCGACTTGATCGATTGAAGGTCCAAGACATTCTTGATTTTTCATGCTCCTTCCAATCTGCTCGACATCTGCAGACTCCAAGGGAAGGCTAACATTCTAAGGAGGTTCATTCCAAACTACACCGAAATGGCTAAAGGATTTACTCGACTCTTGAAAAATGAGATTCCCTTCCATTGGGATGAGGTTGTGCAAGCTTCCTTTGGTGTTCTTAAAAATATCCCGATCCGAGCATCATTAATATATGCTCCAAATTATGAGAGTGATTATTTCTTGTATCTCGTCATTGTAGATACAACCATCACTATGGTTTTAGTCCAAGAAGAAGATGGGATTGAACATTTGATGTATTATTTTAGTTGTAATATCAATGATACGGAAGTTAAGTACACATATGTTGAGAAGCTCGCTTTAGCATTCGTTCAAGTCGTAAAAATATTTCACCATTATATCCTACTCGAAAGACCATTGCTATTTCAGATTTCAACCCTATGACATACTTTCGTCACGTCAATTGTCTGGGGGGATTTTCAAATGGATCATCATTTTGTAGGAATTTGATTTGGAATTCATCAAATCCAAGTCAAAGAAGTCTTTGGTGTTTTTTGAGCTTATCCGTGACCTTCCCTCGAGTAGCACCGAGTCTACTACAGAACCATCAATTTTGGACAAGTCTTTATTTCTGATTGAGTGATCGACCTCGTGATATGGTGATTTCATCATCTATCTCCAAACCCAAAATTTTCGTCCCAACACCTCTCGCTCGCAATAACGACGTATTCGATACCAAGCTAAAGATTATCCGATCATCAATGATACACTTTATCGTTGTGGTGTCAATACGATTTTACGTAGGTGCCTCACTCATGAGGAGGCCGAGAAAGTTTTAAATGATTGCCATGCCGGTGCATGTGGTGGACATTTGTATAGTTATGCTACCACGCGAAGATTCTCCGCGTTGGTTACTTTTGGCCTACCATATTTCGTGATCGCATTATTGCGGTTATAAGTTGTCATGCTTGCGTATATTTGATCATAAAACCCGCTTGCCACCAACACCAATGCATCCTCTCATCGATGTTAGACAAATTTCAAAATGGGGCATTGACTTCATGACATGTAACCCTCGCTTGGGTAGGGGGCATGGGTGTATTATTGTCGTCGTCGACTATTTTACCAAGTGGGACGAGGTGATGCCCACATTCAACAACACGGGACATATAGTTGCATTGTCATTTTTTAACCATGTGGTTACATGGTTTGGTGTGCCGTAGCCATAGCCACGGATCATGGAAAACATATTCTCAATCGTACAATGGATGAGTTTACTGCCAAGTTAGACTCAGTCACGTGATATTTCTACCCCCTTATTATCCGAAAGCTAATGGACAAGTTGAATCTATCAATAAGATTCTTAAGTGTATGCTTCAACGCATGATTGGGATTCATAAACGAAACTAGCATTTGATCCCGTACTCGGCTTTGTGGGCATATCGAACCTCGATGAGAAATGAAACCGGATTTATTCCCTTTCGCTGGTTTACGATCGTGAAGTCACTCTTACCGATCCAATGCGAAATACCATCATTGAAACTCGCGATTAACACTCGTTACTTGACACTTCGATGAAGAGACATGTCTTTTATATCTCATCCATCTAGATGAAACGCGTCGTGAAGCCGCATTGGCCAACAAAGTGCATAAGAGATGAATCAAGGCACAATATGACCACAATTTCAAGCCTCACACCTTCTCGGAAGGCAACTCGGTCTTGCTTTATGATTAGGAAGTTGATAAGATAGGAACAAGGAAATTTGATCCATTATGGCATGAACCCTACATTGTCAAGTGCATTCTAGCTAAGGGTGCCTACGAGTTGCTAGATTATGATGGGATTCCATTGGCACAACCAATAATGGGTTGTATCTTAAATGTTAGTATGATTTATTTTACGTAGTAAAGGCGTATTAAATGATTTTATTGCATGTGTGTATTGCGGATGTCGGAATATTTGGAACCATTTGTTGGATATGCCTATGGTGCTATTCATAGTACTTAGAATTTATCCTCTAAAACATGTGTCATCTTTGCTCTAAGTGGCGAGTTAGTGAGTTTCAAAGGGATTTGTATTAGCCGATCGACCAATAATATCGCTAAGTGTAACGGGTTGATCAAACTCCTCTCTAATTCCATTTCACTTGGCATTCACCGCATCATCATTAGGTTGGACTCACAACTTGTTGTACTACGAGCTTACTAGAATTTATATTGTCACGAAACCCAACAATTCATCGCATGTTCCTTAGAGTTCATCTTTTGGAAATACATTTTGATTACATCCAACATCAACACATTTTTAGAAACTTTAACACTTTTGTTGATTCTTTGGTGAATTATGTGTTAAATAGACATTTGCAACATATGTAAAGATATATTTTCAATTCACATCATACAATTGAATAAGGATTGCACATAATCATAGAAAAAACATTGAAAGTAAAATAGATTTTTTATATCGATTTTTTTACAAAAATTGTGCCCAAGACACGTTGGTCATCCGACCTCAAAATGTATACAGACATAGCATAATCTAAGTACACCTAGTGATGCTCATGATAGCAGAGTCACCGCTTGGGCTATCATGCGCAATAGCAAACCAATTGTATGGTACTACAACCCCATAGGTAACTCCTTGATCCATACATCCAAGTATCCCAAGAGTCAATCCTTCCACATGCTGCTACAACTCGGTAAGAGTCTCGGCTAAATCCAAATCCTAAAGGACTACTCTCCCAACAATCCTCTTCGTTGGTTCTCCAACTCTATTGTGCACAAACCACATCGGTCGAATGATACCTACATCCGCATACATAAAACATTTTTAGTTTAGTCTTGGAAACATAAAAAAACACAAAAATATGTAAAAAACCCCAAAAAATAAAAAAAACATGGTCAACATTTTACCTATAGCACCCCATTGAGTGCCGAATGGTAAAATAAAATATCGATCTTCACGTAAATCCATCCCCGCATATGGATGCTCCTCTATGTAGATATTCGCATCTGAGAGAAAGCCGAAGAATGCAAAGGTGGAAAATGAGATAGATGATCGACCATCATGTCTATCCATCAGCTCGACCCACCGCTACATCCATAGATTTTTAGGACCAGCTAATCCCGAGTGTCACATGTTGTGGCCGCATCAATGGAACTCGCTACAAAACGGAAGTGATCAAGATCGACCCATAGGCTGAATTTTTTTGTCTTTCCACTTTTTACTTTGGTTAGTGGTTCTTTCATCCGAATGAGTACGTGCTTTCAGCCCGCTGAACATGGTTGGCCTAAGAAACTCAAGCGCATACCGCATGTGTGATCTATTCATGACATGTAGTATCATCGCCGCCAACTAGCTTTGCGATGCTGAATAGGAGCGTTCGCAAAGGCATATTATTTAGTCAATTTAATGTCTTAAATTTGTATCATAAATTATCGACGAGAGGTTAGTAATTTAATGAAGTGTGGTGCACTATATATGCTTAGGTAACCTTTTTCTCTTATTTCGTTGTGTATGTTTTATATTGTTTTGGAGGTTTTTGTATCTTATGCCTAAATTTTTAAGAATTGAAAATGGTTTAAGAAATGAAATCTATGCTTCTAGATGAAATCTTTAAATGATAATGAACAACCAAATCTAAATGAATTTTAATGATGAAAACTAATTCTTAAATAAGGAAGAAAAGGAAATGTCTTTTTTTAATTCTAAGAAAAAGAAATTGATTTACAAAAACATTTTAATGGAATATGAAATATAAAAGAAGGAAGAAAAATAAAAATGTTCATTAACTAATCTAAATTTCATAAAAATAAATCAAACTTTGAATGATGTTAGGCTTATCTAGGCCAACAAAACATATATGAAAAATATCTAACTAGTTTAAAACATAGCACTATTTTAAATATAATTGCATTCAAGTGAAAAATATGAAATCACTTTCTATCTTATCCATTGAAAGCTTTAGTTCTATGAAAACAGAGACATTTGATCTATTTTAAAACACAATTCTAATCTAACTTTGTCCTAGCTTTAAATCTAAGAAAGTTTGAAAGATAAACTTAATTTAATTATGTTCCATGGATTGAAAGCATAAATTCTATCGCTAAGAACTTAATGACAGCTTTTGATTGAAATCAAAATCAAATACAAAGCATGTTTAAAGAAAAATAAGACCGATGTATGACCGAATGCCCAAATCTGATCTAATTGGAAAATGACAAGTCCACTTTTTTGAGATGACTTAGTGAGCACAAGATTACACAATCGAAATAGAAACTAATTTCGAAACGATTTATGAAACTAATCTATAAAATAGTAAGAAAAATTAAACTATGAATTGACATAATCTAAATATAAAAACAATGTGAATTTAACTATTAATTGACAAGAGAAAAAAACTACAAATCAACTACGAAATTAAATGACAAAAATCAAACTACAAAACAATTAAGAAAAAACCTCCTTTCAGTGCGAGCCCTCTACAACATGAATGAGTCGAAAATCTACTTAGAATATGCATGCATCAAAAGATCTAGATCTAGTCTTCTTATTAGCGAAACAAAGTTGAAAGCATACACCGAATTGTCACAAAAAATTAGGACTATTTCGTCTGACTGGTATTTACATGTAGTTTTGAATTTAACTATTTGAGGCATTTCCACCTATAGATATCACAAAACTGAAATTAGAAATCTAGATAGAAGAAAATTATTCATAGCTATCTCTCGATTTGCTACGTCGAGCAAATCGAGAGTATTTCGTCCGCGTGATCATGTTCTTCGACCAAATCTTGGCTCAGTGATCGTGGGCATGATTCCTCCTTTGAATTCGAACAGGTGGATGGGATATGATTCATGTGTGGATCATTCCATAAATACCCATATGATCCGCTTCCTCATTTTCTTCTCAAACCTGTCAAACCATAACGATGGGCTGCAGTAAAACAAAGGTAAGCTGCAAAATTTGCACACGATTCTCATAGCTAGTTACGTAAATTCATCTAAATAATAAGAAACATCATAATATAAAATAGAGATCATGTAAATGCCTCTCTAATGTGGAATATGTCAATTATCATTGATTGAAGTCATGAGTTTGTAAAAAGGGAGGAAGAAATGACGAAAAAGGGTTTCAAAACAAGAACAATTTTGAGGTTCAACATACCCCACTAAGAGGCCATTGCATGTCATCATGCAATTTCCAAAATTGTGAGCCTTCACCTTATACCGCATTTTTTTTATACATTTCTCCAAGTACATCCAACTTCCTCTTCTTTCCTTTTCTTGAAGTGATTTGCATTCTTGGTTTCTTCTTGAAGAGTTTGTACTTTAGGTTGATGACTTTCCCTGTTTCAAAGATTTATTCTTTTTTCTTTAGTTTCTTGTTCTTTTTTATACCACATCCCCAAATGTAAGATAGTGTTGCAATTGATGACCTTCTCCAAGTGATTATTTTTCCTTCAAGGTTTCATTTTCTTGTTTTAATGTGCATGTTCAAGATCTCCAACTCATAAATTTATTGCTTCGGGGTGTTCACTAGAGGTTCTTATGGACTCGTGTTGTAGCATAATTTGAGTCGTGATAAAGGCCAAGAGAGGTTCCGAGTAATTCCGTGTTGTTGAGAAACAATTATTAAAATTCAAAAAGAACTGCAACATGTTCAAGAATATAACCACAAACTCAATAAGAATTCATCATCATATGTTGTAGGGAATAATTATCGATAAGGGAGCTCGTAACAAGCACGACATCCTCTCTAAGATTTTTGATGCATCCATTCGAGGAGACTAGTCCATTGGGTTTAACGATGAAGAAAACACCCTATTCATGGAATTTATTCAAATGAATCTTTTGAAGGGAACTCAACAACTTCGTTAGCTATAAATAATTCTAGCCCGGAGGTGGTGAGAAATAAGGAATCAAAGTATGCACCAAGAATGGCTAGTGTGCCGATAAGTACAAAGCCTCAAATTTCCCCAACCATGGTTTTGAGAATTGCTATTTGGGAGCGTATTTTTAAAAATATGAAGAAGACTTGAGAGATATCATGAGAGACTTTTTACAATGTGAACATCGCAGTTAAACTTGCTAAGAAAGGAGGGAATCATGAGTGGGGGATTGCTCGTATTTTTTATTCTAGTGGTGAAGCATTTCAAGATAAAAAGAAGATAGATGTTATAGGTGCAACACATGAGCAACAATCTCAGGGCGATTTATGGAGTCCGATCTCTCGACGTATAGTCATCTTCCACCATTTCTTGAGTCTCCGGACAAGTAAGAGCTATGAGTAATCGTACGATATGATTTGTGGGAGATCATATTTTCACATGCATTTAAAAATTTAAAAGAGTCGAGCGAGTATGTTGATGTGAACGAGAAGTTGAAGTTCAAAAAACGTAGACATTCCCGAAACACTGCATCTCTGCTCACCTGCGTAAAAAACAATGAACAATTTTAAATCTACGACATGGGTTTTTTTGCGCAGTGACCCCAATTGACTTTAACGTGGGAATTGTCCAAAAATTTCAATCCATTTAAGAGATTTCACCAATTCTTCAAAGGCCAATTTTTCCGTAAATGTCACGAAAATTTGGGTTTAATTCATTTAAATTCGATTTCCGTATGATTATCAAGTTTCTTCATCAGTTTTTCTTCTTGTCACAGGATGTTGAATTGATTTTTCGTGGAGAATATTATACTCAGACTGAAGGGGCTTTATCCTTTTGAACGAGAAAACAACAAAGAAAGCCTTTCAAAATCCTGAATTTTAGACAGAAACATCAAAATTAATATCTGGATTTTGTGTCATCGTACTCAAGGAAGATGACGGAGATGTGGAAAATTACGGTGCATCAAATGTGTCTTCCCTAAGAATGCAGAGACATAGCTGGAAAATCATTGCATCAAGGGTTTGTGGAAGCACAAAAGGAAGGAAAATTATCACAACGGGTGGTCTCACAAAGCAGTTTTTCTTAAACTGCTTATCAAAAAATCAACAACTGATATTCATTACGGCACCACCCTTATCATTTACATAAAATGCTAGAGGTGATCCCGTAGGTGGTTTTGGGTTTTGAGAAACCTCTAATTTTTATATCATAAATTAAATACAAATTACGGGACCCAAATTTATGTATTATCCACCTCAGCATTAGTACCATATGAAAAATGTAAAACTTTTAACACTTTTTGTTTAATTTCTCTTATTAATTAAAAGAGAAAGACACCCATGAGTATTTTTAACAATATTTGTAAAGGGTTGGGGTTCACAAAATCTAGTTTATTTCGAATAGAGATATAATTTTGTAATCGTTAGAGTTTTAAAAAAATCATTATTCAACCGATTTTGTTTTAATAGTTAATTATTTAGGTTGAGAAGGGAGAATAAAAGGGGAGAAAATTACATTATGGCTCCGGGTTTGGACCCGGTAACAACTGCACTCTTGTACCGAATTTTCTCTCAAAATTAATGAAAGAAGATCAAGTTTCTGGCACCTGTTGATGTTGATGCGTTTTTCCAGTTTCATTATGTGTTTATTCTTCTGTGAATGAAGTGAAGTAATTTAGCTGTGAGTCCCTTTTTATAGTTTGTAAGTAAGATTTAAATGTCTTTAATGTGCGCTTCTTCACTCCAACAATTTCTCTCTATAAAGTTCTTTCTGAGATTTATAGTGATAGATTCTGTTAAAAAACATACCGTTTTAAGTTTCCATTCCATTTTCTTCCTTCCATTTCAAGTAATATCAACAGATTATGGCATTGTGACATCTTTCGTTATATCAGATCATTGAGGGTTATAAATATTAATTTCCGAAGGTACTTAACGAAGACTATTTGATATCTTAATATTGTGACATACATTTATAAATGTCTCGAGCATGGATTCCTTACCACAGCCAAGGGATTGTTTCTTGAGGTACAACTTGTTTTGGTGTCGTTGTCGGGGAATGAAGAAGCGAAGTTCATTTCCCTGGGTTTTCTTCTATTTCCTCTGGTTGTTCAGTGAGGAGGAAATATTCAGCTGTGTTTATTTATTTTCAAAATTATGGCTTTCAAAAATCCTCGCACGAGGTCATATCCCTTGCAGCAGAAAGTCCCTAATCTGTCAGCTCCGGAAACATTGGTTTCTTAAGAGGCTCAGAAACCAAAAACCCCTTCGACTCCTGATCCTGCATTTTATGTTCTTGGTAGCAGGTCTTATAATCCCTTATTCTTGATGGTGAACAAGATTTGTATATAACGTTTGGTTGTTATTTATTCACATGACGACTCCACTGATGAAGGTTTCATTAGATGAATAATTTTGCTGGCAAGAAAATGAGAAAGCATCGTGGAAAAAACATGTATCAGAGGTTTAGTTTTTTAAATGAGGTTCTATTTTTTACTATCAGTTTAGTGGTCTATTTTCCCTTATATATCAAGAAGATTTTTTCCTGCTTTATTTTCTCAAAAGATTATAATGCCCAAAATGTACATTCTTTATTGGAAAAAGATGAATTTTCTTTTGCTTGTATTATAGATCTTGACACAACTTTATCTCCTAAATATGAGAGGAGAGATGATTGTTGTATTACAATTCTGAAAGATAATCAGTCACAGTCTGGGCATAAAGGTGATGATTCATCATATTTGGATGATAATATTTTTCCTCACAAGTAATTGACTAATTTTCAGCTCAAAAACAAAGGAATATTTAAACCCCTGAAGATGCCCACCATTCTCCATCAGTATCCTTCAAAATGATTCAAATCCTTGCCAAGTTTCTCTGGAGAGGAGGAGGATATTTCAGCTGAACTACATATCTTGGAATTTGAGTACTTTCTGGACAAATTTCAAATTATTTATGAAGATGTGGCTTTAAGGATGTTTTGTCATTCATTAAGGCAAGATGCTCAGCAATGGTTCCAGTGTTTGGAAGCAAGTTCAATTAGTTCATGGCAAGGTTTTCAAGATATATTTTTTAGATATTGGGGCAAGCGTAAGTCATATGAAAAACACCTTTTGGAATTATATTCTATCCAGAGGTAGAGCAATGAATTGATTGCTCAGTTTAATAGGAGGTTTCAAAAAATTCATTTCAGCATGCCAAAAGAAATTCAACCTCCTGAAGCAGCAACTATAGTTTACTATTTTATGACTCTTTCTATTGTCTTGGCTTTTTAATCTCAAGGAGAGAAAGCCTTGCAATCTGAAGCTGATGTTTCTTTATGCACAGGAAATCGAAGATAATGTGTGGGCTTGTAGAAAATTTTCTTGTCACGTTGAAAGAACAAGTTTTGTTGAAGACAAGTGGGCTTGTCAAGAAAACATTGGAATTGATTTTCAAGATAATGCAAATTCAGAGATGAACAAGGATTTTCAAAAGGTATCAAAGGATTATTGTATTGCCGAAAAAAAAGAATCTAAGCATTCTCAATATTATGGTCAAAACTTCGTTGCAACAACTGAACTACACGATGAAATCCTAGAAGATAATTACAATTTTCATAATTTTAATGATTTTGTGAATAGAGGGGAAACTAGTGGAGCTTCTCAGCTATGTTTGCAAGAGGAGGAAGATTTTTGTCAAGAATTGGCATTATACGAAGAACGTCAACATTATAGGGAACAAACCTTGGATTTCTCTTTTCAGCCTAAATGCCTGCCTACAGAAAATGGCAATCAAGTTCCTCGCACAGAATTCCAAACTGAGGAGTCAAACAATGAAGGAAGATGCCATGTTCAAAGAATTCTACATCAACAGAATGTTCAAGAAAATGAGGCAGCTGAAATTTTGTCTCATCAGTTCTATGATCCAGTGGCTGAGTATATGACAAATTTCTTTGATCAACAACAAGCTTTTATGCAAGGGTATGTACAAAGATTTGTATATGGAAAATTTTCATGGTATATTCCTATTTTCATTTTTAAATTTCAGCAATATTAAGGTATTAATTCTAACATACAGATGTTAGGTTGGTGCCATTGGAAGGCTGAATTCACCTGATTAAGCTCAACCATATATATATATATATATATAGGAGTTGTAGATATAAAAGCTCAGAAGTTGAGCATTTTCAATTTCAGTATTGCTAGTTCGGTATTTTCAGTTTAAGAATAAAGGAAGAAGTCCAAAGTGTAGCAGGTTTCGGGAGGATTCCATACTGGATCAACTCCAATTTGGGATTGACTCCATGCCCAATAACGACTACGGATATGCAAGTTCTCTTTGACTCCATGCCAAATAAAAACTACTGGTCAACAAGTTCTCAACACTTTATCACCAAAGCGCTGTCCCCAATTGGAGCCAGATGTTGTAGCATAATTTGACTGTGCTAAAGGCCAAGAGAGGTTCTGAGTAATTCTAGGTTGTTGAGAAACAATTCCTTAAAATTCAAAAAGAGCTGCAACATGTTCAAGAATATAACCACAAACTCAATGAGAATTCATCATCATATGTTGTAGGGCATAATTCTTAGATAAGGGAGCTCTGTAACAAGCACAACATCCTCTCCAAGATTTTTGCTGCATCCATTCGAGGAGATTGGTCCATTGGGTTTAATGATGAAGAAAAAACCTTATTCATGGAATTTATTCAAATGAATATTTCTGAATGGAACTCAACAACTTCGTTAGCTATAAATAATTCTAACCTGGAGGTGGTGAGAAATAAGGAATCAAAGTATGCACCAAGAATGGCTATTGCTGATAAGTACAAAGCCTCAAATTTCCCCAACCTTGGTTTTGAGAATTGGTTCTTGGGAACATACTTTAAAATATGAAGAAGACTTGAGAGATATCATGAGAGACTTTTACAATGTGAACATCAGTTAAACTTGCTAAGGAAGGAGGGAATCATGAGTGGGGATTGATCGTATTTTTTATTCTAGTGGTGAAGCATTTCAAGATCAAAATGAAGATAGATGTTATAGGTGCAACACATGAGAAACAATCTCAGTTATTTATGGAGTCCGATCTCTTTACAAATAGTCATCTTCCACCATTTCTTGAGTCTCCCAGACAGAAGAGCTATGAGTAATCAAATATGATCTGTGGGAGATCATATTTTCACATGCATTTAAAATTTAAAAGAGTTGAGCGAGTATGTTGATGTGAATGAGAAGTTGAAGTTAAGAAAACACAGACATTCCCAGCGCTAGAATCTCGGGCTCAATTGCAGGCAAACAATGAACAATTTTAGAAATTCGCGACATGGGGTTTTTGCAGAGTGACCCCAATTGACTTTATCGTGGGAATTGTCCAAAAATTCCAATCCGTTTAAGATATTTCACCAATTCTTCAAAGGTCATTTTTTCTAGAAATGTCCTGAAAAATTGGGTTTAATTCATTTAAATTTGATTTGCATGATTATCAAGTTTCTTCATCAGTTTTCTCTTATCACAGGATGTTGAATTGATTTTTCAAGGAGAATATTATGCTCAGATTGAAGGGCCTTTATTCCTTTGAACGGGAAAACAACAAAGGAATCCTTTCAAAATCCTGAATTTCAAACAAAAACATCAAAATTAATATCTGGATGTTGTGTCATTGCACTCAAGGAAGATGTCTGAGGTGTGGAAAATTGCAGTGCATCAAATGTGATTTCCCTAAGAATGAAAAGACATAGCTGGAAAATCATTGCATCAAGGGTTTGCGGAAGCAAAAAAAGGAAGGAAAATTATCACAAGAGGTGGTCCCGCAAAGCAATTTTTCTCAAACTCCTCATCAAAAAATCAACGACTGATATTCATTACGGCACCACCCTTATCATTTACATAAATTGTCAGAGGTGGTCCTGTAGGTGGTTTTGGGTTTTGAGAAACCACTAATTTTTATATCATAAATTAAATACAAAGTACGGGACTGAAATTTATGTATTATCCACCTCAGCATTAGTACCATATGAAAAATGTAAAACTTTGAAGACTTTTTGTTTAATTTCTCTTATTAATTAAAAGAGAAAGGCACCCGTGAGTATTTTTAACCATATTTGTAAAGGGTTGGGTTTCACAAAATCTAGTTTATTTCAAATAGAGAAATAATTTTGTAACTGTTAGAATATTAGAAACTTAGTTATTCAACTGATTTTTTTTTAACAGTTAATTAGTTAGGGTGAGAAGGGAGAATAAAAGGGGAGAAAAATCTCATTAGTGGCTCCAAGTTTTGGACCTTTGGAGAGCTGCAATTTTGTACTAAATTTTCTGAAAATTAATGAAAGAAGATCAAGTTTCTGGCATCTGTTGATGTTGATGCGTTTTTCCAGTTTCATTATGTGTTTATTCTTCTGTGAATGAATTGAAGTAATGTAGCTGCGGGTTCCTTTTTACAATTTGTAAGTAAGTGTTAAATGTTCTTAATGTGCGCTCTTTCACTCCAACTATTTTCTCTCTATAAAGTTCTTTCCGAGATTTATAGTGATAGATTCTGTTATACAACATATCATTTTAAGTTTCCATTCCATTTTCTTCCTTCCATTTCAAGAAATATCAGTAGATTATGGCATTGTGAAATCTTTCATTATATCAGATCATTGAGGGCTATAAATATTAATTTCCGAAGGTACTTAACGAAGACTATCTGATATCTTAATATTGTGACATACATTTATAAATGTCTCGAGCACTAATTCCTTACCACAACCAAGGGATTGTTTCTTGAGGTACAACAGACTGATAGGTTGCTATTTCACACTTGGATTTTCTTATGCATGTATTTTCTCCAATGACTCAATATAGTCATATATCTCTTGCTGTGTTGGGTCAATTTATGGGGATTTTCTGCTTGGACTGTGTACAGGACTATGTATAGGAGAGTGTATAAGACTGTGTGCAAGAGTGACAGTAATGGGCGATGGCACTTGGGGTTATTCATCTAAATTAACAAAACCCGCTTCTTGTGATGGTGTCTTGGTCAAGGGCTTACAAATTCTAGAGCTTCTCCTTGGCTGTGGAGGGTTTAAAATTTTTGAACTTGTAACTTTTCCCTTTTTCTCTACATTGCCTCTCTTTTTTACTCCACTCTATTTCTTAATTTTCATTAACTCTACAATGGTGATTTCTTCTTCTTGTTGTTGTGGTTGAGGTGAGGATTTGTACTCGATGCATGTATCAACCTTTCTCCTCCTACTTCTTCTGGTTTTGACATCCTTGCGCTGTTCTGGTGCTTCATCTTGAAAGTGATTTCTGATTAGGAAACTTTCCCACGAGTCTCCTACACTCTTTAGATGGAATTCAATGAGTATTTTTATCAGTCCATGATGATGCATGATATTGTCTATGAATTGGACTCTATGAATTGGACTCTTTTTGGCACATTTGCTGACATCTTCTTTAGATTGTTCAGTAGGAAGTATGGGAGGTTTATTTCTCCATCCTCCAAGAAATTCATTAACAGTCGGGCATGGTAAACAAACATACAGCCAAATATAGCCTCCCAAGTAACAAACTTTTGTAAAATTATAAAGCATATTTCTCCATTTTTTTTGAGTGCTGAACTGGGAATTCCTTTCTTGTAAACAGGAGTTTCCATACCTGGATTCTTCAAAAAAACTTTCCATTCTTCGTTGTGAATTTCCTTGTTCTTGAACCATATCTCACTAGTTTTCGGAAGGTCTATAGCTTCAACTATAAAGGCTTCTGTCACTGAGATTTTTATGTCTCCAATTTCGACCTCTGTCTCGTCGAAATATCTTGCAATAGACTTGGTGACCTCCTTATGGAACCCATCGAACTTCTCTATAAACCAAAGCCATTACAACTTTTGCAGTGTTTCTTTTACCTGAGGATAACCCTCCATGAATTTCGCTCCCACAAGTTTGGTTCTCACTATTAGAACCATATCTTTGTCGTGAGGAGTTTCTCGTTCAGA
This sequence comes from Pinus albicaulis, assembly GCA_034641835.2. NCBI lineage: Eukaryota > Viridiplantae > Streptophyta > Pinopsida > Pinales > Pinaceae > Pinus > Pinus albicaulis. The sequence continues at coordinate 98,691,536 of CM076569.1, forward strand.
ACTATTCTTCTTTGATCAATTTGATTGGGGGTTTGGTTCCGAGTTAAGGGTATCAAGAGTTTGTAGAGAAGTATAGGTAAAATAGATATTCAGCAAGGGTTTAGGAACGTGGATGAGTGGGTTATGGAAATGAGATATGACCATTAATCATTAATGGATGAAATCGATTTGGCTTATTATGAGATAGTATACTGATACTGTGATTGGATAATGGAATTTTGATGTTAATCTGAATACAATCAATTCTAATGATGACATATTGAGGTGGTAGCATATAATCATCTAAATTATATACAATAATGTTTTTGGTCTTATTATTTAAACAAATTTTTTTAACATACCTTGGAACTAACCTTTGTTGCTCTTATCTTTGTGTTGATTCTTTAGGTGTCTTTTCAGCATGATCTTCAATGTAGTCTTCAATTTCTTCTGTTCAGTGTGTTCTGCTTCAGTATGCTGTAAAAATGTAAAAAAACTGCAGAATGTGATGACAGCTGCAGATTATCCTAAGAGCTGTAGAATTGTAGAAATTATGTAGCTACTTCTTTTATTGCTTTATAAAAAGAAATGGAACAAATAATTTGGGATTTTTAGAATGGAAGAAAATATAAGATGTTAGAACTCTGATTTTCATCTTGTATTTTCTGTGTAAGGGTGTCGATCGTTGATTAGTTTCCATACTTATACAATTATTATTATTATTATTGAATATATATATATATATATATATATATATATATATATATATGAAAATTAAAAAAGAAGACTAAGTTGGGGAAGAAGAAGGATTATTCTTCACCAACTTCATATCAGTATTGTCTTGAATTTTTTTGATAAATTCCTCGTTTGTAATTGGCTTATGATATAATTCTAATCGATGTACATTCACAAGAAGAGGTACCTTTTATTCATCAATTTTCCTTATCCTAATTGCTCCATTGTCAAAGAATTTTTCAATCTCATAAGGTCCAAGCCAATGAGTCTGAAATTTTCCTTGGAAGTCTTTGAACTTTGAATCGAACAAAAGTTCCCAATCTCCTGCTTGGAATTTTCTATCTTTTATGAACTTATCATGCCATCTGGACCTTTGTTGCTGGATTAGGTTGGTTCTTTGAACTACATCTTGCCTGATCTCATCAATATCATTAAGTTGCTCCATTCTGTGCTTTTGGGCTTCTTGATCCGGATTTATGCAAGAATGCAACAGAATACAGAAATAACCGTAAACATAGAAATACAACAGAAATAAGGCTTCATTTAATTAATATCAAATCACAGAAATATGCTTACAAACATGATGGAAATAAAATAGTGAGGGTGCTGGTAGCGAATCTCTAAGAAGAGATGTGGTGGCTACAGACGTCTAAATTGTGTTACAATGAGGCTTGAGGGCCTATTTATTATGGAGAAACAATGGAGAATTCTAAACATCCAAAAACCTAACCCTGGGAGATGAAGCGCCAAAACTATGGGCCCTGTTTTGGTAAATTGGTGTTTCAACTTCCCAAGGATGTAAATTTGGCATACTATCTCCGTTTGGGGCTTCAAAATGGCTCCAGAAGTTTAGGACGCAAAAAAATGCTAAAAATAGTAAGTTGTGAAAAAAACTGAAAGAGACAATGGTGGGGCCCCAAGGGGAATAGGCGGGTGGCCACCAATATCCACCTGGATCATTCCTCCCCCCTTAGGAAGCAATGGTCCCCATTGCATTGAGTTCCTCCATGAGATGAGGAAACTTCTGTTGAACTTGGTCCCTGGTGAACCACTTTCCTTGGTGCAGGAGTTGGCCAGCTTTGACAACCCGATACAATTGGATCTTTTGTTGGTGAGTTTTCTTGATTTGCATGTCCATGATACAGTTTGTGGTGGCCTGTTCCATGTAGTTTGGGTTTAACTCTTTTGGTGTGATTTCTTTTGCAATGTCAGAGGTGTCCAATAGAGGTGGGAAGTAGGGACGAAGGTGGTCTACATTGAATACTGGGTGCAGACCAAGGAATGGTGGGATACTGAGCTCAAAGCCATTGTTCCCTACAGCCTTGGTGATGGTGTACAACCCATATCGGAGTGGAAAAATCTTGCGGTGGGGTCCAGTGAGGCGCTCCTTCTGCAAATGTAGCCACACTTTTTCACCCACCTAGAAGTTGTGTGGCACCCGATGTTGATCATGTCGTTGCTTGTACTTAGCATTGGCTCTGTCCAATATGTCATGAACCTATTGGTAGATGTGATGAATGTGCTCGATGAAGTTGTTTGCTTTTTCAGCTTTAGACTGGACATGAGCCGAATCAGCCTGAGTAGCTGCAAATGACATGGCTACATCAATGGGACATAGTGGCTGGAATCCCAAGCCCACCTGAAAGGGGCTGTGGCTAGTTGTGCTGTTGAGAGCCCAGTTATAACTGTGTTTTACATAGGGGAGGCTCTCATCCCATGTGTGTGGATGCTTTGAATTGTACATACGTAGTGTGTACAATCATCCTCGCGTTGACGACTGTCCGGCCATCGCCTTGTGGATGGAAAGATGTGGACTTGGTGAGCTTGGTGTCCAACATCGACTCGAGGGCCGGACCAAATGTGTCGAGGAACCCGTTGTCCAACTGATATGATAACCGTGGGATCCTAAAGTGCACCCACACTCATTCAAAGAAGAGTTTAGCAAAGGATTTTTGCTGTGATATTCTTCTTGGCAGCCGCCATAATGGCCATCTTTGAGAATCTCATGGATGACCATGAAAACAAAGCGTTTCCATGCTTAGTAGAAGGAAGGCCTCGACATATAATCGCAGTATATAGGCCTTGCTTCTTGATGGTCGGTTTGGCAATGGCACAAGCAGTGCAGGATCTGATGTGCTTCTCGACATCCTTTTGAAGGTTCGGCCAATAGAAATACTTCTGCAGGATTGCTACTGTTTTCTCGACCCCGAAATGCCCAGCGACTCGACTGTAGTGTGCTTCCCATATCATCTTGGCATGTTCGCTTGAAGGAACACAAAGGTGTCCCATGTGACATAAAAGTGCATCTTGGAGGTGAAAATTTGGAACTTGCGTACCCCCCAAGAGTGCCTTGTAAGTTTGGCCGAATTCTGGGTCACTCTCATAGAGAAGCGGCCAATCAGAAGTCTCGTGCCCACAAGAGTTGAGCAAAGTGGTGAGCGCCACGATCGGTGGTCGGCTAAGGCAGTCTGCAACATGATTGGTGCTACCCTTCTTATACTTTATGTTCAAATGAAACTGTTGCAGATATGTAGACCACTTCTGATGGCGATCATTCTGCAACTTCCCTTGTGTCTGTATGAACTGCAGGGGCCTGTGGTCTGTGTGGATGATTGTTTCCTTCCCCAAAATGTAATGCTTCCATTATCGACAAGCTTGCATAATGGAGTACATTTCTTTGTCATATGTGGGGTACTTGCGAACTGTGTCAGACAATGTCTCACTGTGAAATGCCACTGGATGTCCCTGTTGAGTAAGAACCGCCCCAATAGCATAGTCAGAGGCATCTGTCTCGATCTCAAATGGCTGTTGCAAGTCTGGTAAAGTGAGCACTGGGGCAGAACAGAGGCGGTTTTTTAGTTCTGTGAACGCCTTCTGTTGAGGTTCCGACCAAAAAAATTTTGCTCTCACTCCTCCCTTGGTGACTTGACTCAAGGGCCAAGTGATATGAGAGAATCCCAACACGAACCTCCGATAGAAATTAGCAAGACCCAGAAAGCTGCGAAGCTCTGTTATAGTGGTTGGGGCTGGCCAATCTCGAATGACTTGGATCTTGGCCGGATCCACATGCACCCCCCTTTCATCAATAATGTATCCCAGATATTGAACCTGGGTCATGCCAAAAGTGCACTTCTCCAAATTGGCACACAACTTGTGTTGCCGTAGTGTTTGGAGGACTTGTCGGATGTGGTGGAGGTGCTCTTACCAAGTTTGGTTGAAGATCAGAATGTCATCCAAGTACACCACTACAAATGAGTTGATGAATGGACCTAAGATGTCATCCATCAACCTCATGAAGGTTGTGGGAGAATTTGTCAGTCCAAAAGGCATGGTGATCCATTCGAAAAGGCCGTCCTTGGCTTTGAAGGCAGTCTTCCACACATCAGAGGGTTCGATTGGTACCTGGTGATACCTAGACTTCAAGTCGATCTTGTTGAAATATTTTTCCCCTTTGAGTTGATCCATAAGGTCATCAATTCATGGGATCGGGTACCTATTCCATACAGTGATATTGTTCAGTGCTCGATAATCAATACAGAGTCTCCAAGTCCCATCCTTCTTCTGTACCAACGCGATCGAGCTCCCACAAGGCGATGAACTTGGCCAGATGTGACCTTTCTGCAGCAACTCCTGAATCTGCCTCTTCATTTCATCATTCTCCGGAACAGAGCGCCTATAGATCGGTCCATTGGGTAGCAGCGCACCTGGGGTCAGGTCAATGGGGTGCTTGACCTGACAATGTAGAGGCACCTCTGTGGGTGAGGTGAAGATGTCCCCGTACTCCTCCACAAACTTGTCCATTTTTTGTTGTCGTGCAGAGGAGCCATGTTTGGAGGTCATGGCCACATTATTCTTCTTGCCCTGGGGGTAGATCATCAGGAAAAAAAATTTCCTGGGTTGGGAAATGAGCTTACTGCATTGTTTTGCAGTAACCAAAGAGATAGTGAGAGGCAGTGGTACCTCTGGTATCCTGTACAATTTATTTCCCAAAGTAACAATAACAGCGTGAGGCTGGGACTCATACACAGCATGTCGCTTCCACAAGTATGGCTGGCCTAATAATACATCAGAAACATCAATAGGAGCAATGTCACACAATACCTCATCTGTGAAGGGCTTGATGCTATAGGGAAGGCGACACTGCTGGCTGACGCGGAGATCCCATCCTTGGTGAAGCCACCCGATGGTGTATGGTTGTGGGTGCACTGTGGTCGGAAAACCCAATCACTTCACGACATCTGCTGAAATGAGGTTCTTTTGGCTCCCATTGTCGACAATGAACTGTAGCGGGGAACCCTTTACCCACATCTGGGAGTGGAAGAGAGGCTCTGCCTCCTCTAGATCTTCTGGTTCCTCCTTCTAGATCTTCATAGTGGCAACAATGGCGTTGGGCTCCACATCAATAATATTCTTCCCTTTGTCATTCACCTTGTCAGGTTCTGATTCAGAGTTGGAGCATGCATCTGATTCAGAATCCCTCATCTCGACCACCAGTGACTGCTTGGCTCGACACTCACTTGTGTTGTGAGTGGAGCTCTTATGGAACTCACACCACTTTCCCGTGTCCTTCTTTGGATTTGTGGTGTTTTTATTTGCTTGTGTCTTTGGAAAGATGTCTTGGGCCGCCATGCCTTGGATTTGTCCTCTGTTCTGCAGTTTGGGGGCACCTTTCCCTTGCTTTTGATTCGTAGATCCAAAGTCTCGCTTCTTCTGTTTGAATTTCTGCTCAATCTTGGCAGCATACCAGTATGTCGTACCAAGCGAGGAGATGTCGAGGAACTCCATTTCCTACTGAATGTATCTGTGTAGACTACCGCGATACTTTAGCACCAAATGTTTCTTTGAATCTTTGATACCCAACTTTGTGCGCAGGGTATGGAACAAATTCGTTAGCTCATGCACATCTTGATCCTTTTGTTGCTGCAGCGTGGTCCATTGTATGTACTTGTCCTCATAGCTCCCCACGGGATAGTATTGTTCCTTGATGGCATCTTGGAAATAATTCCAAGTGGGTACGGCTGAGAACAGAGAGGGTTCTGTCTCGTCCCTTTTCTCACAATAGGTTTCCCACCAGTCCTTGACATGGGGGGTAGCTTTGAGGAGTGAAAAAATAATCTTCTCCTGGCCAGAAAAGTCATGAATTGAGAAATATCCTTCTAATAGATTCAACCATCTATCTACGACATCTGCATCTATTTGACCCTCAAATATGGGAATTTCAAAGTTTACTTGTACCTTAAAGGGAGTCACGCCTCCAGAGTGGCTGTTGGATGCAAATGTGCCGCCGGTGGGAAGTTGTTGAAGGATCTGGGCAAAGTTATCCATCATCGCGTTCCTTTGTTTTTTGAGGGCCTCCTCGAGCAATATTTTAATAGGATCTCTTGCTCCCTCATCTTTATTTTTTTTGCCCATGGGTGTCTGTTGGGGTTTGCGAGGCTGATCTTGCAAAGGTTCCACCAGATCGAGCCCTAACTCCTTATACCCCGACCTCATTGGGGACATGCAAAGAAGGATCGAGAAAAAGCAGATTGCTCTGATACCACTGATCCGGATTTATGCAAGAATGCAACAGAATACAGAAATAACCATAAACATAGAAATAAAGAGGAAATAAGGCTTCATTTCATTAATATAAAATCACAGAAATATGCTTACAAACATGATGGAAATAAAATAGCTAGGGTGCTGGTAGCGAATCTCTGAGAAGAGATGTGGTGGCCACAGACCTCTGAATTGTGTTACAATGAGGCTCGAGGGCCTATTTATTATGGAGAAACAATGGAGAACTCTAAACGTCCAAAAACCTAACCTAGGAGATGAAGCGCCAAAACTATGGGCCCCGTTTGGGTAAATTGGTGTTTCAACTTCCCGGGGACGTAACTTCGGCAAACTATCTCCGTTTGGGGCTTCAAAACGGCTTTGGAAGTTCAGGACCCGAAAAACTGCTAAAAATAGTAAGTTGTGAAAAAACTGAAAGAGACAATGGTGGGGCCCCAAGTGGAATAGGCGGGTGGCCACCAATATCCACCTGGATCACTTCTGATAAATCAAGTCCCAATCTGATTGCTATCATGAAGGTTTTGATCTGAAATTATATAGGAAACATAACTTTCTTCACATAAAAAAGTTCATAGGGGGTATGTCCTGTTTTATTCCTCCATGTAGTTAGATAGGCCCATAAGGCTTTAGGAAGCCTATCTACCCAATCCCTCCTACTTAGATGTATAACCTTTGTGATGACTGCTTCGATCAATTTATTGGTGGACTTCGCTTGACCATTTTCTTGTGGATTATATGGAGTAGACTTTCTATGTTTGACCTTATATTCATCCACAATCTTCTGCACCACCTTAGATGTAAACTAAGATCCCTGATCAGTCACAATTTCCCTTGGGACACCAAAACAAGTGAAAATGTCCTCAAAGAGAAATGAGACTACAACATTTCATTAGAAAAAGAGACTGCTTTAGCCTCTATCGATTTAGTGACATAACCAAATCAAACTAGAATGTACCTCTTTTGTCTTGATGGTGGATTGATTGGTCCAACAAAATCCAGGGTCCATTTTTCAAATGGTTTGATGTGTACTTGAGGTTGCAAGGGCATTTCATCTATAGGAACAGGTTTTTCCATTCTTTGACAGTTGTCACACCTTTTGACATACTCCTTGGCATATTTAAATATGGATGGCCAATAATATCCTAAATGAAGGATTTTATAGGCAGTCCTCTTATCAGCAAAGTGTCCACCACAAAGTTCATCGTGGCATGCCTTCAAAATTTTAGGAATTTCATCTTCTCGAACACACCTTCTGATGATGAGATCTATACCTATTTTATACAATTCATCATTAACCCATGAGTATAATGCACTTGTTTGAGTTATTCTTCTTTTGTCTCTAGGAAACAAGTATGCTGGTAATTTTCCTATAGCTAAGTAGTTAGAAATATCTGCAAACCATGGAGATTTAGTAGATATTGCAAAGAGATATTCATCAGGAAATTATCCTCTACTCGAGTATCATTATTGTTGATTTGAATTCTACACAAGAAATCAACAACTGTGATTTTTTTCTAGGTCGATCTAGAATGGTGATGTTAAATTCTTGCAGGAGTAATAACCATATTGTGATTCTGCTATTAGTGATAGATTTATTCATTAAATACATAATTGTAGAATGGTCTATATGAATAAAATTTTCATAGCCAATGATGTAGTGTCTAAATTTGTTAATAGCACGAACAAAAACTACAAACTCTTTTTCAGTTATAGTGTAATTTAACTCAGCAGGAGTCAAATTTTTACTTGTGTAATAAATGGCATAGGGGATCAAATCTTTTTGTCTTAATACAACTCCCAGAGCTGTATCTGAAGCATCTGTTGAAATGTGAAAAGGGATTTTCCAATTTGGACCTCTTAAGATGGGTGCTTCAGATAATTTTTCTTTTAAAGTTTCAAATTCCAATTGACAATCAGGATTCCAACTAAATTCAAAATCTTCGGTAAGCAGTTTGAGGAGTGGAGATTCTATTTTGGTGAAGTTTTCTAAATATTCTATAGTACTCTGTAAATCCTAGAAAACTTCAAACATCTTTTTGACAACTTGGAATTGATAATTTGGAGATGAATTCAACTTTGGATGAGTCTACTTTAATTCCATCCCCTGAAATGTGATGTCCTAAAACAATTCCTTTAGTAAACATCATGAATAATATTTCATGACTTAATGAAAGATTTTCTTCTTTTCATATTTTAAGAACTTTTTCCAAGTTTTCAAGAGCCTCTTCAAAGGAATTTCCATAAACTGTAAAATCATCCATATATACTTCCACACAATCATGTATTAGATCAGAGAAAATTCCTAATACTTCCCTTTGGAATGTTTCAGGTGCATTGCACAATCCAAAAGGAAGTACTCGGTAAGCATAGGTTCCCCATGGACAGGTGAATGTGGTTTTGTCTTGATATTCAGGTGCTACTTGAATTTGATTGTAACCACTAAAACCATTCAAGAATGAGAAATACTTCTTGCCTATTAAGGTATCCAATACTTGATATATGAAAGGAAATGGAAATGATCTTTAAGAGTAGCCTTATTCAACTCTCTATAATCAATGCATACCCTCCATTTACCATTCTATTTAGGTACAATCACCAAGGGAGAAACCCACTGACTATCTGAAAAGGATAAATGAAGTTTACAGTCAACAACTTCTGCAATTCTTCTTTCACAATTTCCCTAAGATTTGGATTCATCCTTCTTGGAGGTTGTCTAATAGGCCTAGAGCTTTCCTCAATGTAGATATGATGTATACAAGTCTCAAGACTAATTCGTTTCATGTCAGTGTACTCCCATGCATATGCAGAATAATGTTTTTATAATGTTTTGATTAACTCTTCTTGTTGGAATTTCTCTTAGTTTTTGTTTATGTTTAAAGATTTCCCTGGAAAGATTTCAATTGTAGAGTTACCAAATTCTTCCATAGAATATAAAGACATCTGTCTAAATGACAAGTATTCAATATTGCATTGTTCTTGAAAACTATAATCATCTTCACATTGTGAAGATGTTTCAAAGTTTTTTATATTTAAAATTTGGCTTTCGTCACTAATATGAGAAATAGTAAAGAGAGGTTGTATATCATTGTCATCATCCATCCATTCTTCATCTCCTATTTCTGTGTTTGTTTTTGCCTGAGGATATAGGGTGAATTTCTTTGTTGACTTACCATCAGAAATAAACATATCACCAGATCTACAACTAATGAAAGCATCAGCTGTAGCTAACCAAGGTCTTCCTAAAATTAATGGATGTCCCCCTAGTTTGTTCTTGGGAGTTAAGATCATGAATTCAACTGGATATTCCCAAGAGTCTAAGGACACATATATGTCTTCTAATACATCATCTGGCTTGATTACTGATCTATGTGCTAATTGCAGTAATGTTGGAGTATACTGAAGGTTTGAAATCCTAAGTTGTTCCATAGTTTGCTTGCTCATGATGTTGATGAATGCTCCTAAGTCAATTAATGTGTTTGTAATCTCAATACCATTGATATGTGTTCTTACAACTGGACTTCCTAGGTCCAAATATTTTTGTATGTCTATTTTTCCCATCATAATGTCAACAATTTTTCCTACTAACTGAATCCTTTTTATTTCTTTTGTTTTTCTTCTTGATGTTTTCATGTTGAACTCTCTTATTGTTTTGGCTAGAATAGGAATATATTTAATGGCCTGTAACAAAGGAATCTTGATACATAAATTTTTCAATTCATCTAGAAGAATCACAATTAGGCAACATAATTTGTTTTCCTATCCCTCTATTGATTTGTAATCTTTCAGGAAAATGTGGGTTAGAAACATATACTTAAGGTTGATCTATTATAGGAGTTGAGTTTATTGGATCTTTTTTATTTTCATTTTCAAAATTTTGGTTCTGCTTAAGGGATGTCCCTTCACCAGAATTTTTATTTTGCTGTAGAGAAATTTTGTCATCAAGATCATATTTTTCTTGAATAACAACATAAGGCTTTTTCCTTTCTAATATTCTACTTGATCTAAGTTGGACATTGTTAAGATCTAGTGGAGTAATCATGTAAGATGGAAAGTTTTTTCCTTCTATTTTATAAGCATTTTGAGCATTTTTGTTATTTGGGTTTGGTAATGGCTAGGTAGGTAGTTGATTTTTTCTTTGTGGAAATGGTAATGAAAGTTGTGGGTTTTGATTTTGGATTTGGGGTGGTTGATTTTGTTGTGGAAAATTTTGGGGAGGATATTTTGGATAGGATTTTGGATACTGGTGATATTGAGTGTATCTGCGATAAGTATTTTTCATCCCTTGTGTCCAAGGTTGAGGCTCAGACCAAGGTTGCTGCCATGATGAATTCCAATTGTTTGGTGGGGGCTGATTATACATTTGGTCATTAAAACCTTGAGTTTGTGGCCCCTGCCATGGTCTTCTAGAGACAAAACAAAGAGGATCTACTAGAGATGGAGCTACTTCTTGAAAAACAAACTTAAGACCTAGTATAGAGGGACATTTTTTTGTTTTATGATTTTCTGCACATATAACATAGGTCTCTATGACTTTTACATCAAGAGGAAATTCTCTTAAAGCATGTTTCTTCCTGCATTTAGGACAGAAAATAGTTAAGGAATTAGTTTAAGCTTTCTGCTTGTTTTGTAATTTTAGGGTGTCTATTTGTTCAGTAAGACTCCCTAGGATATCTGTTTTAAATTCATCAAGCATATTTCCAATTCCTGCCCTAGTCATTGTTCCAGTTGTGTATTTATTTACTCTAGAGAGAATAGGATCTCTTGTATTTTTCTCAGTTTTTTATTTTCCTCCTAAGAGATGAATGCATAATTCAACAATTTCAGGTAACGGTAATGGAGAGATATCTCCCTTTCCCATCATGTTAAGGATATCTATCCATTCGTCTCTGATGTCTTTCAATAAGAGAGATTTTAAAGTATCTTGATCTAGATGTTCCATCTTAGCTCTTTTTATATTGTAATTGAATCTCTCACTTAAATCTTCCAAGTTTTTATCATCCCTCTGCATCATTTTAATACTTCATCATTCCTATTAATAGGTGTGCAATAATCCAGATATCTTGGAAAAAATGCACTTTTCATCTCATCCCATGTCTTAATAGATTGTGTTATCAAATCCATGAACCATTTTAAAGATGCACCCTTGAGTGTTGCAGGAAATAGCTTAAATTTTTGAGTGTCTTGTAAGTAGTCATAAGATCTACATAAAACCTCAAATTAAAATAAAAATGTTTTAGGATCTTCGCTCTTTAATCCATGGAAATTGGGAAGGACAGAAGGTGGAATATTTTTCATTGTAAAATTTGTATCCTCATCAACTATAGGAAATCCAACAGAGTTAGGATCTCCTCTAGCTCTACCTCTTCCTCCATCTCTTGCTCCACCTCGTCCTCTTCCTCTTCCTCTTCCTCCTCCTCTTAAGGTGTCTCCATACAAAACTTCTCCTCCTCCTTCTTCTGCCATTGTAGATTCCTTAGAGCTAATGTAAGGTTCTAATTGTAGAGTTATTTATTCTTCCTCTTGTTCTTCTATCAATGGGATATTGAAGAAAGTTTCTTCTTCTTCCTCACTAGGGATTTCTAACTCTTGAGCTAGAGTATGTTCTCTTATAGAGGTGAAAAAGGTTACTCCTTCTGTTGGAGATCTAGAATCTTCTTCTTCTAAGACTGCCTCAATAGATGAAGTTAGAGAATCTCCTGGTTGGATTTCTGATCTTAAGACTTTAGGAAGTCTATGTCTTGAGGTGAAAAATGGAATATGAGTTTGGGATGGTGGTGTGGCACTACGTGGTCTTGGTGGGGTGAGTGGTGTTATTGAAATCAAACTTTCACCTCTAGCTATGAATCTACTCGTAGAGCCTCTTTCTCTATGCATGCCATTTTTTTTTTATGTAAGAAATAAGACTTCCTAATTACACTTCCTCGACAATGATGAAAAAATGTTTAATCAATTTAATTTCTTAAATTGCTATCATATATTATCGACTGAGGTTAGTAATTTGATGAAGTATGGTGCACTATATATGCTTAGGTAACCTTGTTCTCTTACTTTGTTGTGTATGTTTTATATTGATTTGGGGGTTTTGTATCTTATGCCTAAAGTTTTAAGAATTGAAATTGGTCTAAGAAAAGAAATCTATGCTTCTAGATGAAATCTTTAAATGCTATTGAACAACCAAATCTAGATTAATTTTAATGATGAAAAATAATTCTTAAAGAAGGAAGAAAAGGAAATGTTGTTTTTATTCTAAGAAAAGAAATTGAATTTCAAACTTCTTTTAATGGAATATGAAATCTAAAATAAGGAAGAAAATGAAATGTTCATTAAATAATCTGAATTTCATAAAAGTAAATCAAAATTTGAATGATGTTAGACTTATCTAGGTTGGAAAAACATATATGAAAAATATCTAACTAGTTTAAAACATAGCATTATTCTAAATCTAATTGCATTCAAATGAAAAAGATGAAATCATTTTCTATCTTATCCATTGAAAGATTTAGTTCTATGAAAACAAAGAATTTGATCTATCTTAAAATAAAATTCTAATCTAACTTTGTCCTAGTTTTAAATGTAAGAAAGTTTGAAAGATAAAATTAATCTAATTATGTTCCATGGATTGAAAGAATAAATTCTATTGCTAAGAACTTAAATGACAATGCTAATTGAAATTAAAAGCAAATACAAAGCATGTTTAAAGAAAAATAAGATTTATGTATGAAATGCACCCAACGTACTCCTGAGTGGAAGATAGAGCATTGCAGAGGAACTGACCTTCTTTCCAGCCTCTCTGCAACCCACTTTTCGACATCCATGGGTACGTTAGTCCTAGGGCGTTGTATATTTACCCTAGGAGCTGTAAAACCCTAAAAAAATTGCATGAAACTGAACAATAATGAAACCAATAAAAATAGGAAGGTAATATATCCCACCTGGTCCGGACGGCATGAGAAATGATCCACATAATTTGTCACAATCAATTGTTGAAGTTCAAGGATAAAATTGGCTCAGAGCACTGAAATCTGAATGGTAAATGTGAAATGGTAAAAATGACTTGGTAATTTCTTAAATTAATAGTATTTTTTATTAATTTATGCATATTTAATGAATTTAATATGGTTTTTACCCTTTTTACTATTTGAACAGGTATTATAAATCCATTTGGTGGTTCTTTGAGCAGGTTTACAATTGATTACAGTGAGTTCATAGTGCATGACCGTGAAACGCAATTTTGACCACAAATCACACTTTTATCTCTTTTTCAAGCTTTGTTAAACATGAAAAAGGAACCCCCCTAGAGTTCTCTTTTAGCTCTTTTTAGATTCCCAAAACATGAAAACATTTCCGAGCACTTGTCTTTTCGAGCTTGTAAAAGGAATTGAAATGACATCTACTCAGTATAAGTTTAACCATTTTCCAGAATGAGATAGATTATTGTTTACGAAAAAACAAAACCCTAGTCGAGCATGGCTAGGAGGTTCTCTCAGGTATTATTTTACACTTTTTCAGATCTGAGGGACTATTATACAAATAAGAACTTGTGGAGTTTTCTTTTCGTCCCTTTTTCAAACTCTCTAAACATGAAAAATGACCGATTTTTCACTGTCGTTAGACTCGTTAAAACATCAAATAGCGATGGACTTGTCCATCATGACAAGATCGAGTTTCACCTTTGCTAGACTCGTTAAAGAATCAAATAATGATGGATTCACCCGAAGGGTAGAAATATACATCAAGCATATGTTATCCTCCTCAAGCTTGTTAAAAAATAAAGAGGTACTGGTTAGCAATGACTATGGAAAATTGGAAAGGGATAAAACACTTTATGGTAGCAAGTCATTGTTGAACATGACACTTATTCACTTCACATCCGTGACTTTTGGGTTGGGTAATCTGCTTGATGGTCTATGACACCTATGGTCTATCATACCATACATCACTTCGGTTTTGGGTCAATGCTGCCAATTCATTTAGTGTCACTGATTTGTTCAAGAGAAGTCACTCAGTTATACCTCATCCTTTGCAATACCCATAAACCTTCATTTCATGAATTCCATCCTTGAACATTGCTTCATCAGTTACATTCTGTCTCTAAAATAATTACTCTCGTTTCATGTTGTTGATGGGGGATACATCAAGGCCCTCCTGCGACGAGTCTCTTTCTGTCAACATCAACTGATCATCCAAGGAGTTGACTTAGAAACAACCTTTCAGTACTTTGTTGCTTGCTTACATCAACGACAGGTTTCTTGCTTCTGGTGATAGGTTGACATCACAAGCCTTCGACCAAAAGACTTTGTATGGTGTTCGACATCAAATCATATATTCACACCATGCAGAATGTACTGCAATACCTTGAGAGCCATTATGATCAATAGTAGTTTCTCTCGCGTTTGTTAATGGCTTACATCATTAGCTGGTAATGATACGGTGTCTTCTCATGTTCAACTTCAGATCACATATTCGCATGGTTAGACTCGTACTTAAGCGATCGAGTGAACGAGATAGAAGACCCCGAATCTAGTTTCATCCATCTGAGCTGTGATTTCAAGAGTAATAACAAATCATCCGTACGATGGTCATTAAACAGATGGTCATCCTATCTGGGTCTATATATGATAGTTTATGTGCTGAGTATGGGTATGCCTCCCACAAAAATTCATGTCCAAGATGAAAATATATTATGATGTAATGTATTGTAATTGGTGCAGGTCACCGTCCGCTTCAGATCCTACTCATCACATCATAAAGAAAATCAATCAACATTATCATTTTTGACTTCATGATTTAGGGGGCAACTGTTATAATCAATTTTGGAATCATCCCAATACAAAGATCAATATACATTAGGGTCTATCATACTCTAAATTAGTTGCTACATGCCCTAAACAAGTCATTCCATTGGTGGTTTTCCTTCATGAAAGTTTCACTGCTTAGATGCCAATTGAAGTGCCCCATTGAGCCATCAACGCACCCCTAGACTGTAGTAACTACTTTGCAAAGCATATACTCCCATGCAATACTACATTGTAGAGGATCTAGGCCCACTTTAAGGTGAGTTGCTTGACTGGGAGCGAATTGGTCATTGGATTCCAAGAATCTTCCCAACCTCTAGTGGCTTCTATAAGTTGTTCCAGCTTTCACCTCATCTGATAGATTTGAATATGGACACCATGGAGCCATTAAACCTCTTGTCCTCCTATTCCCATGAACAAGGAAACCTCTTCATCCATTTTTGGAAAATCCATTCAATGATTCATTTATGTCAAACTACCTTCATCTACTTATAAATAGAGCATTGATCATAATGCACAAAGAGCAAGAGTTTGTATTAAGTAGGGTTATAATGGTGAGATCACATCTGTTGGAGGTATTGTGCATGTAATGTTATGCTGCTGGATTGATAATGTTGGTGTGATGAGGATGGGACTGAAGCTAGAGGGTTGACATGGAATCGATCAACTGGTTTTAACTTCTCCTTCTACTTCATAATAAAGACATTTGTTCCTTTCCTAATGCATGTGTGAATGCTGTTATATGTGTATTTACAAATGTAATCGATGCAATTTGTTTAACTTCAATAGATCATATTTCCTTTATATTGTTTTTTGTCTTCTGTTTTCCATTGTGGGTACCAATCAAGTGAGTTCAGTTCGATTGAGAGCAACAGAACGACGGAAGGGAGGCGAGGAAAAGCGAATGGATTACAAGTAGGTTTTCTTCCCTTATCTATTCATTTTAAGGAAAAGGTCAGATATATTTCTTTCTGTTGTTCTAAGTGCTACCACCACACTTAGGGAAAACATACTTATCCATAGGTTTGATTTCTGTAAAACAATAGGGTTTATATATCTTGAGTTTATAATATTAGTCCCTTGGGTTTAATATCATTCCATTGGGTTCATAATCCCTTGGGATTTTACTATTAATCCCATAGGTTTATAATATTAATCCCTTGGGTTTATAATATCAACTATGGTCAACCATGGTGAATCATAGCCAACCATGGTCAACCATAGTCCAACATCACATTGTGACAAATAATTAATTATTATTATTAATTATTAATTATTATTAATGTTAATTATCATTATGTAAAAACGAATTAATTGTTTTATCTTAGACTTTTGTGAGCCATTTTGATAAGGATATTGTCTTTCCGATTAATCACATCATTGACAATTGGCCAATGTTTCGAACCATCAAAATGTTGACCAAATATCAATAATGTGATTAATTCGAAAGAAAATCTCATTATTAAAAATGAATTAATTATTACTATTATTATTATTTAATAATATATATATAAAAGTTACTAACTATTATTTACTAAATTATTATTAACCAACCATTTTTATTATTTTTAACAGAAATTAATATAAATTATAAAATAAAATAAAATAAAAATATTTATATTTTTTTAGAACAATATTAACAGTTAATTATTATTTTAATAAAATATGTAATTATTATTTTTTACATTTTATAAAAAATTAAATAAAAATTTATTATTATTATTATTATATTTATCAATGGCTTTCTATGATAGATACAAATGAAGTTTTAGGCATATATCAACCACATTTACTAAAATAATTATTGGTATTACTAAATAATTATTATTACTAAAATTACTATTGTTAATTAATATTTCTACTGTTATTAGTTAATATTATTATTAAATATTTTAATTATATTAAATAATATTAAATAAGATTAAACATTAAATACTAATTGATATAAATTTAAAATTAATAATAATAATAATGATATTTTTATTGTAATAATATTTTTTATTAATATATATTTATTAATGATAGATATTTAATGGGATTGTGCTAGCACAACCACATTAAAAATGTTATTATGGTTGTTCTCTCACAATCACATTAATTCACATATAACATTAATATGTTATATGTAAATTATATTATAGTTGGAAATATTACTACTAAAGTATAAATAAAACATGATACAATAACTTAATATTATTTTAATATATATTATAATATTAATATAATAATTATAGATTTATAAATTTATAATAATATGGTTGTTATTATTTATATATTTATTAATAATTAGAAATAGTTGGTCTTTAAAAAAATACACATAATAATTATTAATGTGGTTGGTATACTAGGCGCATATCAACCACATTGGTAAATGTGGTTGTAGATATGTTTCATATGTGCCTATTCGGGTATATCAACCACATTAACAAATGTGGTTTTGCTAGTCATACTAATGAGTAGTAGTGTTTCATTTATTAAGAAAAGATAAAGAAAATACATTATCAATAATTGATAGTGTGTGGACATCTTCCCAACCATACCTTTTTGTTATCAATATTTCTTGAGCTATAGCTGCATTAATGAAGGAGTACATGCCACTAATTGGATTTTAACAAGTACAAAGTCCAATGGGTGGCATATATATTATAAAATCAAATTGGTGGCATATAATACTATAACTCCAGAAATATTAATTACCTACTTTTTTTTTAATGTCCATTGCAAATATGTGTATCCAACTCACATAAAAACAAAGTACATCCAACTAACATACATGGCTGAAAATAACCAACCTACCAATAGGCCATAAATGCACATGGTTGTATATGCCTAATATTAGATTTTGACAGGGAAATTATCCAACTACAAAAATATACAACCCTGTGCTGCAAGTTAATTATTTGTAAAGTAGAATATGATATTAACTTTGCTCTGCACCCTATAAGTACATCTATAACTCAACGAATTTGAATATGTAAAAATTGTAATGTGTGATTCCATTTCCAACACCATAGAAGTTACGTGAGTAGGATTTACTCGAGAGATGTCAGTTTGGTAGTTGAAGAACTTTAACGTCCCTTAAAGGGGTGATTAGGTAAATCAATGTATGCGTTATTATTGAAATCTTGATAAAGACTACGACATTCTAGATTGGAGAAAAACTTATTTCTGTGTTCATATCTCATCCATTCAAGGAATATGGATTTGGGGGTTGGACTGTGCTCCGATATAGATACTAAAGTATGTAGATAATAAAGTATGGATGTAAGGGCTGCTGAGTTGTTAGGTGTCGATAGTAATTAAGCTGATAGGATTTTTTATTATAGGTTCTTCCTCATGACACTGTAGCATATTTGTCGGCCTAAAGTGAATATTATTTCAAGTGTCGTCATCCAATATGATGGTTTCTTATGTGATTTTATTCAAAAGGGTTGTGTTGTTGGTGATGGGAATCTCATACAATTTTGCAGTCAAATGAAACGAAATAACGGGCCTTTCATGGCAGATAAATGATCTCCCACTCCTAACGGTCATAGGGGTGGACCCGCTGCACTAACTTGTTCATCCCACCCATTTTTGTGCCATTGAAGAGATACCCGTGAAGCAACATCAAATCAGATCCATGGATAGGCTGAGGAGTTTCCATCCACTGTGTATTCTCATCAGATTAAAATAAAAGGCTAGGGAAATCGTGGTCTACAACTTTGTCCTAAGGGTTTGAGTTGATTTTCAAGGGTTTGACACACATTTCCTGTAAGTATTCTTCAACCTCTCAATGAAACCCTCTTTTTTGGAGAGGGGATCGGTGCAACCATGAACATTTTCAAGAAAAAAACCACAGATTCCCTGCATATGAGCAAGTGGGAGATGAAAGTTGCAACAAGAAGTATTGAACGAGAGATAATGTCATTAAAATTAGAGGAGGAAAAACATGTTGCTGAGATTAAAAATAAAAAAAGACTGCAAAATATGGAAATGAGGTTCCCACAAAATTTTTAGCTCGCCAACTTATCAAGTTAAGACAACAAATAACTAATTTCCAAGGTAGTCATGCTCAAGTGCGTGGAGCGGCAACACATACAAAGGCTATGTATGCAAACACCTCTATTGCTACAGGGATGAAAGGTGCCAGTAAAGTAATGAAAGCCATGAATAAGAAAATGGAGCCAGCGAAGCAGGCTAAGGTAATGCAAGAATATAAAAGGCAGACAACACAAATTGATATGCCGACTAAGATGATATCAGGTTCCATTGATGATGCTCTAGATAATGGTGACACTGAAGAGGAAACTGAGGAGCTTACTAACTAGGTGCTAGATGAAATTGGAATAGATATTGCTTCCCAGTTATCATCAATACCTAAAGGGGAGATTTTTGGAAGGAGAGCCCAAGGCGTTGGCAGTTCCGACGTGGATGACCTAGAGCAGAGGTTGGAAGCGCTTCGCAATGCCTGTTTCAAATCCATATATAAGAGATCGACATTAAATCCTTACTTTTAGGTGATATAGTTTGTTTCTATATGAAGAACCATGCATGGATATAGATCAGTGAGGGGTATCTATGGAAACAAGTAGGAGGTCTTCTTGAAAGTGCCATTATATAGGTGAATTTATTAATGTGATGTTCCTTTATTAAAAAAAAATGAAACAAAAAAACACGGGAACCCATAAGTTTCAATTAAATCATTAATTTAAAAAATACTTTCATAATATATAATTTATATGCTGATGTGATGTGTTGATGGTGATGCAAGAGATCGATCCTTCTCTAAATCCCTCTCTGGCATGAATCGAATTGTATTTCAAGATCAAGATGCATCATGCCTCTCAATGAGTTTTCCCTTGATTCTGCTTTTTAAAATTTTGTTGCTTCCTTTTCTGAAAGAGGATTTGGATTCATTTGAGTAACAGTATAATTCAGGGACGTAGCAGCAGCGTCAACACTAGTAACAAATGAAACAAAAGAATTAGATAATATCTCATAAATTAGTAACAGATTATTGAAATTAAAATCTCGCTAATCTGCGAAGATCTTGAAACCCTTGATGGCTACCAAGCCCGCCACACTAACAACCGTCTTTGAAGTCGAACTCATATTTCTTTCTTCTCTCGAATTAGACGGATCTGACAAAAGGATCATATCAGCCCTCATAAAATTCTGATAAGCCATCTCGGTTTAAACCCTTCAAAATTCATTTGTTTGGCCTAAATAACTTTTGCTACCTGGGTCGCTGTCATTCCCCACCTCAAGATTACATAAAAATGCCATAAACCATATTTGAAAATATATTTATGTCTAGCACCTTTCGCCGAGCCCCTCGCACTATTTGCTCCACATGATTGAACGCCAAAAACGAGTGCTAGCCAAAAGGCGCTATTGCAATGGGCATCGGAGCACTTGAGCCATTGATCCGTACAGACTGGAATGATCTGCATAAGTCTCCATCCCGCCCCATGGCCCAATTGCTCACCGCTCCGATCGTCCTGGTCCACCATCCGATCAACATGAAAATCATCCATTCATAGTGCAATTCGCTCTTCACACAAACTCACGCTTTATATCGCACTCACCTTCGTAGGCAAGCGTTATTTCTCGTTTCTTTGAGCGATGCTATTCATCGAGCGCGACGCGTGTCTCATGCACTATTTGAAACCGTCATCGTACATTATTGTTCGATGTATGACACACCGATATCCACGAGTCGTTCGATTTGGGGCGATCCATTCGATCTAGTCGCTCCATGAATCGCACCGGTGTTAATCCAAGCTCATTATGCTCCTGCCCACTGGGGCCCTCATCGCCCTCCGGTGCGCTTTCCACCGTCGATCTCCTCCTGAGATCTGACGGTCCAGATCACTTACCTCTCCGCCAGTCGACTCCGTGCCTACACGTCACTCATTCCATGTGTGTTCACCCCACGTCCATCTCATATACATATTCCATTCCAAAGCCTATTTCTAAGGTTTTACGTCTAATCTTCTGCATTTCCGCCAACCTGCAACCAGAGTATTTCTCCATCATTCCACTGTGTTTCCGCCATCACCATTCCACCATTTCACCATCCCCACGCATGATTTTTCTTAACAAGTTTGTGGGTTTTGCAGGGTTTTAGCGACGGAAAACTGTTATGATTTACAGTCTTGATTGCAGTAGCAGAGCACATCAAAGGACTATTTTTCAGAGGCTGTAATTATGGAGAAAGGCCTGGGAAGGTAAATCGACAAGACTTCCATTAAAGAAGCAGGGTTAAAATCTTTCAAACCCTCCAGAGTCATTCAAAGCATAGATTGCGCAGATGGAGATATTAATGGAGCAGCAGAGAAATATCAGTGAATGATCGAGGAATTCAACATTCAGCATTGAAGATCTTAAACCGTAATTCAGGGTTTAGAAGGCAGAGGTTACCATTCACAGAAAAAATACTTAAAGCTTTCTTTTCAGCACCATTTTCTTTTAGGAAAGGACGGACTGTCTATGTGATTTTATTTATTTGTCGTGTTCCTGAAGAGATTTCTACCCAGTGCATTTATTCTAGTAGGTAGGCAGCAGAGTACATACAGCGCTACAAAGTCATTCAGCAATATGGGCGTGCACGTTTCAGCCATCCTGTCTTTATGAAGCAAATTAAATATTCATCACCTACTCCCTTTTTGAGCTTTCTTGTTCTCCTATAAAGCTCCCGAAGAACAGATGATTTAGGGTTCCAGATTTTATCATAAAATTATGCAGTGAAAGGATTTTTGTATACATTTTTTTGAACTCTTGTATGAAGGCTCAGAGCCCATAGGGTCTCAGTGAGGAGGAGTTCCATCTGTTAAAGAGGATTCTGGTCTTTGGTATTTCACAGTCTGTAACTTTCTCTTATGTGTTATTTAAATAGATCATTTCATTTCACCCATCTTTCCTGTATCATGTTTTGGAATGCGAGTGGCTCACTGATTTTTGGTATGGATTTATCCTAGTTGATACCCATGCTTAGATTAGTCAAGCACTTTAAATATGGCTCATGCATGATATTCTGTTCCACTATTCATCTAAATCGTATTTCTGCTATATTAGTTTCTTGGGAGGGTGTTTTTAAAACGCTATTGTCATGTATGGATTCTTAGGTTGCTAAGCCCATGCATGGTGGTATTGTGTATCTGGATATCAGCTCAATGTTAACTAATATCTCCTCAATATTTCATTCACTACATACACCTTCTGATAACTTATTTCTGTGAGGTATTTCTGAATCGGCCCTCTTTACAGTAAGCTATCTCTGAATTGTCCGATGCACTTGTATTGGAGTTTTACACCTTGTCTATGCAGTATTGCTCTTCCTGTGTCAGTTTCTGAGAGTTTTGGTCCCATTCAAAGTTAACCCCCCCTGTTTACAGGAGATAGCATGAGAGTCTTTTGTTGATAACTCCCCATGTTATATTACACGCTCTTTGCTATATGAGATGTCCTAGGCACTGGTCTATCACAACTCTATTAACTCTAGGTCAAGCCTCAAGAACGACAACATCTTTTCCTCGCGCCATTGTTTGGGAACGAAGCTAAGATAAGTTGAATCCCTGGGCCTCGACAAAATCTAATTCACTCTTCAAGTAGGTTATTATGGAGAGTTGAGAGTTGTAGATCCCTCACCTTGGCGACTCCACATTTTTTCATTAGATAAATTTATTTGTAGTCCTGGCTCCTCGTAAGCCACACCTGAGATCAGATACATCTCAGCCAAAGACACCTTCAGTGTCTGACCCTGAAAAGATCATACATAGAAGAAGTTGGAGGGAAAGAAAATCAGTCCACTCTGAAATCCCTGAATTGTCTATAGAAGACTTTCCATCCTCTTCTTCTCAAGAAGCTCAAGTGCCAGATCCTGACTCCACTGTGGGAGATACTGATTATTATTATTCGGATAGTCCACCTCGAGGAGGTGTCAGAAATAAAGATTATTTTCACCCTACATAGACCATATTTTTTTCTATATCAATTTCAGTAGTCCGAAGGAGGAAACATGACACGGGCAAGTTGCACACAAGTTCACTCAAGCCAAACCGGGCCCATAATTAGGTCATCGTATAGGAGATTGGGCATACCTTTGTCCTCAAGAATCCAAATCAAGTCAGACCTGTGGAATTAGAAAGAAGATTCAAAGGGCTATTTCAGGGCCGAATTTCAGATATTGAAGATCCAAAATCACGGATATAATTCAATTTCAATATCAAGCTCCTCATAATCAAGAAAAATGTGTGTATTTTTTTTCAAATTGCACAAGTCTTGTTTGAAAATCAGTTTTAAGTGATTCCAAAGGCCTATTGAGCATAGATATCAGTATTGGGTTCTAAAATTCCTCCTAAAAAAAATTCAACACCCATTAAGCCCTCAGATTAATCTACTATGACTCATGAAGATGAAGAATTGCAACATGATCTATCAAAATTACAAGAGCAAGTGCACCAAAATTCGCTCTCGCAAAGAGCAACAAAAAATGAAATGGATGTTTTGAAGAAAAGCATGGAAGCTAATATGAATGGTTTGAAGAATGGTATGGAAGTTAAAATGGATGGTATGGAAGAAAAAATTGAAGGTTTGACGGAAGACATGGAAGGTTTGAAGGAAGTTTTGTCAAAGTTGATACAAGAAATGATTCCTAATGGCGCAAAGATAGTAGATTAAAATCATGATGAGAACAAAATAAATGTTAATCATGATTTCATAAACTCTAATTTTGGATTACAGAACCACCATATTCCAAAGATGGATATGAGGAGGTTTGATGGAAAGGATCCTGTAACATGGATACTACAGATGGAGCAATATTTTGATCTCCATAATGTGCAAAACACACAAAAGGTACGCATTGCAACTTTACATTTAGAAAAAATACATTTGTATGGTATCGATGGCTTTGCTCCCGTAAAAAAATTGTCACTTGGTCAATTTTTACGGAGGAAATGATAGCACATTATGAGGATACAAAGAGCAACACCTTCTTTAGCCAATTGATAAATCTCAAACAAAAGGGTTTAGTGGTAGAGCACATTGAGGACTTCCAAAAATTGAATATAAGGGTAACTGATATTCCAGAGGAACACAAGATTGATGTCTTCATAGGGACTTTAAAGGATAACATCCAACATGAAGTTTGCATTTGGGAACCTGATTCATTGGAAAAGGCATTCAGGTTGGCAAGAAAAATTGAATGTAAAATTATGGCAACAAGGAAGCCTACCACTCACATATATAAAGATGGAAGTGTTGTTACTCCTAGACTTCCACAACCTACAAGGTTGACACCACAACAATTGGAAGAAAAAAGAGCAAAAGGGCTTTGCTACAGTTGTGATAGAAAATACACTAAAGGTCATAAGTGTGCTGAGAAGAAATTATTTTACATAGATTGTGAAGAGGAGGAAGAAAATGAACAAGAAACTTCAAAAGAAGAGGATATACACCAGGAAGCAACCCTAGAAGAAGAAGAAATGAGTCCGACCATATCGTGTAATGCATTGGCAGGAATTACCACTCCTCAAACTCTCAAGATAGAAGGACATATCAAGAAGAAAAGGTAATAGTGTTGATTGATTCAGGTAGCACCCATAATTTTATTCATTGTAAGGTAGCCAAGGAATTAAATTGTTTCCTATACCCAGCACCAGAATGTCAAGTGATGGTTGCAAATGGAGGAACTATAAATTGCTCTGGAAAATGCCATAATATCAAGCTAACCATGGAGGAATATGTATTGAATAGTCCAATGATTTCCATTCCTATGGGAGGTGCTGATGTTGTACTAGGAGTATAATGGTTACAATCTCTGGGCACAGTAGCTTTTAATTTTCAAGAACTTTTCCGGAAATTTTTTTCAGAAGGAAAGGAAGTCGAATTACAGGGTATTGAAGGGAAGCCGGGAAGGATAATAAGCTCTAATGTCATGACAAAGCTTCTAAAGAAATAACAACGAGGCGTAATTGCACAATTGTGCTCACTAGAAGTTCCGACATCAAAATCATCTATTTCTGCAGATCTCCAACAAGTCTTGGACAATCATTCCAAGGTGTTTGAAACTCCCAAAGGACTCCCACCTATTCGTGATCATGATCATGCTATTCATTTGATTCCAGGAAGTGTTCCTCCAAACATCAGGCCTTATAGATATCCTTACTTCCAAAAGAGCGAAATTGAACGTATGATTGCGGAAATGTTAGAGGCGGGTATAATTCAACCTAGTCAAAGTTCTTTCTCTACTCCTGTAGTATTGGTACACAAGAAGGATGGATCATGGCGAATGTGTCCGGATTATAGGAAGCTCAATAAGCTCACCATTAAAGACAAATTTCCCATTCCTGTGATTGATGAATTATTGGATGAATTACATGGAGCAATTTATTTTACCAAGTTGGATCTTCGTTCAGGATATCATCAAATTAGAATGAAGACTGAAGATATTCTGAAAATAGCATTTTGAACTCATGAGGGTCATTATGAATTTTTGGTCATGCCTTTTGGCCTTACCAATGCACCTTCTACATTTCAAGGGTTGATGAATTCCATTTTCAAACCCTTCCTTAGAAAATTTGTGCTAGTATTTTTTGATGATATCCTAATCTACAACAGGTCTTGGAAGGATCATGTTGAACATGTTGACAGGGTGCTCAAACTATTGCAGGAGAAACAATTATATGAAAAAACATCCAAATGTTTCTTTGGAGTACAAGAGGTGGAATATTTGGGTCATAGTGTATCTCACGAGGGTGTTAAAGTAGACCCTAACAAAATTAAAGCTATTAAGGAATGGAAAGTCCCCACAACCATAAAGCAGTTGCGAGGATTTCTTGGGTTAACAGGGTATTATCGCAAGTTTGTTAAGAATTATGGGAGAATAGCAGCACCTCTAACAACATTATTGAAGAAAGATGCATTTTCATGGACTCCTGAAGCAACTAAGGCCTTTGAATATCTTAAAGAGGCAATGTGCCTAGCACCAGTCTTAGCTACGCCAGACTTCACAAAAACCTTTATTGTGGAATGTGATGCCTTAGGAAATGGAATTGGTGTTGTTTTAATGCAAGAAGGAAGACCCATTGCTTTTGAAAATCGCCCAATCAAAGGAAAGTATTTACAAAAAGCTATTTATGAGAAGGAAATGTTAGCAATACTATATGCACTAAAGAAATGGCGACCTTACCTATGGGAAGACATTTCAAGGTAAAAAATGATCATGATAGTCTTAAACACTTTTGGGACAAAGACTATCTTCAGAAGAGCAACAAAAATGGGTCACAAAGATGTTGGGTTATGACTTTGAAATAATCTACAAAAAAGGGGAGCTAAATGTTGTTG